>PVKU01000344.1:0-532517 GCA_004027475.1 Anoura caudifer | reverse complement strand
TCTTTTCTTTTTTCTTCTTTTTTTTTTTTTAACAGTTTGATGAGTTTTTTTTAAACATTGTTTTATTGTTGTTCAAGTACAGTTTTCTGCCTTTTCCCCCCAGCCCTCCCCACCACCCCAGCCATCCCCACCTTCCTCCCCTGTTTCCACTCTGCCATGTTATAATAGTTCCTGCAAACCCTTCACCCTGTTCCCCTGTAATCCCCTCCCGTCTCCCCTCTGCTCACTGTCAGCCTGTTCTCAATTTCAGTGTCTTTGGTTATATGTTGCTTGCTTGTTCATTTTGTTGGTTAGGTTCCTGTTAAAGGTGAGATCATATGGTATTTGTCTTTCACTGTCTGGTTTATTTCACTTAGCATGATGCCCTGTTTCTAATAAACCCTTTAAATATCAAGGAGAAAGCAACAAACATCACCCCCCCCCAAAAAAAAAAAAACTGAACAGGTGCTAAATAAAAGATAAAGTGATGATTCTGCTGTTGAAGAAGGCTCCTGATGAGCCTGTCAGTTGCAGATCAGCTTTGTCACACTGAGCACCTGCCTCAGGGTATGTCCATAAGGCCAGCGGCACCAGCACCAGGCAGCAGCGGCTTGGTGATCTGCGTGTGGAAGGCTGGACACAAGTGTGGGTGCGTGGGCGCCATCCTCAGAGAGGAGTCCACAGGCGTCTGGAAAGGTGCCGCTTTTACAGCAGTATTCGTCAAATTAAAGAATCAGGCTATTCCCCATAGTTTAGTTTTTAGCACAAATTCACAGGAGAAAGGTAAACAGAACAGGAGAACTGAACATTCAGTCTGTTAAGGTGGGAAACAAAAACGACTCTGCGTGCTGCATGGAATCCGCAGTGATTCCGAACGAGGGAGGGACGTCCCGAGTGTCCGTGATGTTCTGCTCAGTTACAACTTCCCGCCGTCTTCGTTCTGCATGAAGAGTCTTCCCTCACGTGAGGATGATGATTCCTCTCAGCTGTTCTTTGTCTACAAATGTCTTAATATGTCCTTATTTTTAAAATATGTTCTCACTAGGTGTAGACTTCTGTCCTTCATTGCTTTATGGTCTGCAGTTTCTCCTGAGAGTCTGGGATCATTTTTCTTCTTTATTGATTGATTGATCTAAAAGGAAGTTATCTTCTCCTCCCTCCTTCCATCCTCGTGGCTTTTTAGGTTTTTATTATTGTTACTGCTCTCCAGCAATTTTAACACAGTATGTGTTTGTAGAATTGTGTTATGTTTTTGTGACTGGAAGTTGTGGAAATTATTGAATCTGTAGGACTATACTATTCATCAAGTAAGGTAAATTTCTACCCATTATTTCTTGAAATATTATATTTATGTGTTAATCCCTTCTCAGCTTCTAGGGCTCAAGTTGCATGTATTTTGACTGCTTGATATTTTCTAATGGGCCAGTAATACAATGTTCATTTTAATTATCTTTTTTTCCTCTGTTTTATTGTTGAAAGTTTCTATTGGTGTTTCTTTGAGTTCACTGCTTTTTGTTCTGGGTTTCTAATCCTCTGCTAATTATAGCCAGTCTTTTTTATTTTAGATATTAAATATTCATCTCTAGAAGTTCTACGTGGACCTTTTAAAATATACTTTCCAATGTTTTCCTCATGTGTCCATGTTTTCTTTTATGTTCCCTAAGCACATGGACTGTATTTATGGGAGCTGTGATCACCACCACCTCTACTGATTTTAAGCTCCATCACAGCTGTGTCTACTTTTATTATTGATTTATTTCCTGTTTATGGACCATGTATTTCTGTTTCTTCACGTGCCTGGTAATATTTTTATTGAATGACCAACATAATTTACATTGTAGGCTGCAGAGTTTTGTCCTATTCTTTTAATAGCATTGAGCTTTGTTCAAGAATTCAACACTTGCTTAGGATCACTTTTACCCATAATGCTTGATTTTTGCTCTATCCGGGCCAGGCCAGAGCACACTTCAGTCCAGAGCTGGCGCTGCCCACTGATGCCTTTGGGAGAGCTCCGCCAAATGCTGTGTGGGTCTCAGTGTCCTGACATTCTCTCTGGGGGGTGGCAGACTGGTCCCACTGCCCATGAGTTCTGGGAGATACTCAGCCCCATGTCTTCACATGTTGTTTTTCTCCAACAACATTGAATTTCACGCCATGCCTGCAGAATTAAGTAGCCAGCTGAAAATTTGGAGATTTTTCTGCAGATCCCTGAAGTTCCCTTTTGTCCACCTGTGCCGCAGAATCCGGCCATCTCAGCCAAAGTGAACTCTGACCTCTGTCTCTAAGTCGAGAGAACATCATGCTGTGTTAGTTTGGGGGCTCCTCCCATGCACTCTGGCTTAGAAACTGTCTCCTCGCCTTAAGGGGCTGTCACAGGACTTTTGTCACTGGTTCTCATTCTCTTCAGAATCACAGCCTTGTGTTGCATGTTGCCCAAATTACAAAAATTGTGCAGTTACTAGTTGTTCACAGTAAGAGAACAATTTCCACAGCAGTTGTTTGTGGGTGCAGGAGTCGTGCTAATGCATGTTTTGATTTGACTTATAGATTGTAAACCCCAACTAGAGATTATGGTTTTATAATTCAGTATGAACTCAGAATTAGAGGGGATTTTTAGAGACTTTCTTTCCTAAAGTAGCTTACACAACTGAGAAACTTACTACTGGTAATAGACTTGATTGCTTAGAGTAGGTTTAGGTTTAAACTGAGAGGAAGGCAGAAAGTTCCCCTATTCCTCCTGCCCCGCACACACCCAGCCTTCCCCTGGAACATCCCCCACCAGGTGGGACACCTGCCATGATCAGTGAACCTACGCTGATGGGCCACCATCACCCAGGGCCCGCGGTGGACTGAGGCGGACTCTTGGTGTGGAGCGTTTTATGGATTTGGATAAATGCCCAGTGATTTGTATCCATTACAGCATGGCACAGAAAACAGAATTTCGCTTCCCTGATGGTCCTCCATGATCTGCCTGTGCATCCTCCACCACACCCCCCACCCCCTGCCCTGAGCCCTGGCAACCAGTGATCTTTCCACAGTCTTTGTGTTATTGCCTTTCACAGAGCGCCAAGCAGTTGGAGGCCCAGCGCAGGTAGCCTGTCAGATGGGCCCCGAGCACTCAGTCACATGCGTGTAAGCTTTCTCTGTCTCTTTTTGTGCCTGGAGCGCTCATTTCTTCTTAGTGCTGACCCTGCTCTATTGTCTGGGTGGAGCAGAGTTTATTCATCCACCACTTACCAAAGGACATTGCTTCCCCATTTTGGCAATTGTTGAACTGACAAAATTCATGTACAGGATTTTGTGTGGCCATGTTTTTAACACTTTGGGTAAATACCAAGAAGCATGATTGATATATTGTATGGTGAGAGAATTTTGAATGTTGTGAGAAATAGCCAAACTGCCCACTAAAGTGGCTGTAAGAGGGTGTGCCTTCCCCCGGCAATGGGTGAGATCCCTGCTGCTCCCCGTCCTCGCCAGCACGTGGGGCTGTCTGTGTCTGAACCTTGGCCCCTCTGATAGGAGCGTGATGGTGCCTCCTTGCTGTTCAATTTGCATTTCCAAATAACACCTGACATGGAGCATCTTTTCTTGTGTTTATTCACCATCTGTACATTGTCTTTGATGAGGTGTCTATTAAAGCTTCAATCAGTTTGTTTCTTATTGAGTTTCGGAAGTTCTTTGTGTATTTTAGATAAGTCTTTTATTGTGTGTCTTTTATAAATATTTTCTCCTGGTCTGGCCTGTCTTCTTAGGAGCAATTTATATTTTATGGAAACAAAGATATAATATAATAAATGTTCCAAAACTTTACCGGTGGGCCCTAGTTTATTTGCATGCTTATAGATTTTTGCAATTTGATGTCCATTCAGTTAAAAAGAAATCAGAACAATGTCACATCTTCACTCGTTCTTAATTCTTCTTGATTTTATGTACTTAAGGGCCTGGGATGGAGGAGTTAGGGTGAGTGACAGTGTCAGCAAACTGCATGTGAAGGATGGGGGGAAGGCGTGTCTTGTGCTCAGAGAGATCTGTTTTTGAATAAATGTATATTATGCATTAACACCTCGAAATCAAACATGCGCATGTGTTCTGGGTGCCATATGTTTCTCTTCTTCCTACAGAATCTGGCGCATGTGTCCTAGGCACACCTATATTTTTAGAATTAGTCAACTTTAAACTCTTTCCTCATGTTGGCCAGGGAGGGGTCCCAGAGGGAAGGAGGAAAAGGACAGGCCCTGCCAGTCGGCTGAGCTGGCCTATAGATGGCACCGAGACGCCGGCGTCCACCTCGATGGGGACGGTACTCACTGGGGAAAAGAAACAGAACAGTGATCTTGCTACGCTAATTGTGTGAGTTCTCACTGTAATTACCGTAAAATTATTAGTTACAGTAATTTTCAGTGCTCCACCAGGGAAAATGAAGTTACTTTGAATTATAATGGCAAATTAAATGATATAAAAAGATGAGGTGGCATAAGTAATTTGGGTCATGGAAATACGGGTTATATCCCCAAATGTATCCTTTCCATTATCTGATTAGATCAACACTGCAGATGGGTGTTTGTGGTTAGCCTTACTCCCACCCCAAGGAGAACAGACGGTGGGCCTCACAGCATTACAGACGTCACCGTCGGTGGGGAGTCCCCCCTTGGAATAGGACAGACCCTGTGCATGGGGCCAAGTGAGCAGGGTGCCGAGTCTGGCCAGCTGCCTGGGACATATGTAACTGTCCTCCGGGCACAGGCCTGAGGCCGGGGGCATGCTGGGGCCGCAGCCGCTCCTGACAGCAACCACAACAGCCCTGCGGGACAGCCTGCTGTACCGCAGTGCCGGCACCACTGGTGAACTCCAGCCTGGAGGAGAGAGCTCGGGATTCAGAGAAAGGAAATAGTGGTTCTATTCAGAGAAGCCCAAGTGGGAGTCTTGGATATACAGTTTTACTCTTGAATGTTGAATTCCTCATCAATAACTTGGGTATAAAGGTCCCATTTCCCAGGGCTGCTGGGAAAACTAAATCATGATGGATGAAATGAGAGCGGCAAGACCATTGCAGACTAGCTTTTAACAAGAATGATCACTTCCCCCCAAATCTCTGTCTGGAAAAGAGCAGAATGGCACACCCCGTTTCTCCTGAACAAAGTCACAGGCAGGGCTGGGCGCACACAGAGACTTCCTGTCCATGCTGGCGGAGCCCAGGTTTTCATCTTGATAAAACCTGGGAAGCTGGTCCGTGTGCCGTAACGAATGAGTTATTACCAGTCGCTACATGGCTCCCTCACCCCCAAGTCCACCTCCATGGGCAGTGACTCTTCCACGGGGTGGGGACGGAGGTTCAAGTTGAATGTCATGTCCACAGGGCCTCAACTCTGGAAATAAAACTAGATTTTGACCCTGACCCTCTCAGGTGTTCGCCATGTGTCACACTTCTCATGATTGGCTCTCCCATCCCACACAATCTCTCTACCTGTGGGCACAGGTTTTTTTTTCTCCCCGTGAAATAGGGTTTTCGAAACTCAGCGCTGACCCATTGATGCAGTCAAAGCAATGAAACGGTGATCCTGCAGACAAGGTCAGGTGTCCAGAGAGCAGCAGTATCACCAGAAAAAAACGGGGACTGCATTTCAGGGACCGTATTCCTCAGGCCCCTTGGGTCTAGTTGCAGTGATGTGCCTGGTTCTCACCAAGGGGATGGGAGAGGGTTGGTGACATGTGTCTCTTCTG
The DNA here is from genome assembly GCA_004027475.1 of Anoura caudifer. NCBI lineage: Eukaryota > Metazoa > Chordata > Mammalia > Chiroptera > Phyllostomidae > Anoura > Anoura caudifer. Next base: position 526,817 of record PVKU01000344.1, on the reverse strand, counting down.
GGCCAGGGCTTGTAGGAAAGCCATTCTCTTCTCTGTTGTCTTTCCTCCGGGACCCCAGGTCACCTGGCCGTGAGTGGTCTCTAGGACACCGTGTCGCAGTTTACTTGAACAAGAAATAAGTTTCTGTTGTTTTACAAACCTCATTTGAGTTTTATTTCTTACATTACCTCGTGTTCCCCTGGCAGAGCCAAGTGCCCCATGGACAGAGGATCCTAGGCTGCCTCACACACTTAATGGGACATGGTGCCCCATCATTTGTAAGTCACAGATAACTGGTGACTTATGCTTTGAAAATGATTATACATTGCTCAGGATTATTTTAGTTCCAGTAAAGTGACACCAGAAGCCAAGTTGCATTATTTTAATGGACTTTATTTCATTAGACAGTGGTCCTCAACAGACCCCCAGTTGTGTTACTTTCAACTGTGAAAGAAAATATCAGGTGGCATAAAGACCTCCATATGAGGAACAAGAGACCAGATTTCCATCCTTGGCTTGGAAACTCTCCAACCACAATGCTTCAAAGTGTTATTCAATTTCCGCTTTGCTTTTTCGTTAGTGAAAAACTACACGTGGATGTACATCTTTCTCACACAACAGAACTGAGGTACATGCACACTAGCGCATATGCCCTAATTCACATGAATTGAAGTGTTCAAATAGTTTTAAGTATTATTGCTACTAGAGCATTATAGTTTATAGTCATGTGCCCATTATGTAAATAGACTTAAAGTACATCTCACGCTCGTAGGTGTTGGGAAAACCGCAGAGCCTACGAACTCAGGTTACAGCTGTGTGAAACAGATCACATAATTACATTGTGCTAATATTTTAGATTCACATCAGTTGTTTTCTATATTAAGTATATGAAACAATATGCATAAGTCATTTTTTAATTAAAAAAAGAGTTTATTAAAATGTATAGAAGATCCCCTATCTCATCCTTTTTCATAGCTCTTCTTGGATTTGCTCTGAAACGGAGACTGTTTACTCATTCACATGTTTTTTTATTTCCGGGAGTCCTCGTTGAGGTCCTTATACCTTCAGTCATAGAGGCAAGAAACGGGGCCACCTGCCCACAAGTCTGTGCCCTGCTGAGCCCCTCTCAAGGTCGGGGTGTGTGGCCGTGGGCCCGGCTGTCCTCCCTGATGCAGTTAGTCTACGGACCCCGAAGTCGCGGCTCAGCTATTGCTGAGAGTGGGCACCCTCTCCTCCAAGTAGCTCCAGCGCCATCAAGGGCGGGGCTGTGTGCTGTCAATCACAGCCAGGCAGCGATGATTGGATGATTGTCACCACTGTGGGCTGTTGCTTAGAAGAACTGAGGACCCAGATCAGCCCGCTGGAAGGTCATCCATCAAAGCTGTGAGTTTCTGAGCAACAAATTTCATGCCCCTCCCAACAGCCTGCACCGTAGCTGTAATGAGTTGGCTATACACAGGGTATATAAAATAAATTATAGGCATTTACTTACAGTACCCATGTGTCACACACAAAACGATGTGTCTATATTCAGTATGTCACATGCGTGATGCCAGGACCTTTAAATGACTCCAACCCTTCTGCGCTATGCATCTTCTTTCACCCGTAATTAAATAGCTAGCGAATATGAGACCTACTGATCTATAGGCTTTGGCTCTTTCCAAACCTGTCCTTCTAAATCTAACCTCGTGTACTTCCTGGATTTTTCTAGACTGTTTTAGGGAGTAAGGGGCTCTGTATGGAGGGATAAAGGCCATCCTGGACTGAGGAATTCGGTTTCCATTTGTGCTTTGTTTTTTAACCCTCTGATGACAACTACTCAGAATCAGCCCCTGTCAAATCTATAAAGTGGGTACAGTATAGGATCAGAAGTCATTTCCCTGTAATAGTCTCCCCAGCTCTGAAATTCTACCTCATTGAAACACCTCGTCAGATTCATTCAGCTACATAATTACTTCAAATAACCTGGATGAATCTATGTTTTTTTTTTCCTACAGCACTAAAGATTTTGATACATATTTCTAAAAACCCAGATTTTCTCTTGTATACTGAACAGTTCAAATACCAGACATGGGGTAAGGTTTCTAAGATAGGCAGGATCTGATTGGCCTCAGTTCTGTCCTCCGTGAAATTGAGACTGCGGCGGTTACTCCAAAAGGTGTTAGATTTAAAAAGTGAAGACACTTTTAAGAAAAACAGCTAAGTACTTTGTTGTTTATAGTATAGATGGCATATATGTATATATTTAATTATAGATAAAATACAATAAATTATATAGATTTCTCCGATAGTATCTGTGATTGTAATAGCTACAGCATCGGTGATTATGATAGCTACGGTATCTGTGATTATAACAGCAGCAGTATCAGTGATTGTGATAGCTACACTATGAGTAGTTGTAATAGCTACAGTACCTGCAATTGGAATAGCTAAGGGGAATGACTTTTATTTATGAGAACAGGGGGATGAGTGACAGGCATGCTGTGGGTCACATCAGGCCACTTCCATCACAAGTACAGACGTTTTTAAACTGCTTGTTAAGTCTTGCATTTGGACGTGGTGGCTCTTCCTGTGGGTGTGGCCATCTCCTTGGAAGCGACTTCCTTGAAGATGCATTTCTGCAGACGCTGTGATTTTCCTCCCAGTTTGCACCTGGCTTTTCCTCCCTGTGCACTTGCTTTGGACGGTTAAGGTCCCCTCGGGGCACAGCCTGGGAGAGTTAGGAGTTCACCTCCTGGACCACTGATCCTCAGAAATGTTCCAAATGTATTCTGAGATGATGGGCTGTCTGTCTCTTTCCTCTGTCTGCAGATAGTAGACAGGGAGGCAGCCCAGGGCCTCTCAATGCCCAGCATGGACAGCATCAGAGTGGCTGCCCTTGGCAGAGTGCTGGGCTGGCTGAGGGGCTGTCCCCGCTGTCCTGCACTCAGCAGATGCTGCAGTTTAAGGGGCACCCACTTCCTTTAAAGTGCCTGCCTCTGGACAGAGCAAACCTCTCTGCAGTCTGAGTGCTCTCCTCAGTGGCTGCTGCTTTCTCTAGTTGTCTGTCTTCCAGCAGGATTTAAGGCTTGCCCAGCACTGCTAAGATCCCCATTCAAAACCATATTGAGATATAGTTATTTCTTGGGGGAGCATAAAGCGTAGAAAGAAAGCTGGTGGGGGGTGAAGAGGGTCACTGCTGCCCACCTGTCTCAGGCCCAGGGAACAGGTGGACACCGTACAGCTCGCTTGGCACCCGAACCTCGATTTTCCTAGCAGTAAAATGAAGATTTTGAACTAGGGAGTTCTAAGATCCTTTTTAGCTTGCAAATCAAAGGAGCACCATTATTGCAGAGACATTAGGAAACTAGAATCTGTGCATGTTTAGTCCCAGCTATAAAATGTCCCCTTCCATATGAATTTTTAAATTCTACTCTATGAAATGCCTGCATAATCAGATACATATAAAACCATATCTACATGACACTGATTTTCAGTGAGTGTAGCCTCTCCCTAGACTTGGGCTACGGTTGTCCATGCGTCCTTTCTATACCAGCAGTTTTAATGATACAGGTAGGTGCCTTATAAACAGGGTGGTGTGAGAACACAGATGCTGTGTGAGAAACGTGTGGGAGAACAGGCGTGGCTCGCTGATGCTGTTGGAAGGACACATGTGTTGCTGAGTTCCAGGGAGTGGAAGACTGCGCCAGCTGAAGCGAGGTGAGCTGTCATGTCCCCATGGTTAAAACTCAGTCACTGTCCCACAAAAGCGCTGATGCATGGAACAGGAAAGACAGGCCGACGACAAACAGTGTATGTGAGAATTCTATAAATGGCAACGTTCTTACAAATGCATGGGGAAAGATGACAACAATGCTGAGAAATCAATTATTTTCATATATTTTTTATGTTTTTAAGATTTTTCATTTATTTATTTGTAGAGAAAGGGGAAGGGAGGGAGAAAGAGAAGGCGAGAAACATCAGTGTGTGGTTGCCTCTCAAGCACCCCCTGTTGGGGACCTGGCCCACAACGCAGGCATGTGCCCTGACTGGGAATCGAACCAGCGACCTGGGACTGAGGTTCCCAGGCTGGCACTCAGTCCACTGAGCCATGCCAGCCAGGGCATAATTAATTATTTTTAAAAGCATAAAATTAGAAGACTATTCACCAAACTTAATTGAAAATTGGGTTTGGAAATATTTGAAAAATGAAGCCATAAGAACTAGGAGCAATTAAGGGAATATTTATCTACATGAGGGCTGAGAGAGGAGTTCTCAGGTTGAGATGGAAGGATGTGCAAAATTTAAATCAATTCTGTCAACATTCATCATGAAAGAAATGATGTGAACCGTAACCACTTGAAATTCATCCGCGGTGTGGGTTTCATAGTCTATCCCTCCTTTGCTCATTGGGATTACACTGGGCGAATGTAATCAGGATGCTCACTCCCCTGTTGATGGAGACCTGGTCTGTTTCCAGGTTTGCCCTTATAGGTAAGGACACTAGACACACTTGGAACAAGTTGTGTGTGTGTCTGTGTGAACACCTCGTGGCTGACTTCCTGGGAGGCACGTTAGATGCATGTCTCATTTGTAAGGACTGCCAGGTCTTCCCTCAATGTGCTGGGCCACTGCATACTGCCACCAATGATGCTCAGGTGCCCCACACACTCCACGTGCTCGCTAGCGTCTTGCGTTCTGGATCTTCTTTCTTTTTGGGTGTTCTAACAGTGTGTGCTTCTCTGGTACTTTCACTTGCAGTTCTCTGATTGCTGATGAACGGGAGGACTTTTCCAAGTGTTGATTGGACACTGGCATATGTTCTTTCTGGAAAGGGCCAGCTCAAATATTTTACATAGTTATTTTATTTGTTTGTGTGAGATTTTCAAACACTGTGTTGTAAAATACGTGTTTCATGTATTTTCTCCACAGTTGTGACTTGCTTATTCATTTTCTTGACAGTGCCTTCTGATAAGTAGAAGTTTTGTTTTAAAAAAAAAAACACATGTGAGGCCTAATTTATCATTTTAATCATTATTGCTTGCTGCAATTTGTCTAAGAAAACTTGGCCTGCTCCCAAGTCTCGAAGATTGTTTCCTATATTTTTCCCTAAAGCTTTATGATTTTGCCTTTTATGTTAGGTTTTGACCCACCTTAACTTAGTCCGCATGGATGGTGTGAGAAAGGTGTAAAGTTTCTTTTTTCTTTTTATTGAACATCCAGATATTCCAGAATCATTTGCTAAAAACAGCTTTCTTTCTCTTTTGATTATTTTGGCAGTTTTGCCAGGAGTTACGGGTGTGGGTCTGTCTGGGGCCTCAGTGTCCTGCCCTTTGGTTTCTTACGCCAGCACCACCTGACCCTTACCTGATCCTATGAACCGGTGTCACATCAATGAAGTGGATTAAAAAAAATAAAATAAAATACAGAAAAATAGCATTTTTGCTCTTACATTGTCTCCTTCTAAACACTGCAGGTACAGTTATGAGAACTCTCCATTTCCCATGTTCCCTTACTGTCAAAAATAGTGGAGGACAAAGTTTAAAAAAAGAAGAACAAGCAAAATGAACAGACTGGTAGATCCACAGAACAAATGGGTGGTTGCCAGAAGGGATGGGTGAAAACGATGAAGGGGAGTAAGAAATACCAACTTGGAGTCATCAGATGAGTCAGAGGGTGCACCATGCGGCACAGGGCATGCAGTGGGTTACATTGTAACAACTGCTTGCAGAGAGACATGCTCACCTGACCCAGTGTGGTGACCAATCCGTAAGGTGTATCCATTGCACATGCTACATCTGAATCGAATGATATGGCATGCCTGCTAAACATTAATGGAAATGTCTTTAAAAGTAGTTCAGGATGCAACAGACAGAAGGTGAAAATTCAAGTTTCTTCTACTTTCCAGGCCTAAAGAAAACCTTCCATTTAAACTGTGTCACTCAGTGGCATCATAGTTTGGAAGTATTGTTTATGCACAAGTTTCAAAATTTAAAAAAAATTGTAAAGATTTGTTTATATACTTTTAGGGAGAGGGGAAGGGTGGGAGAAAGAGAGGGAGAGAGACATCAATGTGAGAGAGAACATTGATTAGTTGCCTCTCGTATGCACCCCCACTGGGGGCTGAACCCACAGCCCAGGCATGTGCCCTGACTAGCAATCGAACCCATGAATTCTGCTTTGTGGGATGACACCCAACCAACTGAGCCATACCAGTCAGGGCTCCAAAGAAATTTTAATGTTAGTATTTTATCAATTTTTTCTCCTTCAGACATGACATTCATTTCTTTTATTATGGGTTGAATTATTAAAAAAAACTACACAGATTTCAACTATCTGTAATATTAGGAAGAGCATATTTAAAGGTTAAACAAATGGCAGAAATATGAATCACACCCAGTTGAGGAGGACCATCTTAAGCTGTTTTCAGTATCCTCCCTTTTCCTTGCCCTTTGTATTCAGCATCATCAATAGTTTTGGGGGACCTTCCTGAGAACTCGGCCACAGACAGCAGGAGGCAGGGCAGCTGCTCTCACGGAGCTGGTGGGTGAGGGCGATGGTCTCACCAAGAATCGCTGTTGTATTTGGACACACAGTGTCTGCAGCCCGAGGATGCTGCCGCTCCTCACGGCCCCGGGCATCATGGACATACCAGCCACCAGCCGGGGCGGAAGCTGTCACTCACACATGCCGGACACCGGCTGGGATTGCCTGCGCCGGGTCAGCTGTCACCTCTTCCTCCATGAACATGGGCGGCTTTGTGCTGCCACCTGCCTGCCCACTGTCAGTTGGGTCCTAACCGTGACCTCCTGTCCCAGAAGGGCACATCAGACATGAAGATGGACCATGCAGGGTTCACCAGCTCCTTCGGAACCAAGGAGAGGGCCCTGTAATGTCACCTGAGGTCATGGGGAGAAGACCTTCCTGGGCACCTAAGTTCCAGCTGGTGGAATGGGGACACGAGGCTGCAGCAGGTGGTCCAGGGGTCCCTGCTGAGGGTGGGTGGCAGTGACAGAGGGGCACCTCCATCTCAGGCCCCTGCATTCCTGCCCCCTAAGCCAGCACGAGCAGTGTGTCCAGGTCTGGAGACTCAGAGTTGCGACAAAGAAGCAGGCAGTCCTTCTGGGATCGACGCACTGCATGGAAAGCCGTAGATCAATGTCATAAAGAAGAGAAAGCCCAGGTGAGGGAGGAATTCCAAAAGCAGCCTAATCTAAGTCATTTAAACGACAGGGAGTTCGAAATTTGCAAATCCACTGCTGCCACACTGTCTGACTTCAGAGGAACCGATGACCGAATGAGAGAATGCAGGGGAAGTGGCCCCACGCTGCCCCCCTATGCAGGACAGGCTCCCGTGGCATCGGCCACATCAGTGTCACTTTAAACAGCGTCCTAGAAAGGCCTCCACAGAACGGGGCTGTGAGACTGAAGCACATGCCATAATCATTGAGTGGGCTTGTTAGAGAAATAATAAACAACAACAAACAAAAAAGCAAACCAGATGGCCAGGCTCCAGCTCAGGAGTGTCAGGAAGTCCCAGGCGGGACTCCGACCTGTGTTTACTGGGGCAGAGAATGTGCATGTTTCACTGTTTCCCAGGGGATGCTGATGCTGCTGGTCCCTGGCCCCACACTGAGAACCAGGGGCAGTCATGGTCTCAAGGCCAGCGGGCAGCTCACAGCACAGTTTGGATCCATCTGGAGAAGTCTGGGGGTCCTGGAAGCACCAGGTCAAGGTGCTTCTTTCTTTAAAAAAAAACCCAACTTCTTATTGAATTTATTGGGGTGACACTGGTTAATAAAATTACATAGGTTGCAGGGGCACAATTCCATACACATCACCTGTATATTGTACCGTGTGTTCACCACTCCAAGTCAAGTCTCCTTCCATCACCATTTCCTACCACCCCACCCTCTTCCCCTCTGGTCATCAGTATACTGTTGTCTATGAGGGTTGCTTTTCTTCTTTATCCCTTCATCTTTTTCACAAAACCTCCCTCCTCCCTCCCCTCTGACAGCTGTCAATCTGTTCTCTGCATCCATGAATCTGTTTCTATCTCATTTGTTAGGTTATTTTGTTCATTAGATTCCACAGACGAGTGAAACCATAGGGTGTCTGTCTTTGTCTGACTGGCTGGTTTCACTTGGCATAATGCTCTCCAGGCCCATCCATGCTGCCTCAAAAGTTAAGATTTACTTTTTTTTTTTTTTACAGCTGAGTAATACTCCTTCATGCACACCCATCCATTGGAGGGCACTTGGGCTGCTTCCAGATCTTGCCTATTGTCAGTAACGCTCCAGTGAACACAGGGGTGCACATAAGTGGCACCCCTTTCTTAATCTGCAGGCCAGACCAATGTGACAATGTCCTTCATCAGCTTGTGTTACCAGGGCTGTGGGCGACTGTATGCAGTCCTGGGGTACACTGGCTCTTTCTCAGGCTGCCCGCCTGCGTCATGCATGTGCCATTTTCCCCCTAACTTTTGAAAAATGGGATTCACTCAAAATAGTTTCAGTAGAAAGTAAATCGTTTAAAGGTTCTTAAGTGAATCATAGAATTGCTGAGACAGCCAAGGAAGTACACTGAAGGCTCAAACTGCAGAGATAATGCTCAAAACCGTGGCAGCAGAGTGGCCCACTGCTCCGGCCCCTGTGCAGCTTAACTTACCAAGTAGTTGGGGGTGACGCACCAAGCCCACAACCGTGCCTCGTCATTGCCCTGCCTTGGAGATCTTGGCTCGCCCACAGGTTCTGTCATGGCCACTGGGGCGGTGCTGCACACAGGGCCCTTTCCCTGAGGTTGCCCACCTCCGCCCTGAGGGTTGCAGGTGCCTGTGACCCCAGATCGCAGGCCTGTACCCTAAGCACCAGCGAAACAAGAGATGCAGGCTTTGGGGTTCTCTTTTGGAAAGGTGCTATTTGAATGTGGGGGCCTGTCCAAATTCAGGGAGATTTTCCAAAGCTGTCAGATGGCCTTCTCCATGGTTGTTCTAGGTTGCTGTTGTGTGACAAGCAGTGCCAACTGTGGGGTGCTTGGAGAACAGTCGGTCTGCTCTGGTGGTTGGTGCCTTAGCCCGGGTGAGCTCGGTGGTTCTTGCTTAGGGTCTCTTACACAGTCACAGTCAGAGGACTCAGGCAGCATCGCCGGATGTCTGGGTGAGGCTGGGTCTTGGAGATGACTCACTCACCTGGGTGTCAGCAGGGGAGGGCTGGCAGCTCCCAGCTCATCTGGGGCTGGTGACCCAAGTGTTTATGCAAGCCTTCTCCTTGAGGGCTTGGGCTTCCTAGCGCAACGGCTGAATTTATGAGAAAACAAGCAGAAGTGAGAGTGAGACAGGAGTGGGAAGACAGTGCCATTTCTGTAGGGGCTGCCCTAGGATTTGGCACAGCCTCCCTCCCTCATGTTCATGGAACCCACGTGGACCCAGAAGGGAGAGGAGCAGCAGGAGTACATTGTAGATCACCTGGAGAGCGGGAGCTGTGGCCATGACCACCTTTGGCTATGCAGTCTGCCAGGATGGGGTTTGGAAGGGGCAGATAGGGCATCACTGCAGCTAACTCACAAAACAAACACCCACAACACCCACAACACACACAGCCCAACCACAGTCCTGGTATTCGATCAGATGTGCTCCTGTGTTGTCTTCAAATACTGCAAACACTGAAGACATTTTCTCTAGTGCCCACTTATCTGCAAGCACCAGCCGGAATTCGAGACCACTCACTGTAACCCAGTAGGAAGGAGATAAAGGCAGAGAAGTAGATGTGGAAATCCCCTCCTTCTAAGCACAAGTGAAGGACAGGATCTATCGGTACGGGTTTTTGTAGTGGTGCTGTCGAATGATGTACCTGCTGTCTTCCTGTCGCTTTTGTCCTAAGACAACTTTCTGGAAAATTGTTATACTCCAAACATGGGGTTAGGCTGAACCATCAGGCTAAATGACACTCTGCTGTTTTAAAATCAAACCTCCCAAATGGAATATCCTCATGAATTGGTATGTCATCATAATTAAGAAATTGTATATTAGAACTGATCTTTAAAAACTGAAGGATCCATTCGCTCTGTGACTTTGCTTGTTACATGTGAAGCTGTTTCCATCTCAGAAAAACCATCGTGTACAACACTGCTGACACCCCTTCCTTGCTGACCGTCATTTCCAGGAAAGACTGATGGTCCTCGTTACATCCGCACCTGGAGAAAATCAGGAGGTTGCGGGTCCTGTCACCAGCTGTCCCTGTGGAGGAGCTTTACAAACACAGCTTCTCTGTGGAGTTGCTCACAGGCTGGAAAGAACTCCAGACGGCACTCAAGACATCTCTCCACTTGATCACATAAAGTATTCCACGGACACCCGCCCAGGCTTCTTACAAGTGCTCGCTGAGATCACTCAGAACAAGTTCCACACCAAAGAGCTTGTTTAAGCCTCTGGAAACTGCTTCCAAATTTCAACAGCCTCAGAGATGTCATTTCATCAGAGCACTTGTGAAATCATTTACGGCAATCATGAAAATGAACACAGATGGGCGCATCGCGTAACGCCAGATGAAAACCACGTCACGTCCTGAATTAAAGAATGTCGGCATCGAGGCGTCCATTCTGTGGTGCACCCTTCCAGACTTGGCCGGGCTTTGATGTGAAGAAAACGCTGCACCCTTGTGTGGCTGATGATTTAAAAACATGAAAGTTAACTTTCAGGATTCAATGAGAGGAAGCAATTTGGGAGTCTCAGCATTTCATGGGTAAATGTTTACTTTATTCTTCTATTTCAAAATGGAAGCACTGACCTCCATTAGGCCTGGGAGGTGCAAGGGCAGGGACCCTCGTATCTGCCTTGTGAGAGAATAATTATCAGGTCTTCTGCAGAGAGGATAGAAAATGACATGGCCAGCTGAGAGGAGTGAAAGTTGCTTAACTGCTTTTTAAATTTTCAGCCAATATATCTGTTTGTAGTCCTACCTTATTCTCCAACTTCCAGACATTTGGGAGTTCTTTGGCAAAAGCACAGTTGCCTCCCAGGGTTCTGCAATGTCGTTACAGTGTGTGGCTTCTCGGGACCCACTGAAACTGTTACTGTTCTATCATCTCTGGTGCACACTACATTTTTCCTCTTGCTGTTGTCTCCTCTCAAGGCACATGTCTTTGTTGACTTTTGCCTTTTAAAAAAATAATTTGCTGTATCTTAAGGAGGCTTGGGGAATAAAAATACAAGAGAGTTTTTAGGTAGGGCGGTAAAAGGAATCCATGTGAGCACATCACAGCAGGCACATGTCACCATACCTGTGTCCAAACCCGCATTCTCGTGCAGAGCAGCAGGAGGAGCCTCACGTAAGCCATGGCCTTTAGGGCTGTGATGAGCCAACCATGGTTGAAAAATGTGCCAATCTGCTGAGTGATATTGGTAACTGGGGAGTGGGGGTGTGGGTGAGTGGGTAAAAGGGGTGTGTGGGAAACCTTCCTACATTCCTCTCAATTTTGCTATGAGCCTATAACTTCTCTAAAATGTTAAGTCTCAAAAAAAAAAATGCGAGAGCATATGACCAATCTGCCATTTTAACTGTGGTGTAGGGTTTTATACCTTCTCCTGAGTTGGACATAATTGAAGATCCAATTACGCAGGCTGAATGACTGCTAAGAGGAATGTGAAAATATTTATTTGGTAAAAATATCAAATCAACAAATCATGTTAATATAATTAAGCAGAATTTGCTGAGTCAATTACATTTAAATCCTAAAGCTAATTAGGTTATTTATTTCAAAGGATACATTTATCTGTTAAATTTCCAAAACATAAACATACTTGCCACTCAAAGTAGTTGTTATCAAAGACCAAGCAGGAACTGTCCCAGAGAGGAGAAAACAGGCCCCTCCAGAAATCCGCCAGCGCAGCCAGAGCCCCGCCGGAAGGAGCTGAGTGGCGGCTGATCACCTGGGAAGTGACCAGACTTTTGAAGGAGGGTTGAGGAGAGAACAGCGTTAATCATGAAGCATTGTTTCTTCATGACAGGTGGCGTAAGAGAATAAAGGGGAGAAGGAGAAATGGTGTATGTGATGCTGTGTGAAAGCCGTAAACATGTGGTCCGAGTGTGGGGCACCGTGGAACATGGCGGCTGCGTGGAACGAGCTGATGACCGGAGTCTTTGGGGATAATCTGAGAGACTCTTCGACGTTGCAGACCTGCTGGGTGCTGCGGACCAAATCACTGTCTCTCTCTGTGCCTCGAAGGCTTGCCTAGGTCCCCCCTTGCCCCCAGACCCCTGTGAGTTCTGCCAGGAAGCCTGAAGAGCTGACTCAAATCTGGCCTGGACTTACTGAAGCCCCTTCTAGGTTCGGTTTTATCCATGAACTAACAGCGTCACACAGCACAGGGGTCACCAGACCTCCTGTGTCTCGAATACTGAGAATTGGCCATTCTTCATTTAACGTGTCATGGATGGTTGCCTCAGTCCATTCTCCTTCAGTAGAAAGTACCGCAGAGCCAAGGAAGGACAGAGACCCCCACGCCCCCCTTCCTGACCTTGGGGGAGGTCACTGACGTTGCAGTTGTTCCCATCTGGAGCCTTGCCCTGCCTGGACGCTGTATTTGATCATCAACTGCGAGATTCTGCAGTGTCCAAGTCTACCATGTGTCAACTCTGTCCTCGGCTCCCCATTGCCGCGCCCAGTGCCCGTGGCCCATCACGCATCCTGGATTTTTGTCCATCCGGCAGAACCTGAGGAGATGGTCAGACTCCTGCCTGCAGTCTTGATCTCTGATAGCCATTAGAAAATCTGCCTGGGTATGCTGTCCCTGTTGAAGTTCGATAAAGATAAAAGAACATGATTTAAAAATGAGAAGCCAGGCCCCTTAGCATAAGGCGGCAGGCTCTGGGTGAGCTGGTTGCTGCCCCTCCTCATTCACCAAGACATACAGTTTGCTGCCTCGGTGGTGAAGGGCCCCTCTCATTGGGATGGCAGCCCACCCATCGCCCCTTTGTTCTGTGGTTAAGGACTTGGCTCTGGCATCATCTCAGCATGTCCTCCATACCCTTGGTCTGAATTGGGTTCTCGCCTTTTCCCTGCTCCCATTAAACCCTGAGCATCCACCGGAGACAATCTCCTTGGTGTATTTCACCATCACCTGCTGTGCCCATTTATCCGGCCAGAGCGGAGGCCTTCTGTAGGCAGAAACCATGTGCTGCATTTATTGCTGCACCCATAACCCCTAGCATGAGGAATCAGTATGTTCTGTGGCATAAATTAATGACTTTGTCCTCCTCCTGATCATTGGAAGAAGTTCCACATTCTTAAAGAAGGTGTTTTCGTATCCTTTGTAAATGTGCTAGAAAATAATTAACAGAAAATTGTTATGTTACATCATAAAAATGAAAGTAACTTTGATTTTATTTCCACCAAAGCTACGTTTCAGAGCTTTATATGCACGTGTGACATACAAAAGTAAGAAGTCAGCGTCGAAGAAAAATGTCCCTAACCCTTGTTACAATGGGGGGTGCGCTTCACACAGGGGAGTGGTCTCGGGGTTGGGGAGCTCTGCCTGGGGCTTTGCAGCAGGGCAGGGAGCTGGGTGAAAGGGAAAGGAGGGATTTATCACCACAGCGCAGGGCGGGGTCTTGCGGGGAACATTACTAAGAGAAATATTTAGAGTGCATTCTGCATAAATGACTCAGCAGGAAGCTTGCGGAACATGGGCTCTTGCAAACATGCCCAAGGATGGCGATGAGTTATAAGGGGGATCTGGGGAGCCTGGCTGGGGCTCGGTTGGGTGTTCGTGGTGGTCAGGTGAAATGCCTTTAGCCATCCTCATTTATGACCGGGACGCACAAAAATCTCTCTGCAGGAAGAGAGAACTCATTTCCCTCAGTCAGCCGTAGTTTCGGTTATGTAAGCTTTGAATGGGCTAGTCTTCTTCAGCACCGTGAAAATGATTTCAGCCAATAACAACATAATGCAGACACATTATCCCAGAAGGAGATTTTAAAAGCTCAGATGGACATGGTTTTCATTCTGCACAGTCAGTGGCTTCCCCAACTCCTGGGTTCTCTGGGCTCCCAAGGTGAGGGGAATGTAATATTTGGGAAAAGATTTTCACTTGCTAAAGAGTTAGCAAGGTCAGCTATACAAATGTTTTAAACTGAAATTCTGAAGTAGAATGTGACTCAAGAGTATGCACCGTGGCCCTCTGCTTTGTAGGTGGCGTTGCAACATGATTCATGCGGAAACCACGGACAACCATCGGCCAGATCATAAATGTAGCAGCTGAATCACGATCAGTTATTCAGATGAGGTGCCCCTGCAAACCACAGGTTAAAACCACTGTGTGCAAGTTTAATGGAGAATTATTATCTGTCAAAATTCCCATTTTCATTGGCAACAGGTGACATGTCCTCTGTCTGTCTCCACCTCTCAGTGGTGAGGACATTTGGAACGGCAGAGAGGACATTTGGCAAGAGACGAGCAATAGCCCAACTTTAATGTTGTTCCCTTGCTTGGAAGTGCCCTAGCGGGGACACTTGGTTGATGATGCGTCCCTGAACATGGCTCACAGGGGTGGGGGCACACCAGTGCCACCAATTCCAAGGCACAGTCGTGGGAGGGTGACTGGGAGGCACTCCAAGTTTAAGAGGTAACCCAACACACAAAACCGAAGCTCACTGGATATTTATATGGTAATTGGATTTCATTCTGTGTTAGCCATAACGAATGAGCTACAAGAGACCTGTTTCCAAGGGCAGTGTCAGGAAGTGGCTGGGCCGGGCGACTCAGCCACACTCACGCACCATTCACACCCGCCATCAGCTGAGTCCGCGATGTTATGCATACCACAGCACTCATTCCCTTATTTTTAGAAGAAATCTCTTTCTAGCTCAACAATTAAGCCTGTCAATCACAGATTGTGGAGGAAAAAGTACTTTTCAGTGTCTTACCTGTCCAGGGGACCATGCTAATTAGATGTCACTCTCAATATCCACACAAACGGACGGATGGCTTTTCTACAGCCGATGTTAAGAAAAGGTTCCTTGACTCCTAAAATTAATTGGCAAAAGGGAAAGGTAGCAATGGGCCTTCTGGGGCGTTGGAATGGGTTGTGCCAAACCAGTTTATTTGCAAAGGTGAGCGTGAGGTCTTGCTTTCAATGAGTGCGGTTTGAATTTTCTGCTGCTGCAGAGCTCAGATTCCTGTGTCATCAGTGGTGGTTCCAGAGCATCCGCCTTTAGAAGGGACGGGGTAAGTGGCTGCTCAGGCTATCGCTCTCTCCTAAGGTAATGCCAGCCCGTGACACGGTCTGTCCCTGGTCTGCACTTGCTCAGGGGAAGCAGATGTGACCCAGCATCGCAGTGAGGAAAACCTGAGACTACCTGTTCTGGGCATCAGGGGGCAGTGTTAGACATTTAACCAAGACTGTCTGTCAAAAGCCTACAAAGGTCATTTTAGCTCGTGTCTCCTCTTTCTTAGAAGTGCTGCAACAGAAAGGTAAATTCTACTAGTTTAAAAATGAAACTAACTTGCACCAAAACTGTCACTGCTTCTGCTGAGCTGGAGGTGTCCGGAAATGTTAGAGAAAGAATGACACTAGCAGGCCTTTCCAAAACTGCACGTACTTTATTCTTATTTGTTATATTTTATGAGCATGATGCTAACTTTCAAATACAAGAGTCCTGCTATAAGTTAAGAAATAATTCATGACTTCACGATAATTGACAGGGCAGCACTTAATGATCAAATACAGATATTCTTCACAAACAAACAGTCCTCCATTTTCACAGGTTGATAGAGTGCACAAGGAATGAATTTCCCGAACAGCTCTGTGCGGAAGATGTTCCCCCATGACATCCCCGTGAGACTTTCACACATGGGTCAGTGTGATGGGGGAGCACCACCCACGGGTGGGAAACCTTGCTCACCCAGGTCATGGAAGCGCACAGGGTGCTTGCTGGGTGACAGAGAGTTCCACCTGCTCCTCCGGCAGAGCTTGGGCGATGCGGAGCGCTGGGGAGGGCACCGCAAGCGTGGCAGATACGTAACGGTGCAATCTCTGTTTGATCACATCACGGTGACACGGAGGTCATGGAACAATTCAGGGTTCCATTATTGTTGACGGTGTGTGGCATCTTACCTGCTTACAATCTTGAGGACTTCCTGGTTCATGTATGTTTTTATTGTTAATTTAAAAAAATTTTATACTTGTGTCTTGTACTCTGTCATAGCCCAGGATCTAGAAATGGAGGGCATATAATACTTATTCAGTAAACAGTTGCTGATTAATGAATCATGGTGTTATTGAGAGAAGCAGACCAGACTTTGAGAAATGAAGTTTCTGGAAAAATTTACCATGTATGGGAAAACTCACCGAGGGTCATCATTCCTCATTGGTTCTTCGGAGAAGCAGATCTCTGCCAAGAAAAACGAAGTCGCTTCTCACCTCTTCCTTAAAAACGGACTTTAGAAGCACACAAGAGAGACCACCAGCATATGAAACTTGAAAGAACTCTCAAGTCTGGGCTTTAAAGAACAAGAGAGGAGTTTGGCAGACTGAACATAGATTTTTACTATTGCCTATAGCATTAGTGAGATTAAAAAATACGAAAAAAGGCCAGTTTTCTCACACCTCTCAGGAGGTTCACATAAAACCCTTCCTTGATCTTGGGCGCAGTGAGGCAGTGCGGAGACACAAAGGGGTCTGAGAGGAAGAAGCGAGGGGGTGCTGTGTGCCCTCGGCACTCCCAGCATGCGCTCGGTTGACAGGCCCTGGAGTTTTAAGGGGCTTACAAACCCCGGGCAGGCTTTGTGAGTTCAATGCTAGCAGAAGCTGGACTCCACTTCTGTTTGGAATTCTGGGAGGAGAACATCACTAGGACAGGAATGGCCATGTGATGCGTTCCTAGAGGCAGAGGATCCGAGGAACCCAGCACGTGGTCAACCTCAAAGCCAAGTCTCTGTCGTTCCAGGGCCCTCCCACGAGACTCGAGACATGGCTGAGGACTGAATTAGCACCAGGCTGGGAAGTCACTGTAACACAGAAGTAGGAGGCTGGCTCCAGAGCCAGCGGTGTGAGGGGCAGTGACAGAAGGTGCCTGAGGCTTTGAGGATGGGCCGCACCGTGGGGAAAGGAGTGGAGGTGGACATGGCAGTATGCATCGACCTGCTGGGGAGCACAGACCACAGGTGACAGGAGCCATAGACCCAGAATCTGCAGGAAGACACCCAGAACACAGTACAAGGGCCAGGGTCCCCAGACCGAGGCCCAATGACATGGAGCTGACATCCCAATTCCACCGCTCAAAAGCCCAGTCATATTCAGATAGAGGACAAGGAGGAGCAGAGGGAGAATCATGAATTCACTAAGTCACAATCTTCAATTTGGCTAACTAGTTTTCCTAAATGACTGGGGGAAGCCAAGTGGCTGGGAGACTACAAGGTTTTAAAATCTGCATTTACGTGGCAGTGCTGGTGTTGAATGACCCGGAAGCCACTGCCAAGTCACTTAAAGCTCTGAGAGACACAGTATTCTGTAAAACGGGTCCCCTGCCACTGTGTACCTCAAAAGTTCAATGTAGTGATGTTGGTTGAGTACTTGTCAGCTACTGGTATTTAGATCAATAACTGGATTATTTGGATACCAGTTTGCTTCATATGAACATGGTTTTAGATGTTTTAATCTAAGAAACTCACAGTAATAGAATAAAAGCAAGCTTGATTTAACCACAAGGCCTTTGAATATATATTTTTTTACCATGTTGGGGGAGAGTTATGTCACACACTGATGAATAATGGCCACTCAGAACTTTGCTGTTATCACATGACATGGAACCAAAGTAGCAAAGGTGTGCATGGCCGCCCCCAGGCTGACACTGTGTCTGTCTGACCTGCGATGCTTCCACGATGTTGCCAACTCTCATTCATAACCGAAGAGGTCAGGCTGGCGTTGTTTGCTAACGCTGTAGCAATCATTCCTCGTTTATCACAGAGGGATGAAAAGTGGTGCTTAGACTTCAGCGTAGATTGTCTTCCACTGTGGACACAATAAATGTCAGTCTGTTCCCTGTCCCTCTCAGAGATTTTCCCCTCGCCTGAACAAGACAGGCACCTCGTTGGTGGTGCGGTACATGGTGGTAACTCAGCATCGTAGTTTACAAACCTTGTTTATGTTCAAATATAAACACTGGCCTCAAGATCACACTCCATTTGCATATGGAAACAAACACTTCACATGATCTTGAACATGAAACCACTCTTACGAAGGGAACACTGGCCACCTTCACATTTAAGATAATTGGTAGAAGGCTTGGACGAACATTTATAAAACCAGGCTGAGGTTTACCCTTTAATGCACACATGAAAAAACAGATAATTAAGACAATCAATAATTAAGATGTTTGAGGGAGTTGAACAAATTGGAAGACCTACAAAGTGCTTAAAAAGACCACGTATAATCCCCCAAGAATCTGCACGTGAACATTTGAATGGAGAATGTGGTATGGTATGCAACTGCTTCTCACTAGTCAGTAGAAAGAGATTCAAGGTCGATTCTTCGAGGGCTCTGAGCAATGGCTCTTCAGACTCTGAGAGTGTGTAGGTGGAGCCCCGGCCACCGCCCGGGTGCTGAGCAAAGAGACCAGGTCCTGAGCAATGCCTGCTTCTGCTCAGTTTTCTTTGTAGCCCCTTGCATCTTCCTGTGATTTCTGCACTAGTTCAATAAATATTTATTGGATTAGTTAAATTCAGTTAGACCTGTCTAGACATTGGAGATACACATATGATTCCAACAGACAAAAAAAAAAAAAAAGATATATGAGCCAAAAGAGTTAAAGCTACTCAGAGAAGAAAACCATGACCTTACAAGATGGAGGATTTTTGACTATTTCGCAGCCAATTACATTCTAGAAAATACTAGAATGGGAGACCTCAGCTTCTAACTTGTTACCAAATCTTTCACCAGTGAGCATCTCCCACGGATATCGATTCCTATTGGCTACTGGGAGTGTTGCTTCAAAATGGACCTTCCTGCCGTAAACACACAGCCCACTTTCATTTCACTGTGACCCATTCAGTGATACCTTCCAACCACGTGAGATCCCTGTGGGCGTGGAAACAGGATGCTAAAACCTGTCTCTTTGTGAACTTTACCGATCCCATATGTGACACTCCACCGGGTAAGGACTAACAGCTTCTGACCACGTAAATGTGGATGTTATGAGGTAGGAAATAGCAGAACGTAATACATGGCTTACTCACCGCATACAGCATGGAGTGCTTACCCCTTCTCTCCACGTAAACAAACTTACAGATCATTTATAAAAGAAGATGACTTATTTACACAGTCTTAAGTGTCATTGGAAAGGCACATACTAACATTAATAAAAAAATAAATGTCTTATATATTTTGGATTGTGTGTAATAGACTTCATTCTGATTGGGTGTGAGTTTTGTGGGATCCATGAACCCCATTTTACTTCTATCTAGTGCCCCATGAAACATTTCCTAAAAGTACCACCATATGCTTTGCACAGACTATATGTGGCCTTAAGTGATCAGTTTGGAGACTGACTAGAAAAGTGTTTGATAGTGCACAATAAATACACCTTAGAATAAATCAGAGGTAGGGACATCATTGTTTATTTTGTTTTGTCTCAACTTCTGAATATCTTCCATTTATGGAGAATCTACTGTTAGAGTACTTTCTAAAAAGGAATACTTACTGGAACAGATATTTTTTTATTGGCTAGTTTCTGTACAAGAGTTTACATTCTTGTGGATCGTAAGTTTCCCCCACATGCCAGTGAAATTCCCAGGTGAGACCACCATTTTCTTGGGGAGGAAGGGAATTATTTAGAATTCTCTGGAAGCGGGGAGAGCAAGGTCACAAAGGGGGACAAAGTGGTGCTTGGTCACCATACAGTCACCTGAGACCCTGAGGTAGCTTTCGGCGTAGGTTGATTTCTGTGGTCGTCGGGATTGCCTGAAAATGACCGGTTACCCTCTTAGAGCCAAAGACATCAGAGAGCCAGAGTCCTCACCTTGATGCCTGGGCAGGAGTCCTCCAAAGTTCAGTGCCAATAAGATGTCCTAGATCTTCTGGGAGACAGTTATCTCTTCGTGTTGCCAGAAACTAGAGGACTGGAAAGTATCCTTATCGAAGAAGACCACAGGAAATGAAGATCTCAAGTATTTATATTTTGTAATTGGGAATGATGTCTTGTGAAGGGATGTTTAGTAATCAGATGCCCTCTTGTGTCAAGGAAGGGGTGACAGAAACATCTTAGGTCAGCCTTTCTAGTCCCTGGAGAGCATGTCCCTCCATGACACCCCGGGAAGCACACTCGTCCTGGGGAGTAGCTGAGATACACAGCAGAACAGCCACCCTGGGGTCCAGTGATGAGAGTACAAGCCACAGAAAGAGAGTGTGACCCTGGTGTATGCACACTAGGGGTCTCAGGGCGATGTCCTCCCTCCGAGTGCTGCACAGGGAGAGTGACATGTGTAGGTCTGGGGTCAGATGGAGGAGGAATCTTCATAAATGTGAGAGCTCACTCCCGCAAGTCCAGAGAACGCACTCCAGAGAGAAATTCCATGGGTGATGATGATTGGGCTGAGGATACTTCAGTGTTTTTATCTTTATGAACAGCTTTATAGAGAGAGAGTCATAGGAAACTCTGCAGAGGGAGACTCCTTATAAATGTTTTACTGGGAGAGACATTGTTCCTGAGAGAGCTACTTTTCATCCTCAGAGGGATGAAGAGGGAAGCAGCTTCGTAAACACTACAGATGAGTATGTAATTTCTTATTTTCTTACTGCTCATAATATATATTCTTAATTACAGGAAAACACATTAATGTGAAAACCTAGATATGAAGAAAGACATGACTACATGACCCATAATATTCTGACATATAATTCCAGAAAGTAGCAAACATGTATTTTCACATTTACTTTGATCGTATTATATTGTAAAAATAATTTTGCAAAAATGTCAGTTTCTTCTATAGTAGCTTTAGTATGTTTTCTTATGTTAACCAAATTTATTACAATGCAGTCAAAATTTTAATGTATATATATCCCTATCAAGTAAGAAAAAAATTTTTGATGAGCATTCCTATGAGGAAACTTTTGCTCCCTTATTTAATTTACATCTTGTTGATCAGTGATTGACATATTCTCTTCCAAGAAAAGTACTTAACTGTCTAATAAGGAAGGGTGTGAGTTAACGTTGCTGTTTGAGCCTGTGGTTTTCTCTTTAACAGTAGTGTTAAGAGGAAGAACACATCAGATTTGATCTGGGAGTTCTGGACTTCACCCTGGGCTGCAATCCATCCCAGGTTTGAAGACATCATTCAGAGACTTTTCTTTCTCAACTTGCTTGAACATTAACCAAGTGTGATATGGTGATTTAGAAGAAATGATATATATTTGTTCATTCAGGTGATCAGTATATAATTCTCATATATATCTGGTCTTAGTTCACTATTCTCAGCTCACAGCTCCCCAAACCCTTGGAATTTCCCAAGTGGTAAGAGAAGTTGGAGCATCCTTTCTTCTTCTACTTGGTCCCTATGTCCTCAGCTCCTGCAAACACTCCAAAGCTCAAGGAGACACCCCTCCCACTACAAACCAGGCTTATGTTAATGAGGTGACTTCTGGAAAACACCTAATGTGGGGCTGGTTGCCAGGAGAACCAGCCAGGAAGAAGGGGCAACTTTCAGTCCCACCCCTTGGCCTGTGGTGAGGGGGGAGGAGCTTCAGGTTGAGTCAATGACGAATGGTTGTCAACCACACCTGTGTGATGAAGCCTCCATAAACACCCAGTAAGTAGGATGGGGGTTTGGAGAGCTTCCAAGTTGGCCAACCAGAAGACTTCCAAGTACCACCCTGCCTGGCACCAAATACCACATGGACAGAAGCTCCTCGGTTCAGGACCTCACCCTGTGAATCTCTTCATCTGGCTGTTGATTGGTATCCTTCAATACCCTTTCTGCCAGTAGTAGAGTGAATGGAGGGGTTTTCTGAGTTCCGTAAGCCATTTTAGCAAAGTAATCAAACTTGAAGAGGGGTTGTGGGAACCTCTGATGTAGAATCAGAAGCCAGAGCGTGGGCAGCCACCCACCCTTACAATCCGTGTCTGGGTGGAGGGTGGTCTCGTGGACCTGAGCCCATGACCTGTACAGCGTCGGGGTGAGTTGAACTGAACTGGATTCGGGGCTCGCCTGCCCTTGGGCTGGTGTCTGAGAATGGCGTGTGGCCGAGGGGAAGCCTCCACACACCCGCTGCAACTGCATCCTGGCCCCAGAAGACCCAGGGCCCCAGCTCTTGGCTCCCTCACCTTCCACTTCGACTTGTTCCTTCTGTGAAACAGTGTATTTAGAAATATTCTTGTGGTCCAAACCCCTTATTCGTCCTTCTTGGTGACCCCAACTCCATCACAGTCCTTGTCTCTCCTCTGTCTTGAGGCCCATGCATACCATCTACACTCACATCTCTGCAGGCTCCCACCTTCTCTCTACCCTACATGCCACTGTCTGGCTTCCAGCTCACAGGCCACAGCCTCTCTCCTGCACCCTTAACCCTCCTGTTCTGTGTCCTGCCATACACACCAGGGCATGGTGGAGAAATTCCACATTGGGTGCCTGTAACATCCCACTGCCCTCCCACCCACACTAAAGCATTTCAGAGATCACTTTTCTGGCATTTTCTGCCACTAAAACCTTAAAGTAATCAACCACCACTGGACACCTCAGAGTCACCTGCTGATCTGAGCCCCGTAGCTTCCCACCAGTCTCAAGAGATGTCATAAATCCAAGAAAAACTAAAATGAGTGTATTTCTCTCTTGACCTTCTGTTAATCTAAAGATGTTTCAGATTCTAGTTGTCTATTCTGAGAGTCATGTCTCCTGTGTTTTGAAACTGTGGCCCAGAGTTTAGAGGATAAGCCATTAATTCTGGTTTTAACCTTTTATGTACATGCTATGATGATCTGTCAGGAACTTTGGAGTAGACTGCAGAGCGTGACACGGAGTTGAAAGTTCTCTCTTCCTGTTCTTGGGAGCTCAGGGAGGTGTCTGGCACCTGAGAGGGGCCAGTGGTACAGACCAGGCAAGACTTCGGCTGACGGGCTTGCACGTCAGTAACGTCACCATGAGATCAGGTGGCCTCACAGAACTCCAATGTCTTTGCATTGAAGAAAAACCTTTAAAAAGAGAAATTTTAGACTCAGTAGCAGTTAACGGGGGAAATGGTGAGTTACTGAAGGGAGCCAAAGGATTGTAGGTTCATCCAATTCATGCCACGAAGGTAATGGCAGGCAATGAGTTTCTTAGGATGAATGAGGCCATGCTGTTGAACAGCAATCAAACCCATGCCTGTAAATGTGGCCATGTCACCCATTCCTCTCTCCTTTTTCCTTTTAATCTTCATTAGTCTCCCCCTCAAACCTGGAAACTAGAAGTATGTGTCTAGAATTAACATTGTGGATTACCTTGCCAAGTTGTAATACATGGACCACCCAGGGACATTGGAGGGGTCAGACATGTCTGTAGATTTCCATGCCCCTGCTTACAACACTTTTATTTTCTTCATGTATTAGATTTCTATCTATGGGCTGCATGGGTATTCTTTCAGTGCTTGACCTACCCCTAATTTCTGCACCATGGGACTGATGTGTAAAGAGGTGACTTAAGTGATGCAGTTGATCTATAACGTCTCTATTTGTTCACAAAGGAGGACTCCAGGATGAGGGCTGAAAGAGCTGTGAGATGCAATAAAGTCAAAGTAGATATGGTGATTGAAGCCAGCAAACAACAGGGGTGGCAAATGCGACAATGTATTGAATGGACGTGTTAGAGGCTGAGAATGTCCCACCCGTTTCCCGGTGAGCCCTTTCCCATGCTTCCTCTCCGACATCTCCTACCCTACCCCCCCACCCCCCACCTCACAAGGAGCTGCATGGTGACCTGAGATGGCAGAGAGACTGACCAGAAGCAGCCCAGAGCTCCTTTCCTGGGACCAGGGCTCCCATTTCTGTCACTGCAGGAGGGGACTGGAAGACTGTGCTTACTGTGGGGCCCTGGGTATCATCCTGAGGGGCTATTGTTGATTTCTTCTATAAATTCGCACTATTAAGTAAGAGTATTTTTTTGGAAAGAGCTACATGGCTAAACTTCTGAATGCTACTTATCAAAGCACTATTATTAGGACATGATGAAACTGAGGTTAAAGAGATGCCATAACCTAAATCATGTACTTGATTTGTTATGTTTCATTTTACTTAAAAAGAGGAACAAGCAAAACAATCTACATGACACAATAAAGCACATGCACAGAAATGAGAAATCTTTCAGTCTAAGAAATAAATGACAATAAATGAATTGTTGGCTTGGCTTGTGACGGCTTCCAATGACACCTTTCAACCAAACAGTACTGCCCTGAGCTTCCTTCGGGTACCAAGATTCCTGATAATAAATTCTTCCTAAGTTGATTAAAGAGTCTAATTGGTTATGAAGCATAAATTCTTGCTAGAGGTTGGGTACAAGGGAATTTTATGGAACCAAAGAGAAAGAGTAGATGGAATCAATTACACTGTCCTTATTTTTTAACTGTTCAAAGTGGACACAGTTATTCTTTATAATTATAAGAGATGTGTATACTCCGGGTCTTCACAGAATAATCTTTATGCAGTATGGTGAGTACTATCCCCAGGATACTCCTCATAATAAACACAGCAGTGAGTTTCACTGGGTTGTATTTATTACCTTCATTAACATAAACCAATCATGTAACACCAAAGGGGAAGATGACAAAGGCAATTCAGTGTGGGTGGTCCAGGCATAGGTCCCTGTTGTAACTAACAATGATGGTACGAGAACCAGGTTGCCTAATTCTCAGTTCAGTGCTCTTTCCCCCACATGTTGTACATGGCGGGAAGTCATAGGCCCACAGGCCTATACATGACACATAGATATATACATGGCATGTGTGTTTGTCTCACACATATAATACATGTGACAGAGAGACAGAGATTGAGTTTTACATGATTCTCATACACCAATGATATATTCTTGATTGGTGAACCAACTCACTCCCCACCCCCACACACACGTGTCACCAACTGTACCTTGAGTATGGGAAAGAAAGTCAGTTTTCATGCATGGTCGAAAGTGCCTGACAATCACAAGGTAGTTGTATTTGTCATATTTTTGAGGAACCCCATGCTGTTTTCCATAGTGGCTGTAACCATACACATTTCCACCAACAGGGTACTAGGCTTGTAAAAGGAGGGTGGTCCCAGAGGACACTCTTCTAAATGGGACAAGCCAGTCACAGAAGGACAAATGCTGTCTGACTCCACCTACGTGACGTGTCTAAAATAGTCACACTCACTGAAGCAAGAACAGAAGGGTTGTTGCTGGCGGTGGGGGCAGGGGGCGAGGCAAGCTGCTGTTCAGTGGGTCTGAAGTTCCACTTACGCACAAGGACTAAGCTCTGGAGTCCTGCTGAACAGTGCTGTTCCCATGGTTCCCGATGCTGTGGTGTGTGCTTGACCTGGGTGAGGAGGGTAGGGCTTGTGTCGTTTTCTTACCCCAGTTAGAGACAAACAAGAAAATAGGCTCATTGGTAAAGGGGGGTGCATCTATTGTTTGTGCATCTACAGTTTAGAAGGCTCTGAAAGCCATCATGGTCTGCAAGGACCCCAAGTTCTTGGTTACTTTCTCCTTCTTTAAATTCACCGATCAACAGAGAATGCATCTAAGTCACAGGCTCCAATCTGAGAGAAGATTCATTTTGAAAACTCATACTTTGATTTGTTAGTTTAAGTGATTTAAAGGATAAATCTCAGCGGTTAGAGGACGCATTTCTCTGTCTTCACCAGCGTTCTTTTCTTCCCCCCAAATCTTCACCCCATCATTCTCTGAGTGACTAGTACTGCTCCAGTTGCATAGGGTGAAATGGTATCTGTGATGTAGTTCCCACTCCTGGTCATGAGATGTTGAATCACAAAGATACAAATCATCTTAATTCATTCCTTAATTTGAATGGCCAAGGAATGTGGACCCAGATAGTTACTTGAAGCTTGTAATCAGTAGATGACAGACTGAGGCACAAACTCAGGAATGGCCACCTATAGACCAGTTCAAATGCCCCAAGTGCAGATAATGACCCCTCAGTCCCCGGACTCCCTGCCCCACACCCTTCTCTGCTGATTAGATGGAAATCTGACCCCCTCAGAAGATGCACTGTCCTTCACTGCCACCGTTTTCAATTCTCTGTTTCTCTTTGCTGCTATTTCTAGTCCTGCATCTTCTTGGGCTTTAACAACCACAGTTACTTTATAAGCTACCATTAAGTGTTAGTAACTGTCTGCCGTGGTTCAGCCCACTTAGCTCTGGTCCCCAGGCAGCAGTCTCAGCTTGGTGACATTCTGTGACGAGAGCCAAGTTTTATCCCATCTGGGGAAGAGTGCAGAGAATTAGAAAGTTCTCCTTCATGATGACCTTGAGCAGTTCTCAGGGATGACCGCATCACAACCCCAGGTCTGTGCCTTCCTGCCCAGGAAGAGGGGCAGGAGGCACTGTCACCTGGTGGCTGCAGGGGGCAGGTCCCTGCTGAGCTTGCTCGTTTCTCTTCTGTGTCTGCCTGTGCTCCTGAGGAAGTGAGGAGGTGTTTACTGGCCTGGTGAGATGTTCATGAGATATTCATGTAAAAAATGAGATGGGAAAACATGCATGGTATGTTCCCTTTTTCAAAAAAGCATGTACTGGTGAAAAAGCAACTTTGTAATAATATTAAGTGAAATGGGTTACACTGAAAAATTGTAGGTTATATTTAATCTGTATAAGATTTCAGCATGGAAAAAATAAAAGGGAATAGGCAAGGTGAAAAAAAAAGCATGTACTGGTATGTGTACATACATGTACGCAGGTGTGGATATGTATAAACAGCTATACAACTGTATCTGTATGGACCCATCTGCCTGCCCAGCAAGCTCTGGAGGCCACATCCACGGCTCATTCTGGGTGATGGAACTACAGATCCTTTCCCTTTCTTCTTCACAGCTCTTCTGAAGATGGAATAGTGTAATAGTGTACACGTGATGCTTTTACATTTAGAAAAGAAGCCAAAAATTATATTTTTAATGAGGAGAAAGTAGTTAGAAGAAAAAAAAAAAACAAGTGATTTCCATCTAGATGAATTGTGTCAGGCCCCTTAGGCTGTAATCAGTAAATTTTGTCTGTTTCCGTCAAGGAGTTGTTTGCATCCCATGTGGAGTGTGACATGGGGAAGCTCCCTGCAGACGGGTTGCGTGTGCGGATGGGAGCAAATGGGGCAGCGGGCTGGCACCCTCACTCCCCCTCCCCACCTGTGAGGATGGTGAGGAGCACGGTCTCCAGGCTGAGGGAGAGCCCTGTTCAGGGAGCCCGACAGGCTGGGGCTCGCATCCCTGGAACAGTGGGAATTAAATGCCTGTTGCTCGGGGCTCCTGCCTGTCGTATTTCATCATGGCAGCTTCTGTAATCTCAGGGAAGAGGAAGAGCCTCGTCTCTGGCTGGTGGCCCCAGCCTGCGTCCCAGCACAGCTGAGGAGAGATAGCAGCCCAGGCTCGCAGGGCCCAGGAAGGCATGAGGTGGCTGATGGCCACTTCTCCAGCCTATGTCACTTGGTGGACAGCCTGCAACTGAATGTTCTTACAAACTGATGGATGTCAGTCACACAGATAGCATCAAAGTATCGAAATTATTTTGGGGGAGAAAATCCAAGATTTTAGAGGCCTTGTTTTTTTGGCAAAGGTTACAAGTTTCTATCCAGTTGAGAGCACACTTCTCCATTTAAAAGCCCAGCAGACTGAGATGTTAAAGAAATCTGTGAAGCATCTTTCTTCTTTTTCCAGACTCCCTGATCCTGTTCCATGAGTGGATTATAAAATGAGGTTATAGCGGCTCCTCCTTTGGGAGTCTAAACATGCACATTTGGTGTAGTGTGAAGTGAGTGATTCAAGATTAGACTGTCATTCACTCAGAATGCCACCCTGGGCCTCCTGCTTGTGTGCGACGTGATGATGGTGTGAAAGGAGACAACAGTGGGGACCCAGGGCCCTTTCCAGACAATTAACAACTGCTCCTAAGAACCTGATTGGAAGTGACAGTCTTCAGACTAAAAGTGAGCACTGGTTCTGTCTGATGACCATGACCTTGAGCTCTGTAACTGGCACCGTGGCTGGCACCTGATAATAGTGGCCAAAGTCCCCAGCCAGAAATGTCCCTGAGGGTCTGGCTTTCCACCATCTGGCTTACTGATACTTCTATGTCTCAGGTAAAAACTTTGCACTGAGTAGTCCATATGTCTATGTTTTATCCTCACCTGCGGATATGCTTATTGATTTTAGAGAGAGGGGAAGGGAGGGTGGCAGAGAGGGAGAGAAACGTCAGTGTGAGAGAGAAAGTGATTAAGTTAGCTCTTGCATGTGCCCTGACTGGGTACCTTGGGTTCCAAACCTGTGACCCAAGCATGTGCCCTATCTGGGAATCGAACCTACAACCTTTTGGTTTGTGGGACCACGCTCCAACCGACTGAGCCACCCAGGCCAGGGTGAGCAGTCCGTATTTTTGTTAGAGCCCCTGTGAGGAGATCGGACAAAGAGCTCCATGCTGAGTAGGGTGGGTCTCCGAGTCTCCTGTTGTCTCTGTGGGGGTAGGATCAAATTAAAGGTCAGGTCTGATACAGAAACTCAGACTTCAAATTCCACTCAAACATCTCACATGTGTACTCCATTTTGTTGTATTTCAATGTCATGCATTTTATGTGATTCAACCATGTGGACTGGAAAGCAATAGCAGGCTCATCCTCCCTTCTCCTCCTTAAGTTTGATGAGCCTATTTGTATGAGTCCAGAGATGTTCCCTTAAACAGGCAGATCTCTCTGCTAGGTTGGTCTTACCACCCACCCCCACCCTGCCCGGATTGGAGAGCTCATGCCTCTCCTCACCAGGTTGCCATCCGTGCCACGTCCGCATGAGAATACCTGCACGTTGCACCTGCTGTTTATCAGGGATGGCTGTTAAAACCACAATCAGGACGCATCTGATGAACATGTTTGTCTTCATTCTAGAAATACATCATGCTTCATCCCTTTAGTTTGTTCTGAGGCTTCGGTTCAGGATGCTGATCTGCAGCACTACTGGGTGTGAGGGTGCATCCCTGGGCCTCCCTCACTAACCTTATACCCAGTGGCATGCACACACACACTGACACACTCATGTGCTACCAGAATTCAGTTCCAGCAAATTCCTGGCAGTGTCAGCTACAATAGCATCCTTCACCACTTATTCCTTTACTTTTCTTTTTTCTTTTTCTTAACAGCGTTTACATACCAGACCCTTGTTGCTTGCCCCCCCCCCCCACTAGATTTTAAATCCTAGGAAAGCACTGACTTTGTTGCATTCATTTCTGTGTAGGACAGGCAGGGCCGCCCTGACTGTTACAGATGTGCTTGCGAAATGTGTTACTGCACACATCTGGAAATCGCTGTACTGAACAAAAATCTTCACTGACCTGGTGACCTCCGTTTTGTCAGCGACGACCCGCAGGTGGAGAAGAGAGAAGGCCCTTGTCCAGCTTCAGGCAACCGAGCAGCAGAAGTTTAGAATTTGAGCCTGGATCTCTCCATCTAAAAAGTTCTCAGTCTGGGGGTCTGCGTGTGCAGCGGGGCTGGGCCCGGAGCCTGCCTGCTGATGGTCAAAGAGCCCCTTCTGGTGCCGCTGTTTGCCATGCAGTGCGCATGCCCGAGGCTGTAACACCTGGCACCCAACAGCCCGCCTTTATCTCTGGCCTGGCACTTCATCCTCAGCACCCCCTTCACCCGTCTTCCGTCTCAACCCCGACAGAGTTACCGAAGAGCACCCCCCACCACTCTGTGAGCCCCCACAGCCACTCCCTGCCACCTTGCCCTTTTCTCCCGTCAAATGTACCAAACTCTCAATATTTTGGTTTACACCTGACTTTCACTTGGCATTCTCTCATTCCTTGGCCCATCTATAGGAAGTCTTCTCGGGTTTTTTATTTTCCACTACTTCTTCACGTTCACCTGTTGTTTGAATCAAAAATCAAATAATGATTTGATTCTGTAGGCGGCAATAAATATTTTTTCTTTAGAACGGGTGGATTTACTTTATACCCACAGAGTGTTTACCCATGGTAATTTTACTCAAGTACTTCACACTATCGCAGCCTTTACAAGGAAAGGGACGTCTTCCTCGCCCAGCCCGTGACCCAGAGTGACCATATTAGCGGGTTGAGTTTTTCAGCAGTTGCTTGAACATTTTCACCTGCGCGCGTTTCCTGTGGCGTCCTGCAGGTGGCGCCGCCTCACCCGCGCCGGTTCACATGCGCTTTACCTTGGGTCCTTAAACTGTGGATCCTTCTCTAGATGCTTTGAGTTCTGCATCCCAAGAGAGTGTTCTCTGCTGTGAACCTCTCTGGTCACGCAGTGGGACCACTCATCCTTCCTCTGTGGTTCCCGAGTCTGTCTTGGTCCACGTGTCTTTAAATTGAGTAACATTCCCTAAAAGTTTGACTTGGTGAGTAATTACCAAGAATAGGCTTTATAATGATCTCACTAGCTTAAACCACTTTCTTTTCTTCTGAGGGAAAGGAAAATGTCATCTCAATAACACTCATCCCTTCAGAAAAGCACTGTGGATATAGACTTAAAGGGTTTTCTTTCTTAAGTGTTAAATATGCATGCCACCTAAATCTAATCCTTGCCCTAACATTGTTCCGTAAGCATATATCTATTTTCTCTTCAAAGAATATAACTCCTCCACATACACTCATCTGTAAAATAAAGACCCTGCCATCTGGGGACACTTCCCTAAGTCTTGTCTAGCACCCTTCATCTCCCAGTGTCCCAGCCCTTCACCGTGCACCTCCCAGCCCTCCTCCTTTCTTCATCAGAAGCTCTGTCCTTTCTGGGATGCCTCATCCTGCCTCCCAGGTGCCCAGGCCTGGACACCCCACTTTGCCTCCCTCCGCACTCACCTCCTCCCACCTTCTGCCCTGCAGCCATCCACCTCTCGACCCTCAGAGGGCCACAAACCCACCATTCCAATGCGTGGCTCTGAGCGTTCTCCAGGGTGCCCAAGGCTGCGCATGTTCCCTGTGTCTGTGCAGCCTCTCTTTGTTTCTAGCCTGATCGCAGCTGGAAGCATCATTAGTGTTTCCTTTTTTATTTTCCCTCTTCTCTCCTATGTTCTCTCTTTATTTCTTTTTGGTTTGCTTTGTTTCTTCTTGTTCTTCAAGGACCCTATTTTCTGGCAAAATCAAAACTTGGAGGGGAAAAAAACCTGACTGACTTTATACAATCCAACTCCTCCAGGATTGCTGTCCAATCGTCACTCATGCAGAGATGCAGAGCCTCCTTCTGTGCAGGTATGACTCCAACTTCCTCTTTCTAACTTGCTCTCAAAGCTGGGCTGCCCCCATGACTCCCTTCCCAGGATGCCCAGCACAGTGTGGCAGGTCCCCATGCCCACCCTTTGATCTGCAGAGTGTGGGGAGCCTTATGATCTTAAAGAAGCAGCGACTGAGCAACTCCTCTTTCCAGGATGTTGTTTGGTCTGCAGGGTTGCAGTCTAAACACTAAGCAGTCCAACTGTGGCAAGCACAAGACACTGTCTTATTCACGGTTTGTTTCAATACAAACCTTAGAGAGACACAGATGTTTTCACTTCAGTAAATTACTGAATGAGAAGTTCTAGGAAATTCTACCGCCCTTGACACACGTCGGTGTCATCCCTATAGCTGTAGCATCCCTCAGGTCAAGCCATCGTAGTTCTGATGGAGCATTTCATTTAAAAGAGGAAACATGCTGGGATTGCCTCTTGCATCTGCTCCCCCTGCCTGATGAGCTCAGTGTGCTGGGGTTATGATGAGGGCTAAGCAGGAGAATGATCCCGAGCTGTAACTCCCCAAAAGAAGGTGTTAGGTGCAAGATACAAAAGATAAGAAAAATTCTGTTTCAAATATTGTGCCACCTTTTTCCTAACAGCCATGTTATTCTCAGCCCTATATAGGGACTCACATGGGCATTTGAAGATAAAATAGTAGGCACATATTCAGTTAGATGAACTTTCTAAAATCTCCTTCCAATTACTTCATTCTCACCTTTTTGTACTGTTTCTTTTGCCCCATAGATATGTTTATTTTTAGTGCTCCTCCTTTCCATTGTGATTGTCACTCCTGAGCCCGCTGTTCACCATTGCATGGCTGTGATGGTACATCGGCTGTCTCAGGTAGAGCAGGCGCAGGACAGCTCGGCTGTTTGAGGAAATGGTAGGAAGCAGATCCTTCTGTCGTGTCTGTTCTGGTGTTTGTAAACATTCGAAGGCTGAGAGGTCACTTTATAATTATTTCCACTCCGAAGTGATCCCTTGATCAGGCAGTTGACAAGCTGTCCGGAGACTGTCCTATCACGAGTAACGTAGTTCTGAAGAGGACCTCTCCATCACACACCTTTCTTACAGCAGGTGTGCATTAACTCCCACATTTTATAAAAACCACATGAAATATTACATTACAGAACACATGGATATTTCCCCAAAATTTATTTAAAACTTTAGAAGTCACTTTGTCAATGTACTTAAGACTTGACTAAAGCAATGATTAATTTCTGAGCTGCCTGCGGGGTTTTACTTCAGTCCCACAAAACCCCACTGTGTTTTCTAATAATCTTGACTCTATCAGTGATTGGCAGCTGCAAAATGAGGCTCTAGAAATGAATGTGTGGGCACCCCTGCATACCTGCAAGCTGGATGTGGGGTATCCCGCACTGGACTTGCTCTCTGTGCGTCCTGTCTACAGCCCTGCATCCCTGAAAGGGT
Source organism: Anoura caudifer (assembly GCA_004027475.1). Lineage (NCBI taxonomy): Eukaryota > Metazoa > Chordata > Mammalia > Chiroptera > Phyllostomidae > Anoura > Anoura caudifer. Next base: position 494,001 of record PVKU01000344.1, on the reverse strand, counting down.
GCCCCAGGCTGTGGTCATTAGGAAAATGCGCAGATTCGCCCAGCTCTACCAGCTTGGAGGCTTAGTTGTAATCACTGTTAATGAAGGTAATGATTTAGTGGGTGGAAAAAATGAGTCTTAGAAAGAATGATTAGACTCCATATGAGTTTCATAACCAATCTCCACAGAATCTTATTTTATGTCTCAGCTGATCCATTTAATTTCCTATTTGGAAATTATCCCCGACAATAAAGGCAGATGGAAAACTCCTCACATCCAAGACATAGTCAGCCTTTCAATTTGTTTTAAGGACTATAAAATCTCAGCATTGGTTTTTTTCCCAAATTCCAAAACTATGTTCGTCTTCCAGAAATGTTACAAACAATATTTAATGCCAGATGTAGGGATTTCTAGACAATGCTAAACTGCATGTTTTCCAGTGGCCCCTTCAGACTTTGGGCAAAGCAAGAGGAGAAGCAGAACCTGCGCAGAGAAGGCGCTCACCGCAGACACAGTGGGACTTGATGGCAGACCAAATGAATCATAATCATAATAACGGGCTCTGTAGCATGCTGCAACAGAAAACACGTGTCTCCCCCCACCCCTGGCCTCCTGCCAGCTTCCCACTGGCTTCGTCTCAAGTCCAAGAACACCACCACACCTGGAACTGAGAAACAACCTCCGCATAACACATAAGAGTCTGAGTTGAATGTTTGCCTAAATCCTGTTCCTGTCAGAATTATCTTTTCTTGGGGAAGGTGGAGGCCCCACCCCAGACAAAACTGGAAAGTAAATAAACTGTGAGCCGAAGTCTCTGTTACATGAAAGAGGAAGTGGTGGCTGAGTGTTTGCTAGGAAGCTGGCTGTCTCCCCTGGAATGGGTGTGTTTGAAGAAGAATAGATTCCTGGAGGTGTTTAAACTGCTACCTGTGTAAAGGGGCGTTTTCATTAAGTGAAGGTGCCACTCGTTGGGGAAATAAAGAACTCCATGCGCGGTAAGCACTTTAACGTGACTGTGCTGGAGAACAGAGCTGCAAAGGGCACTTGTCTGAATAGGAAAAGCGGTGTTGGGCCTGTTCTTTCAAATACCCATGAACAAGTCACAGAGTTTTAGCGTTGGAGGTATTGATGTTATAAATGAGATGCTTGTTGGGCGAAGGCAAGATTGTCAATTCTTTAAAAAGTTTTGAAAGTCTTCGTGGCAAGTGAGACATCATTTTTTTTTTTTTTTTTTTAATGGTGTGTGACTGAACATAGAAAAGCCAGCTTTGGGACTTTATGTGGGACACATTATTTTACATGCCTCTCTAGTCTAGACCTGTGCGTTGTTGGAAAGTAGGAGCTAGCTTCTCACCCTGCAGTTTCTGGAGGAAGACCAGGCAGCCTTGGACTGAGGGGGCCATGTGGGTGGGTCCAGGGCTTTGGGGAGCAGACATGTTGCTCAAACATATAGCAAGTCATTTTCAAGAAGAGTCCTTAGGGTGGATTATTTTCTGGAGCCAGAATAAGGGAGAAAGGTGTTGGTATTTTTTCTGTCAGGCTTTATTTTCCCCTAAAAATTGGATCTTCAGGGGAAAAATGTTCCCCCTGAACATTAGCTATTCTAGATGAGGTCAAAGGACAAAGGACCTATCAAAGTTTGTAAGGAAACCACAGTGGTGGCGAGGACACTACACTGAATTACGGTCGCTAAGGGCAGGCTAATCAGCCTCACTATTTCATTTCGGAAAACTGTTAGTTGAATTTATGAATTGACTTTTTGTGTGTCAGCCTTAAATAAAAGCGCAACAGTCCATATGGGTTTATTGGTTGTATAAACTGAGCCCCAGTGAAAAAAGCCCAGATGATTGCATTTCTGCACACAGGGATTTATCATCTTATGGTTCCAGTGGAAATCAGGAGACAATTTTATTACTATACTATGTCTTCCTTGGTTTTTAAGTAGTGAAAAGATAAACTCTTATTTTATCCTTTTGGTGGTTATATAGTTGCCTATGATACAAAACTGAAAATGCAGATATGACTATTTAATATATATTCAAGATATGCATATGTCCACATATATGTATGTATCACACAGACACATGCTTATTTTATGTCAAAATTCATAGAGCAATAACGTGATTAGAAATTACTTTGAGTACTGTTTCAATGGGGGGGATACAAATATGAATAGGAAATTTTAATCAGTGTAACCTATAGTATTAGACAAACCAGTCTAGACATTGTCTTCATGTTTTGTGTGTGATTTCATCCCTGAGGTTTTGAGTTTTATTGTAAGGTTTTCTTGATGCAGTGTAATTTATTTGTGTTGAAGGCTTGTGTGGAAACTGTCTGTGACATATTTATTTCCTGACAATATTTTGTGTCATTGTGGTAGGTTAGAATGAAATAATAAATACCAACATAAATCCAAATGTCTGTGAGAAATTGGTCAAAATTCCAAGTTTTGTAAAGAGACATGAAATTTTTAAGGAAGATTCTAATGCTGGATTATTTCTCATATCTAAAAGCAAATGACTGAAGCTAAGCTTTGCCACAAAATGCTTACATGATCTATATGTATGCTTCTCCAAATCTAAGGAGTGTATGTGTGTGTATGTCCTTTACACTGTCAATCAAAGTGGACTCAGAGTCCCCGAGGAATGGAACAGTTGCCTACAGTGAGCCGGGGCAAAGGTGTGGCCTCCTGGCTGATGGGTGTTCACAGGGACGGGTGGTTTCTGAGAGGGCAGAAAAGATCAGAAGAGAAATTGGAAATAGCAAACGAATGAGCAATGGCATTACTAAATTGAGAATAATAATGAAATAATCAGACAGTGGGCACAGCCTCTTTGACTCGGCTCTTCCCATCGACAGGCCTTTTTGTCCGAGGCTCTCTGTGTGGGTCTTTGTTCTTCGCTCACTGCTGGCGTTTCGCATGCATGGCTCACCTCCTGCAGGTGCACATACCCAGTCTTCCTCCGTAGGGCTGACACTCCACCCATTCTCACCACTTTTTAAATACTTACCGTTACCTCCTGCTGGTCCAATCTCGTTTCTTGGCTCTGAGTGACTCCTGAGTCCACTCCTTCAGCCCAACATCCGTGATGAACCGCAGAACCAGAAATCCAAACCTCCAACTTGGTGCTTCTGCCCGGCCCCCTGAGCACAAACTGAACACACTCCCAAGTGTGTGGCTCCAATCACCCTGCCCCCCAGCCCCTTCCTCACGCATGCAGCCTTTCCAATAGCTTTTTAATGCAGCTTTATCCTTCACTTTGCTCACGGCAAAAGGCTCGAGGTCGCTCCTGGCTTCCCTGCTCCTTGCCTGCCCCAGCCTAACCACCAAGCTCAGGGGGTCCCCACCGGACTGGTTTGGCTTATGATTTCAACTTTACAGCAGGATGAAGGCAATACACTCTCAAACTCTGAAGTTTGATGGTTTCCCAGGCCAGCATGCCTTGTGGTGCTGGGCAGAGGCAGGGGCCTCGGCTCCCAGACAGGCAGTGTGCTCGGGGGTCAGCAAGCCATGTTCTCCAGTGTGCTGAGGGGTCAGCACCTTTTGGATACTCTCTTCAGTGAATTATGCAAGATAGTCAACTCTTTGTTAAAAACTAGTAAGTGACTTTGCCGCTGTGGGCTAATGTGAGTGTGTGAGCACATTTCAGGAGCTCTGCTGGTTGGCAGGGTGGGGGGTGGGCATGTTCAAGGCCTTTTCCCCTGGCAGTGTTTCTAATCTATGGTGGGACCACCTGGACACTGTCCCATCGCAGGTCCAGGGACAGTTGCCATCCTCAGCTTTCATTGTTTATGTTCTTGAAGCAAGGAGGGCAGGTCTTAGCACCTCCCCAGAGTCTAAGGATGATGGGCATTATTTACTCTTTTTCTAATGGAAATTTGACCAGTCATATCATAGACAACTCAATTCTTCAAACCTGCCTACCGCCGAGTATGAGTTGAGTAGCATAGCCTGGTACTGCTTAGTACATGAATCAGGCATGATTTTAATATTTAATTTCTTTTCTATATGCTGGGCTTACATCAAATTGCCTTTTAAACATTCTTCACTGAAATGAATTGCATGCATTTAATCCCTACTATTTTGATAATGTCTGTGATTTTAGAGGGTAGCCTTCAGAAGCTTGCGGATGGCGACTTTCAGCAAGTGAGTAGAGTTACGTGAGATGCCTGAAGGAGGCGGGTTGCGTCCAGTGCCCAGGGCCCGGGGGCTGCAATCTCTCCCCGCAGTCCGGCGGCGCTTTGTCGTTCCCCACTGTGGCTCCAAACCGCGGGCCACCGTGTTCTATTGTGACTCTGGTTCTACCTGACACGTCTGTCGTGTCTCCTCTTCGAAAATGTCTGCATTAGTAAGGCCAGCAAAGGATCCCACGATCACAGATTCTGTTCACGTCTTTCTTTTTAATTTTATTTTTCACAACATACATTGAATACTCTTTTGTATAAAGGCATGCTGTTATTCGTTGTTTTTGGAAAACTATGGAGCAGACAAGTTTCAGAAGATAATCATCTAATTAAACATAATTTGATCACTTTAAATAAGCAAAGCTCTACAAAACCCGCAACACAGCATCGAGTCCCGTGCTAGATGCATTACAGCAATGTCATTGTCAGCGGCCATGGCCCTTTCCAAATGTGTGTATTTCAAATATACGTTCAAATATGGAGATAAGTCCTTGCGCGACAGGGGGGCTTAGTAAGAGCTTAGTAAAAACATTGCTAAGTATTAAATGCTGGAGAGTTTACGGAACAGCGGCCGATTCACAGCAGAATACTTTCCCTCCCCCTCCCTCGCTTACTCTGTCAGCTGTGTAACCAGAAGAGCAGGCTGGCCACGGGCAAACAGAGCCCATGGTGCCCGGAGCCCTGGCCTGTGGAACCAGCAGTGAGTTCCAGGAGGCCCTGCCTGGGGAGCTTTCCCAGCACGAAGAAGAGACCTCAGACATCATTAAACGGCCCCAAGGAATCTGGAAACTATGAGGCAATGCTGTGCAAAGTTTTAATCCAAAGATTAAGATAATTTTGAAGAAATTTAATTCCCATTTTATACAATGTTCAGTGATGTAAACCATGGTTTTCAGAGCCCCTCTATCTCCAGGAAAGGTAACAAATCAAGGTGTTTATTGTAACGACTCTGAATACAGTATGTTCTCTTAAAATTCATGCGAAGCATTTGTACTTGGGTCAGATCATGAAGAATTGAAGGGCATATCATGTTTGGTGATTTCCATGCATGTGATAGAGAATCTGTCCTTAAGATAGTAAAAAAACCAAAAAACAAACCTGTTTCCTTAAGAGGGTAGTAAAGATAGTAGAAAATTATACACATATATCCTTTCCTATCATTCTCTGCTTAAGTCCTAAAATACACCCTAAAGTGGTGGCAGCCTAACTAATGCCACTATAAATAGAATAGTCACTGGGACTGCCTGGGCAGGACCAATTAGTTAAAATGCTGAAGGTGTCGGTGCGCTTCTTAAAGGTGACAAGGGGACCTGACTAAAGAGGAAGACCATGGGTGAATAGCAACGGGGTAAAATGTTTGTATCAGAGAATAAATTTGTAAGAAAATGAAAGACAAAGGATGTATTGCATTTTTTTAAACCGAAAGAAAAATGGAGGCTCCACTCAATGCAGAGAGATCATTCATAGTTACTATTTAAGATTGATTTCTCCTAGATTCCCAACATCGATGGAATTACGAAGATTTAAGATCCAAGTGTATGGATTGAAAAATCAAGGACCATTTCCTTTCCAGCCCGTAACTCTTTAGTTTAATGTGAACATATGCTGGTGAAAGGAAATATAAATTTCATTCTCTTGGCTTATTATTTTCAACTTTTAGAGCAAGCCACAAAAGTTGGATATAAAGTTCTATCCTTCTTAAATTGCACGTGATAGAATTTGAGACAGTACAGTACATCTCAGTTTTGGATCTCAGCCAGAAATAGTTGTCTTTCTTCTTTTTCAGGATGCCCAACGGAAAGATCTAAATACTGTGCGTTAGTAATCCTTGTCAGCATTTTAAAAGTCTGTGTATTATGAAATGTCCATCATATACAATTTCAATTATCTTTCAACTAATTATATCTACATATAACATGTATACATGTGTATATTTTATATACATGTGTGTACATATAAAATAACTTTTTTTGGAGAACAACAGTGCCTTACCATCCCCTATGAAACCAATAGTCTATCTTCTCTCTTCTTCATCTAAACAATACCAAGGCATAGCTTCAGTCCCTTCAACATAGGCACCTTGGGATTTCACACAGTTCTCACAGTTGCCATCAGCTGCCCTGTGGTATTTTTCTGAATCTCACCAATGGTCTGAAATCTCTCCCCTTTCAAAGGTGCTTTTAGTTTTGGGAAAAGCCAGAAGTTACAGGGTGCCAAATTTGGGCTGGAGAGGGGCTGAATCACCTGGGTGATTTGATGTTTCACCAAAAAACTCTGCGTAAGATGTGATGCATGAGCAGGCAGGTTGTCATGATGAAGCTGCCAATCACCAGTTGCCCACAGCTGCAGTCTTCTGAGTCATTAGAATAGTTTCCGTGGAGGAACGTTCAAACTTAACGCAAAATTTGATGCAGATTTGTTGCTCTATTTGCTCAGTCCTTTTGAATGTGATGGCCACACAGTGCACATGCTCATCAACAGTGTCTACCACCCCCACTGACCAGTACAGTGAAAGAGTCACTGTTCACGCATGTGAATTCCAGTCCACTCTCGTTGGCTGCCAGGTCACATCAATGTCGTGCAAATTGTTCTCATTATATTAACCATGGCTGGACGTTTTCCAGACGTAACTATGTTTCGATCCATTTTGAAGATTCGAGTACCGAAGTATTGTCCTTTTGTCGGCCCTTCTTTTCTTTCGCAGGGGCGATGGCATTAATTATTCTCCGAGTGACAGGAGGAGACTTGACTTAGGGGGATGAACACACAATGCACCGTGTCAGTACAGTGATGTGTCACGGAGTTGCACGCTTGAAACCTATATAATTTTATTAACCAGTGTAACCCAAACAAATTTAATAAGATTAAGAAACGAAAGCAAAAAACATGGCTCACAAATTGCATCCGTGTATCCGTGTTATCCTGGGGCTGCACTGCATTGTAGGCACAACTGGATGGGTTCTGCCCTGTAGGACTTCAGTGACTCAGTGACACGGACAGACAGGGGGTCGTGGTAGGGGACGTGCCATTTCCAGCTGAGACCAGTGCCCTGCAGGGAGAGTTTCGGTTCTCCGGGAGCATAGGACAAACAGGACCCCACCCTTGCCCGGCAGTGCTGTCGGGCTGCTGCTGGGGTCCTGGCTGGGACACCCTGCTGAGAAGCTTTCCTGCGTCTGTGACATTGGACCCGAGGGCAGATGTGATTACAACTCTTAGCGCCAAAACTTTTCTGTAAATAGGCTATGTGGCCAAAGAATATGTTTCTGTTCTTTAGTTTTCAAAGCAGAAATTGTCAACTTTCTCGTAAATACTTAGGTTATGAAGTTTCCATTTAAATATTAAATAAATAGCCTGGAAATAACACCTTCATTTCAGAGCAGCGAGGAGTATAAATGTTGGGAAATATCTACAGAATAATATAAAAATATCTGTGATGTGTACAGGTAACTCACGAGGTTACTAACACTTCTGTGGCTTGCTGTCTGAGTCACTGGAAGGGATGGCACATTTTAGTTTGAGGCCAGTGGGAATAAATCTGCGGTTATTGCCCCTTCAGTTCAGGGCCCTCATGGATTCCATCCACAGATGACTTCAGTTAAGTATCCCTAACGGAGAAAATTTGATGATGCTCTTTGCTTCATTTACCTAAATATCTTCCGCAGTCTCAACTCAGTCTCTGGTAGTTACCTGATGCGTAGGCTGGAATGTTCTGGGTAGCAGTATTCACATTTTATCTTCATACTTGGAAGATCAATATGAAATGGAGAGACCTAAACCCCATGCCACTGAAAATTCAACATAAAATCCTTTTTTCTCAAATTCTAGAAACTTAGTTTCTAAGGTTATTATATTGTAGAAGGGACTTCAGTTGCATTTTTTTCTGAAGTAGTCTAATCAATTGGAATACTACCTTAAGTTCCAAAAATTTCATAAGACATCAGGTGCCCTTAAAAAGAACTCACCTTTTATTCCTGAAGACAATTGTTACATTATTTTAACCATGTGACACGCAAATATAGAAATGTAAAGACATTCACTATTGAAAAGCACTTATTAAGATCCTGTGAAGTACCGACTCCTATGTTAAGTAGCTTAAACCTCACAGAATTCTCTAAGGTTAGAGGAAAGTGCCCTGTCTCACAGATGTGGAAACTGAGGCTCAGGATTGTCTGGCCCCAGGGGTGATTGCGACTCAGTGTGAAAGCATCAAAGACCGGCCCCACCTGGGGCACAGAAAGGAACATCGGCGACACACCCCTGTGGCCAGGTGCAGGGCCCTCCCCAGCCTTGGAGCACACTTTGGGTGTGAAGGCCTTCTGGAGAGCAGAGAAACATTCCTTCCCTGTGGTGGTCCTCTCTTTCTGGAAATGCTAGACGATGCTCCATCTCCATTTCCAGCCCCCGCAGCTGTCTGCAGTGCTTACAGAGTCCTTGGAGCCCATCTCCATTGTGGGTGGGGCGCTGGCATTATTTCACTTTAGTGGAAGGACTTGTGGTAGAGACCCTCCTCCGAATCACCCTGGTCTGACCTCCAGGAGGTGGGGCTGGGTGTGGCGGGCTGTGAGGGGGGGACGAGCCTGTTGGGGTGGGCTGCAGTTTCTCCTCCTGCCTGGTTCCGCTCTCTCTGCTTTTCCCAGCTCCACCGCATTCCAGCTCTCGGTGTAGGGAGTTCGCTCCTCTTCTCTTCACTCACCCCCACTATCGGGAGAGTCCACACATCCTTTTGGATGTCCTGTCTGTAGGCATTGAAACTCTCAAGTTTATACTGTTTGCGCTTAAAACCTTGCCATTAGACCCCAAATTGGCCTGTGTTACTTCATAATTATCTCTTGCTATTGGATGAACTTCTTTTTTAATGAAACATACTAACTTCTGCCCCAAACTCTTCTCCCTTTCAGTAAATGTGCTTATCAACCTGGTCACCAAAACACATGCTGGGAATCTTCTTTCATTCTTTTTTATTTATCTTTCTCTTCTGAATACTCATCAATGATTCCAGCAGTTCTGACACCAACAGATTTCTGAATGTGCTTGAATTTTCTCCATCTCAGCCACTAGCTAGCAACTTACTCATTTGTTCCCAGATTCATGCATTTCAAAAAAATGTTTATACACTCTCTACTCAATAGACACTAAATACCGTTCTAGCTGCAGGGATTCAACACCAAACAAAAGCAAAGTCTGATTTTCCTGGAGCTTCCATTGAACATTCATGCATCACCTTCTGTTTGTAGAATGTGTGGACTGTTGGAGGGAAGAGGGTGTTACAGGGATGCTTGGCTGTTTGTATAAAGTTCTTCTGTTAATTGTCCTCATTTCTTTGAACATAAAGTAGAATCAAAGTCCCTGTAGCCATCCAACTGACTAGGTTCCAGATAGGCTGTAATGAATTATTAGCAATAAAATGTAATTGAAAAGACAATCGCAGCATTCACAGTATTGTGTACGGAGCTCCGGACCTCGACCTGCGTAATCCCAGGGCTCACTTTACCCTGGTCCCCTGATTATGCGTCATCTACAGTAACTCTCTTGGTGTCATCCTCCCTGCTCCGTGGGTTACAGTGTGATTGTTCCATAGCAACTTGTATTGTTGCCTATTCTCAAAATGTGATGTTAACAGAAAGGTTTTAGGATTTAAAGGGTTAATCAACCTAGAAAATATTCCAGGTTTCACTGTGAGAGAGAAGAACAACAAAAAAGAAGTTAGACTGACCTTTGAAACTTACATAGCTATCTTCACATAATTGTTTCTTTTCTATTCTGGCAACTATGTAATTTAACAACAATTATGATTTTGATGAACATGAGTTACAGAAGCTGGGAAGTTGGTAAACTCCTTTAAAACTGTATTCTCTATTTTTTTTCCTACTAGCATTTTAAAGACTTTGATTAGTTTTGGAAATGATGAAATGAGGGAATAAACAATAAATTAATCTTAATACATAGAGAGAATGGGTTCACAACCTTAAGATATTGATATTTTTGACATGAGGAAAATATCACATATTTAATTTTTATCTGTATGTCACTACCTGAGGTATAATTTTAATTAATAGCATGTTTGTAGGGTTTTCTTAAAGATTGTATTTTCCAAAATGCACAAGGCAGTGACGTGTATGTTCACTAGCAGTTCTGTGTATAATAAACATTTTTATTTGGATACTTATTTTAATAATTTCTTCATGTGTTCATACTTGCATTGACTAGCTGGTGAGGCTTTGTAAGGTATTTTTTCAGGGAGGGTTGCTATTTTCACAAGGAGTGGAAACATTGTAGTCACATCTGTTGACATGAAAACACAACTTTCTCCGTTTTGTGAAGGAGATCATTGTGGCAGAGATTGAGCATTCACCAGCCCAGCACATCGACATCAAAAAGTAAAACAGAACACTCGCTACTCCACATCCGCACATACGACTTTCATGGGGAAAGTAGCCTACATACCTTTTGGTTTCATGAGCCCACCTCGCCCAGTGCCCGGCGGGTGATTGGCTCTTCACAGTAATGTGCTTGCTGAGTGATGGGCCGCAGAGAGGGAAGTGCTGTCCGTTGTGCACACATCCGAATGATTATCTTTTACTTTGTTAACCACACTGGGCACAAGTGTGAGCGATGAGCAGGGATAAGAAGGAAATGCATAGAACTTTATGACTTTTAAACAGATTAACTAAAGCAGAGCCTCGTCCACGATACATCATTTGATGGGATGTTAGATTTTCTACTTTGTTTTAATTTTGTTTCTATTGTCTCTGCAGAATGCCCAGCAACTTCAGCAGGTCCAAATATGAACAATTCGTTCGTGCTTATTTCCCATGTGTTTATTCTTTTTCTAAAAAAAATTAACCACAGGAATTACAGTGTGAAGTTCTCCAGAGCCTTATCTCGAACAGATGTTTTATCTCCCTCCCAAATGTGGGGACTACCACCCTGGTAGAAAAGATGACAGAAAGCCCTGGGTGCTCACTCCCCCTCCTGGCTGAGCGCTGTATGACAGTCGAGGTCTTTTCTCTGACTCCCCCTTACTTGCGGAAAGCTTCTGGCCCACTGGAGTGTCCCCAGTGGTCTGTTATATTTTGTGTATGTTCAAGTCTTTCTTTCATTAAAACATGACTGAGTATTGTGGCAGACTAGTTTGCGTTTGCATCAAACAACCAATGTGAAAATAGCATATTAGAGCAACAAGGAATTGCTGCTAAATCTATTAACTTAATTACCTGCTGGTTCTGGAAGAAAAGGCCCAGTTTTTAGAGGTGCGTGTTGACCTGCGTGTGGGAGTAGGGCATGATATCTGGCATTTCCTCTAAAATACATGATCAAAAATTAAATGTAAAAAGTCAGATGCATGCAGCAAATTTAACCACGTTTAGAAAAAAATGATGGAGAGTAATAGGCGCCTGAGATTTATCATGATACTCAGTCTAAGTTTTTGCCACTCTGATTTTATTTTATAGAATAAGGTTTCACCCATGTGTTTCGCTGGAATCAGTAGACAACTTCAACCCCTGTTCCCAAGGAGACATAAAGCTCATGTGCATCTGGGACTCAAGAAAGTAACTTAACTGTCATGAGAGGTGGGAATGCAGGAAACACCAACAGCAGGTACCACGGTTTGAGGGTGGTTTGGGTAGCCTGTAGATGTGACATGCCCCAGGCATGTACCAGCGCCTCCGATCAGTCATGGCTGTACTGTGACAACCCATCGGAATCCAAGGGGCTTTGCTCAGTAGCGAAAAGAGTGACGTAGGAGACAGACCGAGAGGGACAGTGAGTCTGGTGGAGCCATGGTCCCTCACCCAGGAGGGTGAGGGCCCCTCCCTCCCAGGAGGGCCAGGCCCTGGGCCCACCACTGCAGGCTGCTTCCTGTCCCTCCCTCTCTGGTGTGGACTGTAATTATAGAATGTAAACAGACCTGCTGTTTGACAACAGTCACTAAACAAATTTCTCTTAGAGTCACTTTCAAAGGCCGAGGACCAGATTCCAGGTTGAAAGGAGCATTGCGTTAGAGGCAGTGAGGCCCATGACAATGACCTCACAGCTATGAGGCGCTGAGGACAGGTGAGGGATGACGCTCACCTGTTCTATCACTGTGCCACTGCATGCTTGCAGCACACCAGTGCACGGTGGCCTCTGTGAAAGAGTGTTGTGACGAGGTGTGACTGACAGAAGGCCAACACGCTCACCCTGCACCGCTTGGTGGGTGTGCAGAGATGTGCACGCCCACGAACCACCCCGGAGAGAAAGCAGTACCGCGCAGAGGCGGAACCACCTTCCGGGGTTCTCACAGCTGATAAGCTGGGAAGGTGAGGCCCCGCCCACCAGGCCTGCCCACTGCGGAGCCTGAGCTTGGGGCCAGCAAACGGTAAGGTAGCTCTTTTGGTCCGAGAGGAATATAAAGAAATATAAAGCTGAAAGAAACCACAACGAGACTCACCTGGCCATCTCACCAGTTAATGTTTCTTGTGTCCTTTTGTTGTCGTTGTTTTAAACAAATGTCTGAATTACCCACATCGCTAAATCACGTTTTCCATGGCCACCGCGGGCCACGTTTTGCTCGCATCTGCGCACGATGGTTCCTGTCTTAGTTTTGTCTGCGTGTTCTCCTCTCCTGCGCTTTGCCCTCAGCCCTTCTGTCCTGAACAGACCCAGCCTCACGGGGACCCTTCAGAAGCCACCGCGTCTCCAGGCTCGAGGAGCTCAGTGGAAGCCAGGTAGAAACATCTCCTTTTTCTCAGCAGTGAGTCCTTTGAAGTAGGAGCCGCTTTCAGAATACACTAGCTGTACTCCTGAAAGTGCCTTGTACACCTGAAAGCCACGGTGTCTATAAATTGCACAGCTTAATTAGAGTTATACTTGGAAGAACCAGAGGACGTATTTTAATGAGATGGCTTTAGGAATGCATCTTTTCAGGGAGCTGTGTTCACACTCTGTCCTGGGGACTGTATTTGTCACTTGCGTCAGAGTCCGGGAACAGAGGGACACATTGCCCCGGCAGGAAGGGAGATGACATGAGGCCCTGGGTTCCGCTTCTGCGCGGCCGTCAGCAGAAGCTGAACGAACCGTACACGATCCTTTCACACCTTTCTGCGAGCTTGTAATTATCCCAAAGCTGAATGAAGTGTTACATTCTGCTTTTTAAAAAATAATCTTAAGTTAAAGGTAAGGAGATTCGGGTCAGGAAAACTGAGTACTATTTCAATTTTACATAACTGGAAAAGTGGCATCCTTAAATAAGCTTGTTGGATGTCAGCATTATTTGTTTCTAATTAAGAAATGTCCAAAAGAAGTATCTCAGCAGAGTCACACTCAGGAAAACTTCCTGGAGAATTATTTTTATGTAAAACTGGTAAGTCTCCCCTGATGAAAGCAGCAGCTGTTACTTCCAGGTAGTGGAGATGGCAGTTTTCCCGAAGGTGCTGGGTGGGGCGGGGGAGGGGTGGGTTTGGACCAGAGAGTCAAATAAAAGCTTTCGCATGTGAAGCAATTTCCCCAGGAAAGAGATAAAAGCCGGGGCTCCCTAGTGATGGGAACATTCTCGCTCTTTTTTTAAGGCACAGACAAGCTTACTCTTATCTATTCTCTGCTGTTAAAATATTTCCAAAAACTAACAAGAAAGTCAAAGAGAAAACACTTTGTTTATTCCAAGAGGTATTTTTTTTCTTTAAAAAAAAAAAAGTAGAACAGTCTTGCAAACTCAAGCTAGTCGGGTGTTCAAAGGAAGATAAAGTCTTCAGGAACTTTTCCTTTGATGTTCGCCAATTAAACGCTTATACCGGCTCAATCTCTCACTGTCGGGAGGATTGAGATTCGTCTGATCACGCAGGAAGACGACTTGGAGGACAGAGAAGCTTCTCCTGTTGAACTACCTCATCTCGGTCCTTTGAGGGTGGAAACATCTCATAGGTAACTAATTGAAGTAATTGAACACGCAAGGAGTAGCTGATGAGTTTACTTAGGGTCTCCTTTTGTCTGCAGATCAACAGGGAGAAGAGGCTTTTCAGGAACAAGGCAGTCGTAGAAAATGCACAGGAAGCAGCAGCACATTCACCTCCCAGGACAACCGGGGGTGACAATGGGGTGACAATGGGGCAACGATGGGCGATGATGGGGCAGCAGTTGGAACTCTGGCCTCTGGAGCAGGTTTTCTGGGTACAATCTCTCTGTGCTGCGCCTCCACAGCTGTTGGTCTTGGGCTGGTCATTTCCCTGTTCCTGCTGCAAGGGCCCCCCCCCCCGCCCCACCCCCATCCTGCCCAGGTTCCAGGGTGTGAGTGATTGGAATTAATTTATGTAAAGCGCTTAGCAGAGGATCTGACATATGGTAAATATTCAAAGTTGTAAAATCCACTTTTTAATGACTGCATTTTTCCTGATGCGTTCCCTGAAGCAAGAACTAAGTCATCCGATGCGAGGCTATGCATATATGAGAAGTTAGCTCTTTTACGTTCTGAATACAATTCTCCAGTGGCCTTTTGCCCTGACCACCCCTTTAGGGAAAGTCTGTTCTCTCTTTTCAGCCTAAGGCTTACTGGGAAAATTAGAATACCCAGAAAAAGAATCGTAGCTAGGTGTAGAGACAGGTGCTAACTAGACTTACTGTGGTGATCATCTCGCAATGCCTGCAAATATCAAATCATTATGTAAAAAAAAAAATACAGGGGTGATTTGGGTTGTAGATAGCTAGATGAAATTACATACTCACATAAATTCAATTCAATTTAGTGTCAAAGCAACTAATACTTTTGTCCAATGTGTTAATATAATTACATTAACTATATTAATGTCACAGAGGTGTCACCATACGATTACTTGAACAGATGCAAAGGAACATCTTTGACAAAATTTAACACTGACTGGGAGCAGACAGGCGCCTGGGCTGAGCAGGAAGGCTTCTTCGTGCCTCCGAGCGCCTCGCCGTTCACGCCACACCGTTCACGCCACACCCAGTACTCGGGGCCCTTTTTCAGAGAGAGTCCCGAGCACAGACGGGGCTTTAGATGGCAGAGATCTGCACCTACGAGGGTGAGAGAATTCATCCGAAAGCCGTGAGGGTTTGCTCACAGTGATGACCCGGACATATTAACTCAAATGGATCAAAATTAGTACCACAGTCAAAACATAAGATGCCAAAGAACATAGAAATAATATGTATATATTCTTTGGATAAAAGTTCTATGAAGAGTAATAAAATCTGAAGTACGTGTAGTGTAGCTACTTTGAATCATGAATTGTTCTAAGGACTTGAACATTAAAAATACTCAATATTTTTCCGATTGATAATGTTGCTAAAACATTTACTGGGGGGAAATTCATAAATGATATGAATTGCATGATATGCCTGACAGTTAATTCCCTTTAATGACAACAAACTTATGCAACTCTGTGATAAAAAAGAAGACACACCCAAACAGAAAAATGAGCCTTTTAAGTGGACTGAGAGCTCGCAGAGAAGACAGCCAAGTGCCCAGTAAACACACGGAAAGGCGCTAACCTCGGGTAGACCAAGCATCTCCGGACAGTAAGTCAACCTCTTATCCCTTGGCAGATGGATGTTTGTGGGGAAAGGTGGGAAAGCGGCTCCCCCTGGAACCCTTCAGGCAGGAAGGCGAACCGGCAAAATCACCATGGAGGAAAATTGCCAGGAGGCATCTACGCTGAAAGGCACATGAAACTTTGATGAGCAATTCCAGTATTAGGAATTGCAATTATGGATACGCTTTTAAAAAGCCGCAAGTCACATCCGCAAGGGGGTCAGTGGAGCACTCTTTGTAATTCTGCAGAGATGAAAGCAAACACCCATCGAGCATCAACTGTTTTAAAGAAATGGATTCTCCCTGGGACAGCATAATATGAAATCTCGTGCAGATTTTAAAAGTAATAAGACAGAATCCTGTGAAAGAAATTTGAAGCTACATCAGTGGGCAATAAAGCCAGGGCCAGCCAACGGGGTGAGTGAAAGCCCAGGTCGGGGGACGCGGTGGGAAGGAGACCGTCCTCGTCTGAATTTCCGAACCTGGAGCACACACTCCTTTCACTCCCCAGCTCTCGGAAGAGGTCATCATCTGGACCCGACAATTCTTGAGCGTATTTTAAGGCCCCCACATAATTTTGTATGTAAAAAAAATGCTATTTTTAAAAGCGGGAGAAAAAAATACAGAGTACTCCATCAGCAGCAGCAGGAGAGTCTGCCCGACAGCGATCGGGCAGCGGGTCGGGCCCAGGCCAGCATGCAGGAGTTTACACAGAGACAGCGGCCAGGGCAGGGCACGGTGTGGGTTCTGTGCCCGGATGTTGTGAAAAATAGATGTTTGCACACAGTGATCTGTATTTTTGGACATGCTGGAGAGAGGAAACACTGCTGTCCACCGGTTTGCGCAGACTCAGCTCTGTGGTGACTGATGGCTCACCTTGGATGGTCGGGCCTGTGGGCTCGCTCCCTTGGCTCACCTGTGCCCAACCGTGCTGGGTACGGGGGTGAGCATCTGGGAACCAAGACCTGGCAATGAGGATAGGGCTGTGTGTGCCCCATGTGGCCCCTCTGCATGCCCACACCCTAATGAAGGCGTGGAAAGTGTTCTTATGTCTCTGTTCACTAGTGAGTGAAAGCTTATCTGGGACCTTCAAGGCAGGGAAATCAAGAAAAGAAAAATGTGAGAGAGCCTATTTTTAGAAAAATGTCAGAATCTTGAAAAATAACAAATCATATCCAGTTACCTTGTTCATCAGGCATAATATTTGTTATATATCAATTTTCGTTCACATATGTCCACCTGCTTCTTACTCATCTTTCAGATTTGCGCCTGAAGAATCAGTCAGCCCTGAAATCCATAGACAGTCTACAAGCCCAGTTTAGATGTTTTCAAGGAGCCAACAGGTAACAATGTGATTTGTTTCTCTCTATCACCCTGCTTGCCCTCGGGTGCACATGCTGCCTGAAAGATGGTGTGTTTGCACAATGGAATACTACTCAGCCATAAAGGGGGGACTCTTACCATCTGCGGCAGCTGGGACGGACCTGGAGGGTGCTGTGCTAAGTGGGGTAAGTCAGTCCCAGAAAGATGGATACCACATGATTTCACTTATCTGTGGAATCTAAAAACACAAGATAAATGAACGAACATAACACAAACAGACGCATAGACACAGAGAACAGACTGAGGGTGGCAGAGGGGAGGGGAGCTGAGGGAATGGGTGAGAAAGGTGAAGGGGTTGAGAAGGACAGATGGGCAGTTACGGGAACAGCCCTGGAGACGTGCAGCACAGCCGGGGATGTGGTCAGCAACGTGGTGGTAACTGTGGGTGGTACCAGGCAGGTTTATAGGGGGGATCACTTTGTAAGTTGCATGAATGTCTAACCACTCTGCTGTATACTTGAAATTAACACAATACTCTACATCAACGGTAATTGAAAAATTAAAAAATATTTAAAAAATAAAACATGAAAAAGGAAAGTCTGACAGGAAAACCAACAATATAAAAGATTTACATTGCATTATACATCTAAGTTAATAAAATGTTCATTTTTAAAAAGTCAAAAAGAAGGCGAGCTTAAAGGAGCTATGGGAGTAGGTGGGTTTCCACCTACTGGAAAGTGGGTGAGTCCTGCCAGCCGGCTCAGCGGTGGGAGCCTCCGTGAGAGCCGCAAATGTCTGCAGAGAAGTGGGGTCGAGTCCAACATCAAGACTCTGTCCAGCACACGCTGGCTCCACCACCTTGCACGAGCCCTGAGGGACCGAAGTGCCTCCAGTGTCTACGGGACATCATCACACCTGAGTGATGGGTGTCTCCTGGGCTCCTGTGCAGTGGCCGCGGTCATCAGCAAAGCAGCTGACAGGCTGGCTGCTCAGCAAGGGTCTGATCTTGAGAGCAGGGGTCCGAAGCACAGCCTGGAAGCCCAGCTTGGTCGGCAGGGGGCCTGGCTGGGGGCTGGCTTGCATCTGAGGAGCTGCACAGGTGTGACAACTTGTGTTGATCTGCCTGAATCCTGGAACATTTTCTTCCCTATTTGCATAAAATACACAAAATGAAAGAAAAGCCATTCACGTTTTCGTTAGTTTGCTAAATTTGAGCAGCAGAGAATCAGTGTAACTTCTTACAAGTTCTGCAGTGAGTCTGTGAAGCACAGTGAACAAAACTGCGGACTGTGGGGGCAGCCGGCTGCAGGACCAGCTCCTGCGATGACTGTCTGCAGTGCTGGTCACAGTGCCCGTCACCGCTCTGTCCACACCCGGTCCCATCTCCGTGACCTTGTTCCCACTGACCCCGCGCTGCCTGAGGTGCTGGAGGAGACCCGGCTGGACCGCACAAGGGCCTGCCCCGAGGACAGAAGTCCTGGGGCTCAAAGCCCTGTTCTTGATGCCAGACGCCCACTCTTTCCATGCCCCTCTGTCCCCTGGGCCTAGTCAGCAAAGACCCTTTGCTATGAGTAGAGGGTCAACTGTAAAAAGCTTTAGATATCAAACAAAAC
Source organism: Anoura caudifer (assembly GCA_004027475.1). Classification (NCBI taxonomy): domain Eukaryota; kingdom Metazoa; phylum Chordata; class Mammalia; order Chiroptera; family Phyllostomidae; genus Anoura; species Anoura caudifer. Next base: position 475,374 of record PVKU01000344.1, on the reverse strand, counting down.
AAAAACAAAAAGCACCTCCTCAGTGTGCCCACGTATGGCGTCTTGCTCTTAAAAATATCTCATAGGCCCATTTTAACTGGCAGAGGACCCACTGCCTGCAGAACGTTATTACCACAGAGCGGTAAAGAGACCGCACCTGAACCTCTAGCATCCTGACAGCCATGCGTGACTGCATTGCACACTCATGCTGGCACAGAGCCAAGAAGGACACAGGAGCTGTTGCCCTCTGCAGAGAGTTTCACAGTCTAGCAGGGCAGACAGTGCCTTCACCAGCCCCTGGCATCAGCCACTCTGAAGTTCCTTTCACCCGAGGGGCACTCTGCGTTCTTCTCACTGGTGTCCTCGTTCTGGATTGATCAGGCCCTCATGACTCTCCAGTGAGGGGCAAGTGTGTACCAGGCTGGCATCGATCCTTCGAGGCTCCTACAGGGGGCGGGGGTGGGCAGTTTGGATGTGAAGTGCTTCGCTGAGCATTTACTTGACATCTCGCAAGGCCATTGCAAACCATCCATAACTTCCATTATTTCGCAGAATTTCAGTATCCAGCTCTCTTGAACGATCTGTCAAGGGAGGCAGTTTAATTGAATGAACCCATGGCCCAGCATCTTCTACATCCCCAGAGACAGGTGTGGCGCTGAAGGCATTCTTCAAAGGAGCTTCCCCGTTCCAAACAGGCGGCGGTTTCCACCTGCTCCGTTTCGTAGTGTTCTTATGTGGGAATAAAATTATTTCACTAGCAGGATCAAATTTCTTGTAATGGATATTTTAAGAAAGACAAGGTGACAGTAAAATTTTTCTAATTTTGGTTATGTAAGTGGTTAAGTGTCAAAAAGAGGTGCCCCCCACACAAAGGTATAAAGGTTATCCTATTAACGATTCTGATCACCCTTCCATCATTGCCAACCGATCGTTTCCTGATAGTCTCTCAATAGTAGCCTACGACATGAAGTATTTTTGTTAACACATTCCACTTAAGTTCCTATTTTAATTTTGACCATAATTCTCAAAATACATTTTATTTTCAGATTTTGTAGGCTTCCCAGGAGAACATTGCATTTGTATGTAATTCACAATGAAAAGTAGTTTGGATTATAATGCAATCCTTGTTAGAATTGTGAAAATGTGCAAAAACCTGAAAAATAGAACTTAAAACTGGAGTTTGGAAGCTTACTTTTAAAGCAAATATTTTTGTTTCAGTTGTTCTGACTTAGCTTGCATTTTCCTTGCTGGTCCACATGCCTGAAGGGAGGTTTACAGTCCCCAGTTCACTAGATTCCCAGGCATCTGGGAAGCATGAACCTGTCACAGGCCGTAAAAAAGAAAACGGCTTGCCTTCAATTCTTTTTCCTGTCCCTTCACATCTCTTATCTCAACCCCATCCCTTCACACGTGAGAAACAACAGGGGGCGAATAGAAAGCAGGTTTCAGAGCTGGAACTGCAGCAGGCTCCGTGGGGAGGTGCCCACACTTGTGGACATAGTCTGAGCCTCACCGCACCTGTGAATCCCGCAGCGTGGTCTTCCAGTCCACCCCCATCAGTGCCCCACGTCGAGGGGCAGGTGGAGGTTATGAGTGATAAACGCATCTGCCTGCCTCCTTTCCAGATCTGAGCTATAAACCTGAGTCCTCGCAGTTTCCCAGGCTCTCTGACTGGGCTTACTTTGCTTAATCCCCAGTGCGAACCCCACCCTCTTCCATCCCCCGCCCCACCCTCCCCAGCCTGCCCTGCCCTCCCTTCCCTGCATCTTCTCTTCTGCACTTGGCCCTTCTCAATGTCAGCCTCTGCATCCTCCTCTCTCTTCCACCCTGCCCTGGTTCATGGCCTCATCGCCTCCCCAGCAACAGTCCTGTGTCTGCTCTTGCCCAGCCCCACCCATGGCCCCCTGGGGACCCACTTCCTGCACACTCCCTGAAGCTCAGGGCGGATCCTGCCACCAACTCCACCCACCCACCTGCCTCCCAGGAGTCACCAGCTTTTGTGATGACCATTGTGCTGGGGGGCATGACCCCCATTTGGACTGTGGGGACAAGTCCAGCCTCCTTGCCCCCACACTCATGCTCTTTCAGACTCTGTTCCTGTGAGGGCACTGCTCACCTTTTGCCCTCCCACGTGGTGTCGGTCATTTTCCTGTCCCCACCATGCACACCTCCGGTCTTGGTTGTGAGACAGGTCTCCCTACCCCTCACTACCACTTCCAGACAGTCATCCTGCCCCTGCCTAGCAACACTGCTTTCCTTGCATCGCTGACTGGAGGGCTGCACTGGGACACCCATGCTGTTGCCACAGTTGGCGAGGACAGTAGCCAAGCAGACAAGGCATCTCACCCAGGCCTTTTCAGTTCCCTGCCCTGCTCACCCTATTGATTTTGTCTTCTGTGAAGCTCCTGTAGCCCTCTCCTGGGGCGCACCCCGGAGACCGCATCACAGCTCTGCAGCCTTCTCTGACCTCAGCCTGCTGTCTCGTATCCATCTGCAAATACCCCGATTTGAACAAGTATTTACCACCACGAGGCTGCCCAGCCCGCTGAGCAATCACTCTGACTTTCTTCACTTACCACCCCACTCAATACTAGTCCCCCTGGACACCGCGCTCTATAACTTGTACGGCCCTCTCATTCCATAATCCCTAAATTAAGTCTGTTGTTGCCAGTTCCGGCTGCATCAAAATGCCTGGAAATTGCTGGGGGAACTGCACACCTGTGCTGATTACCCTCGTAACTATGACTACAAAGAGCATGAGGACCCTCCCCATCAGCCCGCTGTGTCTTCTCGGCCACCTTCTCTCCAAAATGTTAGCTATTTCACAGGCTGTCTCTCTTTGCTCTCCCACCTGAGGGCCCTCTTTTTATTTAACTGAGAAAAGAGGAAACCATGAGAGTTCCCATCACTCATTTCCTTCAAACTTCTCATCCTTCCTCTCTTTACAGCAACCATTCCATTTATGCACCTGCATCCTAAATTCTGGGCCCAACTTCACAGGGTTTTTTGGGGGGGAGAGGGGGTCCTCACACCATTAAGCCATTCTCAGGACACCAGCTGGGTGGCTTATAATTCAACTCCATTGTGACACTGTTTACCCAGAGAGAGCATCAGATTCCACAGGTGAGGGAAGGGCTCAGTCCCACCCTCTCCTTCAGATGCCAATCACAAGTCCATGTTGTCACCTGGGCTCCCGACCAGCTAGGGAGGTCCCCAGGATGAATTCCTCAGCCTCGATTATCTTTCTAGAGTGGCTCGCAAGATTCAGGACACTGGTCAACTCACCTGGCTGCTGACTGATTGGTTGTAAAAGGATGTAACTCAGGAAGAGCCAGGTGGAAGGGATGTGTAGGGCCAGGTGCATGGGTACAGGGTGTAGGGCTTCCATGTCTGCTCCCCTCCACCCCCTGCACCTCCAGGGGTTCGCCAACCTGGAAGCTCTCTGAGCCCCTCCTTTGGGGGAGGGAGGGTTATGGAGGCTTCATTACTTAGACACAATTGACTGCCTCAATGGCCCTTAATTACTGATTCAACCTCCAGCCTCTCTCCTTCCCCTGAGGTCATGAAGGTGGGACTGAAAGTTCTCACCCTTCAATCACCTGGTTAGATCTACAGGCAACCACCCCCATCCTTAGGTGCAGCCAGAAAGTCAAGTTCATCAACATAACAAAGGCACCTTTATAGTTCTTACCACAAAAGGAAATTTCAATGGTTTTAGGAAGACCACATCCTATTTCTTCTAAATCCTATCTCTTGTGGCCTCTTCAAGGCGCAGGGTCCTCCTTTATGTCCCTCCTCCATCATTGATTTTCCCTGTCTACAAATTTTCCCATAACCCCTCCAATATCTACCCTATGTTAGAAGCACATGAGCTCAGATAGCCCTAAACTAGGACCCTATCTTCTCCGCCCTTTACAGAGACACTTTGGACTCAGGTGTCTGTATTTACTGTCTCAATGTTTCACTTCTCGTGCTTTTTTTTTTTTAACTCATGCCAATCCCAATTAGTGTTGGTCTGACCTCACAACTCCACAGGAAAATCTTTTGCCAAGGTCACCGGTGAACTGCGTACAGTCAAATTCAATGACGAGTTCTATTTTCATTTGACTCTGCCTTTCACTGTGTAACACAGGTGTTCACGCATTTACCTGTTTGCCGGGATGATGATCCTCTTGGTTGGCCTCTGGTCTCACTGCCTCTACTTCCTAAACCTCTTTATTAGCATCTTCATCGATTCCCATTCCCTAATGTCCAAGCGCCCAAGGATCTCTCCTCTCCTCTCTGGCTGGATTTCCGTTGTTCATCAGCTCACACAGTTCTTATGCTTTAAATACCGTCTTTGAAGCAATAACTCCCAAATTTTACGTTTTAAATTCCCACCTCTTCCCTAAATTTCATGCTAGAAATTCCAATTGCCCACCAGACATTTCTACTTGGGTATTTAAAAGGCTTCTTAATGGTAACTTATTCTTAAGCTTCAGTGACCCATCACCACATCGATGACACTGATGGGATGGGAGGTCTACCAGGGGCCCCTCCCATGGAGCCAGGGTGCAGGAAGCCACCAAACAGTGGACTGTGGCGACTCTCTCACTTGCTACTCCAGAAGCGCACTGCTCTCCGTCCAGTTTCCCCCTCTCCACACCCATCACATGTAACAATTTCCTCCACTGTAGCCTCGTTTCCCCATCTCGACACCCCTCAGAGAGAGAGGGGCCACTCCCTTCAGCAGATGAGACCTACAGCGTCTTGCTTGGCCGCCTCACTTACACAGCTGGTTAGTGCAAGGGCAGACAGAGAGGGTGGCTACAGGCCCACCGCCCCCATGCCCAGAGCTCTCTGTGCACCATGACCCAGGGCCACTTTCCAGCTTCATTGCACTGGATGGAAAGGCCAATCCACCCAACCCCAGGGTGCGGGGTCCCCTCCCCCATTCTCCACGCAGTAGCCTGCTCACTCATCTTTATCCTCCAGAACAGGGTCCCTCAGCCCCAAACAGAGGACACTTTCAGATGCTGCTGCTGGCTGCATGACTTGGGGACCGTGAGTGCCCTTACGGCTTCAGTTTTCCCAGCCACGGAAGGAGGCAGGATTAATGGATGATGGGTGGTGTGGGCTGTCTGCACCTCCAGGTCCCTCCGCTAAGCTCTCTGTCTGCAGGTGGCTCCAGTTCCTCATTGTTGACGACACAGACACTGTCTGTCCTTCCCAAGTCCTGTCAGGCCCGACCGTTTCTGACCTCATCTGTGCTCGCTCTTGCCCTGTCCCTCCATCCCAGCCACACGGCTTTCTTGCTGCCCCTCACATGTTTCAAGGCTTTCAAGGTGGTAGGTACCTCAAGGCTTTTCAAGCTCCCTCTGCCTCCAACCTGGAATGCACCCCCCAAGGTGTCAATATTACTTCCCTCCTCAACCCGTTTTTGTGCCTGTTCAAATACCTTCTTTCTAGCTGAACCTTTGAAAATCCTATCTAAAAAAGCACTCCTGTGTTTCTTTAAAAATATATTTATTCATAGCATTTATTGCTACCATAACTTACGTATCTATTTATTTACATTTTATTGTTTGTCTTTTTTATATCATTCCATAAACATAGTTTTTATTTTTATTCTCAGCTATTTCCTAAAGTAATTTCAGAAACTTCTCAATAAATATTTGTTGAACGGATGAATAATATTATAGCCCCTACTGACCTTTACACTCTTCTATATTCATGAAAATTAAGCTGCGGCACACAGATCAGAGGGGAGTGGAGACTGTGTGCATGGGGCCCCATTAGAACCGGTGCAGAAACTCACAGCCAGCACTGGCCAACCACAATTAGAGTGATGATGTCAAAGAAGACATGGAGTGCCTAAAAAATGGAAGTAGACATTTTTGTTTGTTTTGATTTTTGTGTTTACTTCATTCCCTTTCTTCCAAACTAAAAAGAAAAAATCAAAATAGGGAAAGAAAAAAATAATTTCTTTTTTCAATGAAAAAAAATCAGGTAAGCCCCGACTTCCCGCCACGGTGATGCGTACCTCCTAATATTGCAAGATGTGGAGCCAAACCAACATACTGGCATGCACTTGGTAAATCCTCAAACCTCCAACCCAATAAAACATATTTATCTACAAATAAGGACCAAAGTCTAAAGGTGATCTTGGGTGAAAAATCATCCTTATTTTGTGGGTGGACCATGAAAGAAGCTGTGTGGACCCTCTAGAGTTTGTGACCTGCAGAAGGGGGGACAGGGGCAATGTAGGCACATGAGAAGTTGCTGTGCCCCCCGTCTGTGTTCCTCCCCCACCCACCCACCTGGAGCCTCGGGGTACTCCATGGGCCCAGCAATGGTGTGGGGGAAGATGTGCAAAAATGTGAAGATACAAGCCTTACCCATTTCTTGCATAATAAATACCAAGGGAGATGTTCTTTCACATCAATGATTATTAGGTGTCTCACACAGAGTTATTTGTGAAAATCCCAAATCCAAGCTACCCGCTATGCACCAGTACCTTTAGCTGCACCCCACCCCCCACCACCACTGTTATAAACTGCATACCAGCTCATAGCCCAAGTCAGGTTGCAGCAACAAAGGGGCAAGGGAACCTGTCAGCCCTATAAGTAACAAGACCAGCACATAAATAAACACACACACAAAGACACTGGGCTGAGCACTGGGCTACAGAATAATGCTTCCCCTTCCTCTGCACACCAGCCTCACCTCAACAGGGCTCGTGAATAAAACAGGGGGCATCCAAGAAGAGAGGTGAGGCTCACGCTGCATGCCTGCAGTGCGTCAACCTGAAGAAACCACAGGAGATTAGCGCGAGTGAAACAGTGTGCAGCCAAGAGGGGGGCCCCAAATAGGGATTTGGAATGGGGCCCAGAACTCAAGGTGTCTAGGAAATATTAGAAAGACATATAAGATATCCTCACCTCTTCCCCCCCCCAACAGGTGTGAGTTGGGGGAAGAGACACATGGAGCAGGAACATGCAGAGCTGTTTTGTGCAGCCACAGCTTTGCAGCTAATCCATGGCATGGTCATTTAACATATCTATGGCCTTTAGCTGGTTGCATAGATATGTTAAACAGCTGTGGCCATACTTTGAACCAGGGGGATAGAAGTGACTTCCACCCAAGATGTAACTGGGAGGCAACTCCCCCTGGTTACAGCACCTGCATCAGAGTTTGGAGATGATTGGCTCCACACCACAGGGCCACACTTGCCCAGACCCACTATGGCAGCTCAGTGAAGCTGGAAGGATACAGAAGTGCTGGCAAGTGTACCAGATTGTGGGAGGAGTCGGAAATGGGGCTGCAGAGGAGGATTGGTGCAGGGATTTAAACTCGGCACCCATTGGGGGAAAACCACATGGTTTTGGCAGAATGGAGACCTCCCCGCAGCCTTGGTGAAAAGAGGACCAACCACGTGGCTGCCGGGAGCCTGAATCACAGACTTCTACTTTTTTCCCTGAGATACGGCACCCCAGTTTAGGGCAGAGGGAGAAGGAAGGACTGTGTGCATCTGTGGGTATCCTAAAGGACTCTGATATTTTAATGAAGACATTAGATCACCACTTTAAGTCTGTATAGCTTTAGATAAACATTTCCTTTCCTTTTCACAAATCTCTGGCATTGAGAGACGTCTTTCCTCAGGTGGCGGGCATAATGAACCTGGGGGGGCACTTTCAGTAATAGTATATCATACCCCTCCTTGGCCCCTGTGTTCTGTAACACTAGGACCAGAGGACATGTAGCCTCCACCGGCAGTGGCGGTGGTGTGACCCAGAGTACGCAACCAAGCTCCACCCTGGAGGGCACGAAGCCTCCCACAGCAGGCCGGTATACCCCAGGGCCTTTCCCTCTCAGGCCAAGTTCACTTTGTCAGAGAATACTAACACTGCCCAACAGAGCACTGGTGCCAGGCCGAGATATAAAAGGGACTTTGGAGTCCACAGATCAGGAGTCTGACGCACCAATGATTCCTATGCTAAAGAGTCTACCGGGCGAAGGGGACCTTGAAGACATGGCTGTCGTCTTGTATTTAGGCCCCAGCCTGTGTCCCTGAGGCATGACTGTCACAGGTGCTGCTCAGCTTGGTTCAGTGAGACAGGGCGGGTTGGCTTAGGAAGGGCCCAGGTGTGTTAACAAGCCTCCCCAGAGGGCAAGCTGATGTTAGTCATAACAGAAAGCTCAGGTGTGTGTCCACACTATCCCTTGTCTGCCTCCTGCTGGCATCAGGTGAGGGCTTTTCTTTGATCTTCACCTGAGACCTTGATAGGCTCCTGGTGGTACAACTCAAGCAAGATGGGGGCTCGTAGTTCTTGTCTCCACCTCGCCCATGTTGGTTCTCACGAAAGCAGCCTAGATTCCCTTCTTTGCATCCCCAGCAGGCTCCAGCTGGGCCTGGGCTCCAGTGGGCGGTGGTTGCGGGCACCTACCCTCTGCCACTCCGGGTTTCCTGGTGGGGTTTGTCCTGAGACACGTGGGGATGGCTGATTTTCACTTCGTTCAGCTTTTTCCTTATTGTGAGGATGTGAGTGATGACTTGCAGGATCCTGGCATTCTGGATCAGAACTCAGAGGTCTCAAACCCTGCTTTTTAAGGTAAGTCTGACTGACATTTAATTTTGGTCTTCCCGCTGCTCCCAAACCAGAAAACATGGGTGATGGCATGAATGTAAAAGGCAAAGGTCTGGTTCACAGTGTAAGGGTGTTTGAGACATTAGGGCTTGTCTCTTTAAGCTGAACCACAGAGAAAGGGGATACCCCACCACCACCCCCATAATTGGTGGCTAAGCACCAAAGATTTCAATGCTTCAACTGTGGGAGAAGCCACCTGGCTAAGGCTCGACCTCCCAGGGTCTCCTGGTCCTTGAGGTGCTGCTGCAGTGGTTCTCAACCTTGACCGCAACTTAGAATGACCAGCAGATGCCATAAATATTCTGATGTCCACGTGACACTCAGTGAAATTAAATCCGATGCTCTCAGGGATGATGCCAGGGGATTGCGGTACCTTTTTAAGCTCCCCAGATATGCTGGGCACTCAAAGATGGCTGTGTTCAAGACCCCCTCTTTCTCCTTGGCCCTGCAGCAGTGTGACTAGCATGTGTCACAGTGTAGGACTCCTTCGATTTATCCTCCTTGCAGTCAGTCGAGACTCTTGGAAGTGCGTTAAGCGTAATTCATTTCCTTTGTCGAGTTTGGAAAGCATCGTTCATTGTTTTTGCACATGATTTCTCTGCCTCTCTCCATCTCTTCTCCTGCTGGGACCCCCAAATACGCCCCGGTCTCCCCGGTGGGGACGGCAGCACCCAGGGCTGTGTTCACTTTCTTCACTCCTGTTTCATTCTTGTCTTCAGACGCGGTCATTTCACTTGTTCTGTCTTGGCGGAAGACATTCTTTGTTCCCTCAATCTTTGTTCGGCTTAATCCAGTCCGCTGTCGGGCCTTTCTGATGAGGGTTCATTTCCGTGACTGTTCTCTGCAGGTCCAGGAGCTCTGTTTGGCCTTTCCTTATCCTTTCTGCCTCTTCATTGATATCCCTACCTTGTTCATCATTTTTTCTGGTTTCTTTCAGTTGTTGGCCTGTGTTTTTCTTTACCTTTTTGAAAATATTTAAAAGAGTTTATTCAAAGTCTTTGTCCACCAACTCCCATGCCTGGGCTTCATCAAGGATGGCTTTTGTCTATTGAACTTCCCTTTCCTGTGGGCCACGATTTTATGCTTTGGGACTTTTGGTGGTTGTTTTTAAACTGGACACTGGAATATCATTCTGTGTTTACTCTGTGAATCGAATTCTCTCCCTTCCCTAGATTTTTCTCTTCTCCATGGTCAAAAGCTGTTTGTTTAACTAGTGTAGTATTAAGACAAAGTTTGCTTTTAGCACCAAGAGCAAAAGGCAAAACAAATGAAGGCCTCTCCGGCGCTCTGTGCTTGGGGCTGCGGGCATTTGGGGAGCCCCAGCTCAGCTATCTGCACCTCCTGCTCAGGGTTCTCAGCCCGCTTGTGCTGGGCCCCGAGATGGGTGCTGGGGCTTCTCAGGTTGTTGCTGAGCATTTTGCTGGGCCTGGGCCTGGGCCTGGGTGCAGCTTTCTGAACACCCAGGGTAGACAGAGGTGCTTGAGCATGCCCAGAGTTCCCAAAGAAACTCTTTCCCACCTTTCTTCCCAGGCCCTATGTGCCATGGCGCGTCCTACATGACCTTTTGCCCCGTGTGGCCTCCGGTTTTCCTTCATCCACAGTGCTTTTTGCTACATCCAGCAGGCCAACACCTCCTGCCCAGGGTGGGCTCTGAGTTCTCTGAGACAAGGAGAGGCCCACCTCTGCCCAACAAGGCCACCCCGCACAGGGTAGGACAGACATGCATGGGAATCAGGGAACAGGCCCTGCTTCCTGCTGAGCTGGGTGGCCCAGGAACGCCGCTCACCTGTGTGAGCTGGGCAGGAGGGTAGGGGGCCGAGGCAGGTAAAACTGCCACAGAACATTACAGTTTTCAAGGGGCTTTTTTTGTGACTCAGCACTTGCCTGGCTGCTATGAACCTTTGACAGTTTTTCCTGAGCCCTGACACAGCTGGTTCTGACAGTTTGGGCTTGTTTTTCGGTTTTTCTTCGGAGCTGGTTGGATCCGTTTGCCATTCCGTCCAGGTCACTCCCTCTGCTTTCACGTCCATCCCCCAGGGACCACAGGGCTTCTGCTGAGTTAACGAGACTGCTTCCGTGTTCCCGTGCTCGAGTACTTACAGCCAGATTCATCTAACACTCTTACTAGTAAAAGTTAACACGGTGAATGTTGCTGCACAATGACAGAATATTTATTAAATCATCGTGCCCAAGCAACACACATCTTCAAATTTAGTGGGAGGTTTCAGGTACTTTTGAAATATCCATCAGGTATTTAGCAATTAAACAATATATTTATCTAGACTTATCTTTATAAATCTAACATGATTCCCAGGATAGAAATGATCTAAATCATTTTTTAAAAATTTGTTCATTTGCTGGCTTTTTGTAGATTGAGAGATAATTGCCATGTACATTATATTAATTTCTGGTATGTAACATAATGTTGTGATATTTGCATATATTGTGAAATAACCACCATAAGTCTAGTAAACATCTATGTTAATATGTTTTATTTTAATGTACAGGAAACAAAAAATGTGATCTCCCTGTTTGTACTTCTTCCTGCCCTAGCTTTCTGCAAGTTGAGTGGACGTGCCATTTAATACATGGACACACTCAGACACACGGTCTCACGCACACACATCCCAGTATTTTACTCAATTATTTCTGTAATCGAAGGGAGTGGTTTTCATGCCATGGAGAATGTTTGCCTTTACGACTTTTCTCATGAGGACTTTTAAAGTTTAGCTTCCACTGCAAACAGCACAATGTAAAGGTAACATGAAGGGTAAGAAAGAATGTATTTGGAGAAACAACCTAGCTGGGACATCATAATCTGATACCTCAGCTCCTGTCTGCCAAATGCCATCATAAGGAAAAGATAGAAGGAAGCGAGGATTACGTTTTAAGGAAATTAAATTCTTATCTTGAGACTCTTTCAAAGTAGTGACTCAATAGGGCAGACACATGAGTAAGAGCCCTTCGTGCCCCTCTTGATTCCTGACCCCCCTGAGAGATGAACGGTGGTGCTGTGCTGGTCTCAGGTGCAAACTCTCCTCCTGCTCCTATCAGGAAACCCACATCTCTTGAGCAGGGTGCTCTGCCCAGTGGTTAGGGCAGGCCGGGACGCCCAGCTCTGCTCGGGGATTCTAGTCAGCAGGGGCTCTCAGGAGCTTGATGGAAGCTTCCCTTCTGTGTTTCGAGATGTGGCTGTGTGGCAGGCACAGCAGGTGCAGGCATCCACCCCTGCACACAGCCCCTGACATGACATGCGGTTTCTGCATGTTATCGGTGGGCCACGTGTCAAGATGCAGATATCAAAGTTCTGGATTCACTGGGACAAAAGGAGGACAAATTGCCACCTTCGCAACTGAGACATGGAAGTTGGATACCTAGGGAGTGTGCTGGCAAATCAAGAGGTACAGTTGCTGCATTTGTATGGACAGGTTTCAAGGCATTTTGCCATGACTAGTTAATAAATTCGCATATACTTCTTCCAAAGTCTCTGAGTTTAAGTAATTAGACATTAAGATTCCTTTCCAGCACCATTTTGCATTTTTGTTCTCTTACATGCTATTTATGAGGAAGCCAATGGATAGTTAACCTTTGAAAAACCTGCCTTAAATCAATATTACATTAGTGTTTTTCATACCATTAGCTCAATAGTCATATATATGCTCAGGTACAGTCTCCATTCAGAAAGTTGAAAATCAGTAAATAAGGTTGAGGATATTTAAAATGGATACCTGGTAGTCACATTTCATGCACACAACATTATCTCTTTCCACTCAAAGCCTGGTATTTTCTCCCTCATTCAAGAACCGGTGGCCCTCCCTGGGTACTGCACAGCAACGCAGCTCTCCTGCGGCCTCCTGCGTTTCCACGGCAGCGCGTTCATCTGGAAACAGCTCCTCGCTTTGATGTGGAGCTGCTCAAAGAAGGACTCCTGAGTTGCACTGGTTAAAAGGCTAATTTCAAAAGACATCTGTGGGTGGGAAATTTTGCTATGCAAGATTATAAACTACCATAGTGTTTATATTTTAAATGATTCTGCATTTCTACTCCTGAATTTGAGCGCTTTCATCCTTCAAATGCCTTGCACTTAGAATATTTACAAGGGAGGTAGGTATTAGCACCAGAGTGAAAGAATAGAGTTTAATAAACTTTCCATGACCACTGGCTGCATGGCTACCTGGCCCCATGGGCAGGTGCTTGGGCCACGGCCACACAATACCAGACTGGGTGCTTAAACGGCAGACATTCATTTCCTTGAAGCTCTGGAGGCTGGAAGTCCCCGATCAAGGTCTGGTATAGCTGCTGGCCAGGAGTCTTTTCTTGGCTCGTCCACATGGTCTTTCCTCTACGTACCTGCCGCGCACCATCCCTCTTTATAAGGACACTCAGGCCCTGTGACACCAGGGCCTCACCCTGAGCACTGTGTTTGAACTACAGTAACTGTAGTTGCTTCCTTAGAGACCCATCTCCAAACACAAATACCTGGAGGTCAGGGCTTTAACATAACTTGGGGTGGGGGGCACACTTTCTTTTTAGTCCCTAACACCAGGCCTCAGCACCTCCATTGTCCCATGGCCCTGGCACCTTTGTCCAGGCACCAACTCTGTCAGAGGAGAGGGGCGGGATCCCCCAAGATCACGTGGCATGACTCAGTCCCTGGGCATTGGGTCTCGTGATGGATCATGAATTAGACAAAGGTCACTTTTAGTTTCAGCAGAGCAGCATTGAACTGGAGGTGAATGTTGATGTAAAAATAAGCTATGATTAAAAATAAGTGAAACTCCTCTTCTTCTGCAACACCTGGACGTGAGGCTGGAGGTTTCTGTGGGTTTGTGTGAGGCCTTTAACATGCTTGGAACCTGGTGAAGAAGGGGCTGGGAACTCTGGAGCCTCAGTTCACTGTATCCCCCTTCCTGGCTCCTTGTGACCTGCTTTGCTCAGGGAATCAGAGAGGTCACATGTGCTGGCCCCAGGTTTGACCTCATTTCCAAAGGCAAGCCTGCACCCCACATAATCTTGCCATGTCCCTAGAAGACGACACCTTTATCTCAGAGGCTGAATTGTTTAAACTGCTTAAATCTATCTTTGTAAATGAAGACACTATATATGCATTCTGAAAAATGTCACATTCTGCGAAGTTGGGGCCTCAAAGTCATTGGTCACAAGGAAAATAAGGTTAAGCGGTAAACCCCTCCTGAGCCTGCAGCAACTCCGCAGTCAGAGCCTGGATTAAAACAGTCCTGATGGCAGTGGAAGCCACCTCCACATGTGGCTGGGGAGGGCTGCCACCCGGGGCCACGTCCTGCAGGTTGCTGGGCCGTGGCCCCATTTACTTCTGATTGAGAAAATTGCATCAAAATAAGAAAGAAAACTTAGGGTGATCTTCTTCATCAATTACTATTTTAACATGGGGGGGATTTCTTAGCAGCTTATTTATCCACCACCCAGCTTCCTCAGGGAGCCGAACAGAGGGAATGAGGACAACATCCCCGAGTCCTTGCACTGAAGTGGCCATTTCTGCAAGGCTGCGTGGTCTTTCCTTAAGACCTTCATAGGGTGCTGGTGTTTTAAAATCTTTAATCCTGATATAACCTGACCATAATCCCTTCAAACTGTTAACAGACAAGGGGAAATTATTTATGAGCCAACAGGATCTCTACAAGCCAACAAGGTTTTCCTGTATGTTTGAGCTAATTTGAATCAAAGAAATAATACATAGTACCAGAATAGACTGTGTTTGGGAATATGGCAAGAAGAAAAAAGAGACACCAAATAGAAATATAAACAGGAAGCACACCATCGCAGGAGGAAACACCTCAATAATGGATCCAGCTGTAGAGAGGAGATGACAGAGGATGAACTCGGCCAACCGAGAGCAGTGGGGTTTGCCCAGCCTGAACCACAAAGAAGAGCTGGATGGAAAACAGTGAGCAGAGTCTCAGGGACCAGTGGGGCAATCACAGAATACCTGACATTTGTTTCTTTGATGTCTCAGAAGGAGAGGAGAGATTAGGGCTGAAAGGTGTTGTGGAATTAATGGGTGAAAACTCCCCAAATTTGGCAAAAGTTAAACGTAGAGCTTCAAGAAGCTGGCTATGTCTCACAGAGGATATACTACCCCTCCAAAAAAATAAATGCAGAGAGATACATTGTAATTAAACTGAGCACTGAAGCTATAGAAAAATCTTGAAGGCACCAAGGTGAATGATGCATTACCCACCAAGAACAGCGGTTTGAAGGACAACAGATTTTTTACCTGAAACCATGGAAGCCGGAAACAAGTAGCACAATAATTTCCAAGGGCAGAAAGGAACCATCTATTGTGAATTCAGTATCTGATGACACTGTCACTCAGAAATGAAAGGAGAGTAAAGGCATTCTCATATAGGGGAAAAAAGACAATTTGTCACATTAGACATTTCTGTAGAAATTGGCTAAAGGAAATTCTTCGAACAGAAAGAAACCAAGAAAATAAGGAATCTTGGAGTCCCAGGGGGAAAAAGGGAACCAAAGTAGAGCAGAAGTATGGTTCTATACGCAGGAATATTCTTCTTGTGACTCATATAAAGCGTATTCAGTCATCCAAACAATAATCATACCTCCATCTGTACTCGAGACAGATGAGGTTTTGGTAGCAATTTTACAAAGCCGATAGACCTCAGGAGAAGTCACATGGGATGTGTGACCCAGACTGATGAAAAGTAGGCTGACTCAAAAACATGTACATGACAGGCCACAGAAGCTTGATTTGTCATCATCAAAACCTGGTATCAGTGGGGTGGCCTTTAACAGGTGGACACCAGCAAACTGTGTGATGCCTTTACTGCCGTGGAACACTACTCAGCAGTAAAAATAAATGCGCCGTGGGTGTGCACAGCTTGGACGAACCTCCAGAGACACACAGGTGAAAAAAGCTGACCCCAAAAGATTGCATGCTCTGTGGTTTCACTGATAAAAAATTTCTGGAAGACAACATTTTATAAAAGTGTGATAGCCTAGCGGTTGCAAAGGAGCAGGGATCGAGAGAGGAAAGGGGGTATATGTGTGCTAACTGTGCCTTTTATGTTTTATGTTTTTGTATTTCGTGATGTTTCGACCTCTGGGGGCCTTCCAGACCCTGTGACACTGCCCCCTATCCCCCAAGCTAGCTGATGCCTAGAGATGGCAGACATCTGTGTGAGTGTGCCCTTCCTCTTAGGCCTTAACTACCCCAGGCAAAGCCCATGCACCCCCTGACTTCTTAACAGACGCTCATACTTCAGGACACCATCCCCCTGCCCCAGACAAAAAGAGACAGCCCCTGTGCCCCAGCGTCCCCTGAAATGAGACAAGCCAGCCAGTCCCAAACCTGCCTCTCCACCCTCCCCAAGGAAACCACAACAAAACCTCTTGCCTAGGTTTACCCTACACTCTCTGCTCTGACCCCTATCCCGTGCCTCTCCCATGGCCCTGCAGTGGCCTCCTGTTTCTAGGGACCTGTGAGTACAAGCTCCTTCCCCTGTGACACTGAGTTCCTGTCTGCATGTCCTAGCACACATGATGGGATGGAGCTGTGGGAGCGCTTTGTAGCCAGAGGCAGATGTGCCCAGAGCAGGCAGGGCAGGGTTCTCCGTGCTTCGGCGCTGTTAGGGTGCTGGCCTTCGGTGGCGGTGCATGCCCAGTACGCCTGTACGGACTTGTCAATGCACACTCACAGACCAGGGTGGTGGGACGGGGTAGAGGGAAGCTGGATGGCATTGTGGCTGGATGGACGTCCCAGCTAGCCTGGGGCTAGTGGTGTAGGATTGTTCAGTGATTGTCACAGTGGAGCAGCACTGGGTGCTGTGCAAAGGCGCACTCTCTTTGTCACCTTCTGTAGTGGCGCCTGAGTCTGCAGTCACCTTGGCACATTTCTATTACAGATGTGGATGCATTAGGGCCAGGTACAGAGCACTGTGCAATTATAGACCTTGTTTAAACTGTTCCATCTAAATGTTGTTTCATGACCAAAATTATATAAACACATACAAGCATTTATATAAACAATTAGGTAAACATCTGTAGGTGAGAGTCAGGTTTAGGAATATTTTGCCTAGGAAGTTTCCTGGGAGCTGCGTCATTTATGATTTCACGTAAAATGTTCACCAGCTGTTTATGAATGAGGAGCTCACTAGAGAAGTTGTGGCGAAACGCTTTCTACCTGGGCACATGGCAGCAATGAAAGGAAGCGGCGGTGACCGTCTGCAGGTGCAGAGGCCGCAGCACCTCCGGGTGGGGGACAGGAGAGAAGGCGTCTGAGACAGCCTGACTGAGAGCTAGTAGAGAGTCCTACTGCATGCAGGTGACATGGGCCCACGTTTCTGAAAAGAAGATAAATCAGATGAAGGAGCAGCAGCGCTCCAAAGACAAACTATTTGGTGTCCTTCTCAGGGAGTCGAGTGCCACTGAACTTGAGCTGCTGAGACCGGCCTCCTAGGGATCAAACACACCCAGGGCAAAGCCCAGGGGGCTTGCGGAGGGGACCACTGCAGGGAGGAGGGCACTTGGCCCCAAGGTCTGTGTGGGCCTCGGGAGAAATGGGCTCTTGCGGGCAGGAGTAACGAGGCTAGAAATTCTGAAGTGGAGGCTGGCCTGAGCCATGCACTGCTGAGAGGGGCCTTCAGCCAGTTTGGGGGTGGGGCATCTGCAGGGGGTGGGCCCAATGCCTGTGGTGTACAGCCATGCAGCACCAGGCGAAGTGCAGGAGTCCTGGCCAAAGGGATCCATTCCGGGGAGCAGGCACTGCGTCCGGAAAGGTCAGAGGGCACAAGGAGTGCAGCTAAGCACTGGTGACATGAAAAATGGGAGTTTGAGGGTCCCTGTCTGACCTTGTCATGGGTCCACATGGGGCCTCTGTGAGGCCTCTCCATGGCTTATGGGACAGGTGGCTCTTTGCTGATAGTTGTGTCCTGAAGTGCAGGAAGGTGAGGCAGTTCTCAGCCATTCCTGTGTTGGAGCACAGGTGAGTCAACATTGTCCCTGCAAAAGGGCTTTTGCTTCCCTCCCCACCCCTCCCTCCCACCCTCCTACACTCACAGCATCCCCCTCATGGAGTGGTGGGGAGAGGAGAAGTGGAGAGGTCACAAAAGAATCACAGGGCATGGGCAAGGGGTGGACATCACAGCCTGTGAAGCATCGCAAGGAGGGCGAAGGATCACAGAGGAAGGGCCAAGGGCCAGAATGCTTTGGTCCCTGTGCTGATAGGTGGGCTCTGAGATGGAAGGTCCTCCCTGGACATTCTGCTCTTGCAGTGGTTGCAGTGATGTGTGTGTCTCTCCCAAGTCCAAATACGGAAACCTGGCCCTCAGTGGATGGTGTATAGATGTCACAAGGTCATTAGCGTGCCCTCACCTCCAGGACTCTGGAGAGCTGTCTGCCCTGTCCCCACTGAGAGGAGGCAGTGAGAGGGCTGTTGATGAACCAGGAAGCCTTGACCAGACACCCTGCAGCCTCGGACTTTCAGCCTCCAAAACTGGGAGAAGTAAATTTCTGCTGTTTTTAGGCTACACAGTAGCTTTGTTCTAACGGCCCAAGCAGACTAAGACAGGGGGCTGGTTTCCCCGTGTTGGCCCTGCACCCCGACACCTCCTGTGGTGCAGGGGTGCCCGTCTGTGAGCCCCAGCGTAGGCTGCAGCAGGATGCATGACAGCTAATGCAGGACCCTCCGGGGCCTTCTGTCAAATTAGGGGAAGCAAACCTCAGACTTAGGTCTGCACTCAGCCTGTGTGATGTTCCAGGTGGGAGATCCATGTCATAATAAAAGTGATAGAAACGCTGTCACTCTGATGTTCTGAGCAGGGCTGCACTGGGCTCTGGAGTGTGATAAAGGAAACCCTTGTCCTGGCAGGCGGGAGGACCTGAATCGACACACCCGGGCGTACCAGAGAAAAGTGGTCATTCTCCGGTGCTTCCTCCTGCTGCTCCCTCACTGGCTAGGGCATGTGTGATTTGCAGAATGAGTTAAGCATTTTTCAAGACGTTGAGATACACTTCACTACTAGCTTTATTTCTAAGCTAAACAATTCTTTACATGAGGAGGGTTTAACATTTTGGGAGCAACGGGCTGTTTCCTTAGAAAGATGAACATGCACAAAAATACTCTCACACTGTTTGTGTGACGGTTCCTTCCCCTGAAGATGCGGGCACAGGCCCAGGGGAAAGTCCTTTGCTCCATGATGTGTAAGATCTCAAAAAACACCCGGGTCTCAAAACCAAGCCCCTGACATGGACTGTGTCCTTGGACAGTCTAATGACCCTCCAACCCTCATTTGCTCATGTGGAAATTGTCACAACCATGACCAAGGCTGCGGTCACATGTGCAGGTGCAGCCCTCAGGTGCAGAGGGCCATTCCAGCATCAGTGGTTGTGATGTGCAGCGCTGGGTGGAAGGCCAAGGACATAAAGAGAACTCAAAAGAGGTTCATCGAGTGCTTGGAAAATTCCTCTTATAATTTCCTCCCCTGTAGAGTAAAGGGATCACACCCAGCAAAACCTTCTTCTTTTTATATTTTATTTTTTAATTATATTTTATTGATTATGCTATTACAGTTGTCCCATTTTTCCTCATCATTCCCCTCCACCCTGCACACCCCCTCCCACCCACATTCCCCCCTTTAGTTCATGTCTATGTGTCATAAGTTCTTTAGCTTCTACATTTCCCACACTATTCTTGCCCTCCCCCTGTCTATTTTCTACCCACTGTCTATGCTACTTATTCTCTGTACCTTTTCCTCCTCTCTCCTCCTCCCACTCCCCTGTTGCTAACCCTCCATGTGATCTCCATTTCTGTGTTTCTGCTCCTGTTCTAGGTATTTGCTTAGTTTGCTTTTGTTTTAGATGTGGTTGCTAATACCTATGAGTTTGCTGTCTTTTTACTGTTCATCTTTTTTATCTTCTTTTTCTTAGATGAGTCCCTTTAACATTTTATATAATAAGGGCTTGGTGATGATGAACTCCTTGAACTTGACCTTATCTGAGAAGCACTTTATCTTCCCTTCCATTCTAAATGATAGCTTTGCTGGATAGAGCAATCTCGGATGTAGGTCCTTGACTTTCATGACTTGGAATACTTCTTTCCATCCCCTTCTTGCCTGGAAGGTCTCTTTTGAGAAATCAACTGACAGTCTGATGGGAACTCCTTTGTAGGTGACTGTCCCCTTATCCCTTGCTGCTTCTAGAATTCTCTCCTTCATTTTAGCCTTGGCTAATGTAATTAAGATGTGCCTTGGTGTGCTCCTGCTTGGGTCCACCTTCTTTGGGACTCTCTGAGCTTCCTGGACTTCCTGGAAGTCTATTTCATTTGCCAGACTGGGGAAGTTCTCCTTTATTATTTGTTCAAATAAGCTTTCCACTTGTTGCTCTTCCTCTTCCCCTTTTGGTAGCCCTATAATTTGGATGTTGGGATGTTTAAAGATATCCTGGAGGTTCCTAAGCCTCTCCTCATTTTTTTGAATTCTCGTTTCTTCATTCTTTTCTGTTTGGTTGTTTCTTTCTTTCTTCTGGTCCACTCCATTGATTTGAGTCCCAGTTTTCCTCCTATCTCTATTGGTTCCCTGTGCGTTTTTCTTTATTTCACTTATTGTAGCCTTCATTTGTTCATCTAACTTGTGAGCAAAATCAACCAATTCTGTGAGCATCCTGATCACCAGGGCTTTGAACTGTGCATCTGATAGGTTGGCTATTTCTTCATCACTTAGATGAATTGCCTCTGGGGCTTTGATCTGTTCTCCCATTTGAGCCATTTTTTTTTTTTTTTTTTTTTTTTTTTTTTTTTTTTTTTTTTTTTTTTTTTTTTTTTTTTTTTTTTTTTTTGTCTAGTAGTGTCTGTTATGTAGCGAGGGGTGGAGCCTTAGGTGTTCCCCAGGGTGGGGCAGCCCAGTCACTGGGTAGTGATGCTGTATGTGGGGGTGGGGTCTGAGAGGGAACAATGGCGCTTGCTCTGCTCACTCTCAGATTCCAGTCCCTTCCGCTGCTTTCCCTTCACCTGGATTATCTGTGTGCGAATGTGGGACCACCTGGTCAGCCAGCCGCCTTGCGCAGCCTCACTGGGTCTGCACAGTTGCCACCCCATACCCAGGGTCCGCTAGCCGCTGCCTGTGTACCTGGGATCTGTCAGCCACTGCTGCCTGTGTGCCTGGTCCGCACCTCCACTTTTTCCTGTTGCGACTCCACCCCTCTTACCGGTCTGGATGAATGGTTGTTGGACTTAGTTCAATTTTCTATCAGTTCTGGTGTTTTCTTGTTTCTAAATCTTTGTTGTCCTTAATTTTGTTTGTGAGAGGAGGCACAGTGTGTCCACCTATGCCTCCATCTTGGCTGGAAATCTCACCCAGCAACCCCTTCTAATCAGATTTTCCTTCATTTAAAATAATGACAAGTTACAGTGTTTCACTGTTTATGACCAGCCTCATATCCACTCTGTCCTTGGTGGCCCCAATAATGGTCACTTTGGCTGCATTAATTCACACCACAGCATTTGCCGTGCAAATGGACACGAACAACCTCCAATCTCTTTGCTAATGAAAATGGACCTGATCAAGGATAATAACCACTAATATTTGTATAAATATTTTTCATTGCAACAGTGTTTTCCCTGTATAGAATTGATTACACTCTCAAAATGTCACAGGAGTGCTTAGGCGGGTGGCTCAGACAAGAATTACTTGCATAGTCCTTATAAAGCTCAAGTCGTTAAGACTGAGTGAGAGGGACTGACTCTGCAGAATCCTGACAGCTGGTGATTGGAGACCAGGGGCACGCACCCAACCTGCCTGCTTCATGTCCCTTTCCTTCCCTCTTCTTTCCTGACTGCCCTCTTCCCTGCGGCAGCTGAAGCCAAGTCCCTCCCTCCAAAGTCTGGACTCAGGTGAAAGATAGTCCCCCCTCAGCTGCTTTTCCCACGGAGCTGGACTCTTTCATCAGCCCCACCCTACACTCTTTCCCCACCTGAGTCTGTGAAATAGCACCACATAAAACAAAACAGAAAAACAATGAAGAAGAGCACTCTCCTAAAAGAAGCAGTATAAAAAAAAAAATGTATCTCTCTGTGTGGTGTGTGTATTCATGTGTACACACATTTATTTTTCCCCTGAATCTTCCCCTAAGAATTAGGTCCTGCTTCCTAGTACTACATGGTGACATAGTCACACTTGTAATGAGTGAGGGCAGACTTGAAATTTGAAGCAAATTAGCAGAATTGGCCCCTCCCAGAACCTGTGGCTATACTGGGAATGACTCTAAACTAAAATTATGTATGTCTACTTGCTTTGTGCCCCCAAGGCCAATGCTGCCCAGGGCTGCAATATCAGGGACCTGGGTCCTCCTGGAGACAGTTGTGCCCACAACTAACCTCGGTTGGTTTCATGCCACTAGTCAGCTGATTTCCTGAGAGCAGCCAGCACTGGGACCCTGTCTTCTGAATTTGCTTCACAAACAGCAAGAACCATGGGGAAATGGGGATCCATCTGTATGGTGATAAAGTCTGAATTTCTCCAGGAAAGCTTCCTTAAAAACGATCCCAGTGGCAATTGGCTCAGATTAATTTTACAAACGACAGTGTAGCTTGACACAAAAATTCAATTTGCAGAAGTTTTTCTCATTGCCACGGGCACTCTGACAGAGGCCCGGGATGCACATTCCAGTATTCACTCCCATCTAGGGACTGGTGAAAGGAGAGGCTGCTTCACAGAGAGGGAGGCTGCCATGGCTTTGAGACAGCACCTACCTACCACGCTGGACCCTTCCAAGGCAGGGGGCACAGCCCTGGGCCCTTGGGCCTGCTCATGGCCATGCTATCAGAGCGAGTTTGGGCACAGCTCACATTTGACCTGCCAGCTCTTTCCCATGTCCGCCGCTGCGCTTTCCACAGGCAGCCAGCTTGGGCTGAAAGGGGCACACCCTTTAATGGCAGCTCAGGTGTTAGGACCCCTGGGGGCCTGCTCTTACAGCTCCTCCGAGTTCCGCAGAGTCCCTCCCCACATCCAGGGAGGCTCCGTGTCTTAAAAGACTTGCATGTCATCCAGGGAGCCTGGTGTCAGGGCTGTCTCCAGATGAGTGCCTAGTAGTTCACAGCCTCGCTTGCCCTGGTGAGGTCAGAAAATGCAGCAGACCCCGGCACTGAAGGAGGCGTCTGGTGGCTGGCCTGTGGCTGACCACTGACCGTGACCCTTCGCAGAGGCTGCAGTGCCCCGAGCCTGCTGACGGGGAGGTCACTGGAGGCCAAGCACTCTTCAGTGACGGGTTGCGTACTGTTTCCCTGGTGAACATGTGAGTGCAGTGACCATGGGAAGAACAGACTGTTGTCACCAGCATGAGTGCGATGGTGCCCTCTACGGGAGCCTGGGCCCTGTGCGCCTTCTCCCAAAGATGCCACTCACACCCCAGGGCCCGGGAGGTGTTGGGAGGCCCTGCATTTCCGCAGAACAAGGCAGTGCCCTCTAGCCCATGTGCACAGCGCAGCATGGTCTTGCCATCCTGTCCGGTGGACTGCTGGAGGGTGGCAGAGGAGCCCCCTGGCAGTCCTGGTGCTGAGGATGTCTCCTGTTACCACTTCCTCCTCTCTGGAGATCCCCTACTCAGCAGAGTGTTTGTCCTGCAACTGAGCTGACCACCCTGAGTGGCGGAGGAAGGAGAGGTATCATGGCCCGCTGTATGGGTTTCCACTGTCTGGTCACCCTCAGCCCCTCCCCGGCTGATGGCCCCACGCCTTCCGCACACTCAGGGTTATGGGCCATCTTTCCAGAGTGAGCAAGGCTCTGCAAAGGCCCCCAAGACTTCTGGGTAAACACCCTCCAATCATTGCAATTGAACGAGAAGCATTGTATGCTTCACGGAAAGTAGACCATAGACTCATAGATGGACAATACTTGAGCTGGCACCTGGGGCCCTTTGCTGCCTTTGGACAGATGAGGTTCAATCAGTCCATTTACGAACAAGGCAGCGTAGAGCAAGAAAAGTAAATTCATTTGGAGAGAGAAAACTGCCCTGCGCAGTCATCATTTTTCCACGTGCCGTGTGGGGCTGCTGTGGCTTGTGTGCCAGGAGGCGTGGCTGGTGTCGTGCTGCGGGCAGGCTGCACCACTCCGGCCATTTGCTGCATCTCCCACTGAATTTTCGCACCCGCCCTTCTGACTCAGCAAGTCCAGGTGCCCCGCCCTCAAATCAAATTGTCCATATTTGCTCACTACAAACGCATCTTAGGATTAGCAAATCTGGCTTTATGCTTAAAAACACTGACAAAATATAAATCTATTGAAGTCATTATGTATTGGGTTAGCTAAAAAGGTGGTATTTTTTCCATAAAGTAACAGATACATTTTTCATTTTTGCCAATAACTTTATTGATTTGGATATTTTGAGTATGTCAGCTATCTTCTGCATGGTATAACATTGATTTTTTTCAATTAATGTCTCGATTTGATCACTATCAATTTCAACTGTTCTCCCCAACTGTGGGGCATTGTCCAGTGAGAAATCCCCAGCATGAAACTTTGCAAACCACTTTTTACATATTCAGTCAGTCACAGCGCCTTCTCCATACACTGCACAAATCTTTTTTGTTCTTGCATTTCAGTTACATTTCTTGAAATGGTAAAGCATAATATGCCAAAAATGTTGCACATTTTCTTCCATTTTCGATATTAACTAACATTACTGCTCAAAAATTCACCAATTTGGATAAGTTTTTTTAAAACGCACACTGATATGACAGCTGTCACAATACGATCTAACCAAACTTTTGAATGAAGTTAAAGACAAACTAAGCACTACCAGAGCCGTCTTATGGAAAAAAACAAACTTTTTGGCCCACCCAATATCTATCCCTCCAAGCCTGTGAATGAGTTTTTGCTCCTCACCAAGGATAAAGCCCATCTGTAACTCCCATCTCCCCTTTGGGTCCCTCCAGACCTGCCCGGGCAGAGCAGAGAATCTTCAGCAGCCGCTCTGGGTGGGAGGGTACTATGGCGAAAACCTGGACCACGCACTGGTGTTTCTATCCTGTTTCTGATCTTTGCTTGTGTGACCCAGGACACGATTATTGATCCTTTAGCATTGCATAAGCAAATATTTGACACACACTGGGTATGTTGTTGGGCACCTCTGTCTTCTGTCAAGAAAGGAGCCCTGCCTCATACCTCATCTCATGGTGCTAATTCAGACTCCGGCACATCTCAGAAGCTCCACACAGGTTAAGCATTTGCTGTTGCTCTAAGTGACGTCAACGCTCGCCGACTCTTTGAGACCTGACTCAGCACTGCTCCACCCTGAGAGGGGACAGCCAGAGCAGTTGCTCCAAGGATGAGAACGACGGCTTTCTACAAAAGCTTCTTCGATTGGGAAGGTTTTATACACGCAGTTTCAGGAAATATTTCAGAAGATATTATTTCAATCAATAAGAAGGAAAGGGCAATCTTTCAGGGGGAAAATATCAACATATATTTAACCTCAGCAGCAAAAATAAAGAGAATAAGAAGAAAGGGAGCTGACTTTGCTGTTTCATTTTTCAAGTTCCAATTCTATGTTTTTCATAGATGGTCCGCATCAGCCCTCACAGCCATGGAATGGGTTAGAAAATACTTTCCAGGGACTGGAGAGTGGAGGACAACAGGGGCCTGCACAGGGAACAGCCAGGGCACTTCCTTAGGATGGTGAGGACCCACACGTGCCACACACAGCACGCCAACCCGAGGAGGCTGGAGGGTTGCAAGGTGACCACTGAGGGGGTCTTAGTCCTCAACCTTGGGGTGCCTTCCTGGGGGCACTCTTACTGAATTAAAAGTCAAGTTAGATATCAGGAGTTGACTCAACTCAGAACTCCTGAAGCCTCTTCAACATCCAGGGTGCTCTTAAACATCAAAAGGCACCAAGACTCCAAGGACAAGACCCGGTCAGTGGCCATTTCAGATGTACTGACATTCAAAGAGATTTGGGGTCTTTATGCAGCTATTGGCCGTCACCAGTGTCACCTATCTTTAAGGTCAGTCAAGATAGAAATGGGCAAGGGAAGGAGGGAAGACCTTGTGGGTGGGGGAAGCAGGATGGGAAAGGTTCCTGAGCAGCTTGTGTCACCTCCTCTGCTGTCCCAGGCCCTCCACACGCCCAGTGCGGAGGGTCCCCCTGCTGAAGCAGAGGGCGCACGGAGTCTATGCAGGGGAAGAGGGAGGAAGATGGAGCCCCATTACCTGTACACCAGGCTGCTCTGGGGCCCCTTTGGGGCCTAAGTCTCTTACCTAAAATCTGGCGGAATGATGAAGGGGTGCTTGCACAGATACGTGTCTGCTGTGACAGAGTCCCAGTGACAGAAGAAAAAGCCAGCAGGGTCCCCACTCCTGTGTTCAAAGGGAATGAGGGCTTTTGCCCACATGCTCTGAAACTGACACGCACAAAACGTTTCAGTCACGTGTTCCCTTCATGTAAGGAAATTGTCACGCGGGAGCAAGGCCCTCTGGTGAGAAGAAACTGGCACAGTGCAGTAGATAGTGTCCCTGTCCTGTTGATCTCCGAATCCAAGGCATTTAGAGGAAAAGGACGATTTTCAGTGTTGTGACCACTGCACAGCTCACCGACTTTTTAGGAAGAAAATGTGAAAAATGAGGTTTACTTTATGGATGAAGACAAATGAAGCGGTGATTTGTATTCTGAAGCTATTCCGAACTGGTGTGTGCACTTGCATGGGGTGCTGTGACCCCTGCTTTGCGGCCCGTTCTGGTAAACATAAATGTTTTATAGGATAATCTTGGAAGGCCTTTTCCCTGAGTAACTCACCAAACCTACACAGAGACCATAAACATGTGTCCCTTCCGTAAACTGAGGAGCAGGAGAGCGCTGAAAGCAAGGAGCACGGGGAAGAAAAGGGTCATCGGACCTCAGAGGCCATGCGAATGTTAGCCCACACTGTCTGTTTCACAGGGAGGAAAACCGAGTCTCAGAGATCCCGTGACTTTTCTGGAAGCATCCGTCTAGAGCTGTGCAGACCCTGGCCTTTCTCAGTGCCATCCCACTGGGGAATGGTTGGTTACCTGCAAGAGTCCCAGGAGAAGTTGGTGATGCTGGGTGAACGTTTGTTTGTGTTCTCAGAATGTGATGGACCGCTGGAGTGGCCACTGAGTCTGCCTTCACTCACCCAGGCACTGCAGGCCAGGGGGCTGCCCAGAGCTGCTCAGGGCGCCCAGCCTGGCTTTGCTCTAGTGAGAGAGGACAGCATTAGCACCGAGCACTCCGAGTGTCCCTCTGCCTAGCTCTGCCCCAGCTCTGTGAGGCTGCTCTGTTCTCTGAGCCTTGGGAAGCAGCCAAGTGGGCGGCAGCCTCCCAAGCCGATCTTAAAAGTCATACTCAGTGGCGCCTGTGGTTTTCCCCACACGTTCCTGCTGGCTTCACCTGGAGACTCTGGGAGACGTTGGCTGGCTGTGTTGCTTTTTCCTATGAAAATTCCTACCAAAAAATCTCCTGAAATACGGATCAGAACAGATGGGACAGACTCTTTCCATCTGGGTGTCTTCTTCTCTCCTCCTTCACAGATTGATGATAGGGAAGGAAAATAATATTCTCAAGAATTTATTATCAGCCACTGTGTTTATACTGCTGACTTTTCCAATGGGACTGTGAGGGAAATGGTGTTTTCCACATTTTTAGGTGAGCAAACCTATGCTTGGATTAGGCCCCAGTGCCCAGGCCTGTGCACCTCTCGGTGGGTGGAAGGCCTGCAGGGATGTTTTGCAACGTTGATGCAGCAAGAGGCCTGAGCGGGGGCCCCCAGCTGGCCTGTAGTAGGATGTGACCTCCTCCAGATCACCTGGCTTCCCAGGGCCACTGTGCCGTCATCACTGGAAGGGGTTATGACGGCAACAACCCCGATATAAAGGAGAGGATTGCAAACAATGAGTGATGACTGTGGGATCATTCTGATTCCAGCCTTTATTCTCTAAGCTCCCCCTCCTCCTCGCTCTTTTGGGACAGGCATGGAGGGGACATGCAGCCTCAGGCCCTGATATCGACCCCCCTGTGAAGGATAGACTGTCCCCAACTCTCTAGTCCCCATCAACTTCTAGCATGTGATGTTAGACCAGCCGAGTAATGTCCATGGAGCAATCAGCACACGCCGCCTTCTCTGAGATGCTCACGCATTACAGCTTTTCTAGATGATTACCATCCTCACTGGTGTGAAGTTTTTAATTTCTAATTTTATCTCAAGTGCCCTGTTCCTATCTCCATGCCCTCCTTAGATGATTTCACTTAAAACCCCACTCTCATCAGTTACAACACTTCCATCTCTCTGACGAGTCTTAGTTCAGCCGAGACACAATTTCAGGGATGTCTTTACCCCTTTTCCGTGCATCAGACCCTCTGTGCCTTGTTCATCCCACCACTCAACACTCATTCCCAGGTCTGATGACATTTCTGGGGCTGCTTGGCCAGACTCCCGAGACAAGGAATAGGATATGTCCAGGATGGGACACAGGGCTGAAAACCCATGAGCAGCTTGCACCAGGCACTGAAGCCGATTTGGACAGGAGGTCACCCAGCTGCTCTGTGGGCCGTCCCTAGGGCACCCCACCTTTGCTGGCTTTGTTCAATCGATACACCTCTAAACCACTGGCATTAGAATTGCAGAATAAATTAGGATTTTTGTGTTCATTTGAAAATCAAAGGGTAAAAGCCTCTAAGAAGCAGATAATACAGGCTGTCTCCACAGTCCGGTCAGATCACTTCCATGGCCCCAGAGTGTTCTGGGGGCGGAGGTGGGGTGGCTTCGGAGAACAGGCACGGGGCTCAGGCTGGAGTAGAGAGGGGAGACAGGCGGGACCACCCAGTGCTGTGCAGTTGCTCGACAAGAAAACTCGGGCACTAGATGGCAGCAGGGCCACATGTTTTCCTTCCAAATTACCAGCCTTAAAATCTTGGGGAAAATACGGCAATATTAGCACGAATACACTGTATTACAAAATCAACCTATCTGGCTTGACAGTCACCTCCCCCCTCCCACATACATGTGATGAAGAAACAGTTGAGTGTGAATCAGTGTAACTTGGTGAGTTATGATCTCCACAACAATGGAAAGATGCCCCATAGAAATATAAGCAGAAATGGGTATTTACTGGGGCCTTGGGGTCATTTCCCCTGACAGATGGGAATCAGAAGGATGTTTTGCACAGCAGGGGAAGGAGATACAGTGAGGACTTCAAGCGGATTCTCAGGAAGGTGCCCTGGAGCCCGCAGCCTGGAGCCTGTCACAGTCAGTGGGAAGGTGCCCAGTTTGCAGGTAACATCCAACACTGCTGATCCTGACAGAGTAGAAATCATCGATGAGGCCTAGCCCAGGATGGTTAGGCTTTGGAAATGGTTTTTAATGGCAGGAATTTTTCTCGGTGACACCAGTCATTAGGAAGAGGAGTGTGAAGGCAGGGCCCCATTTCTCAAGGAGAAGTCAACTCTTCAGCTCCTGGAGAGCAATTGTTTTGTTTTGTTTCGCTTCTGATGAAGAGCTCGAAGTGACCTCTTGGGCAACTTCATGGGTCTTAAAAAGCATGTTTGTCCATGTGAGGAGTGACGGGAACCATCTGGGGCCTGACCTGAGATCACAGAGTGGACGACCCTCCCCTCCATGTGCCTCTTTCAGCCTGAGCAGCAGAACCCATGGATCCGGTGGGGACTCCTGCATGGTCCAGCCTTCCCTCTTATGCTCCCCCAGCGATGGCGGGGGCAAAGGAGGGCTCTGCCTGTGGAGAACCCAGGCCTCATTCAGGACGGCAACCTTCAGAGAAGCCAGTGTGACCCCTGACCTCGAGAGCTCATGTCTCTAGGGTGGGGATGAGAGTGGGACGGTGCACCCAGCAGTTCCACGGAGGGGCAAGGAGATGCAGGGAAGCATGCTTTGGTGCCAACATTTCAAGACTTCAGCCCACCCTTTTCTGGATTCACCCTCACATGGCCATGTGGCCTAGAGACCCATGGGACAAAGGGGACCTAAGAAAACCAAGACAAGGAAATAAAAACCTTATGGCCTTGTCAGCCTATTGAATCCTGAAGATTGAGAAAAAATGCAGGTGTACTGAAGCGCCATAGCCATGGCCAGCCATGGGGTCTCCATGCCACCGAAATCCTCCAAGGTGGCAGAAGACACAGTGTTTCACGCGGCATCATACTGGAAGGTTTCAGAAGGGTGAACCCTTGACTGTCCTCTGGCGAATACTAGCCCTCATCCAGGGCTTCCATTTTTCTGCGAATTTACTACCTCCCCCCAAAATGCCTTGCTTCCCATGCTCCCCAGAGACTGCAGGAATCCCTCCTGTACTTGGGGAAAAAGCAGGGTGAAATCTGGTTCCTTCTATCAACTTCTGGGACGCTAGAATTCGGCTCCCCCTGGGCCAGCCTCCTTCCTGTGCAGGTTCAGGGAGAAGCCCTGCCTGTTTTCCCCTAAGTCCCCACCCAGCACGCTGGGTTTCATACAGACTTCCACCTGCTGGTGCGCCAGTGCGCCATCTCCTCTCCAGACCACACTGTCCGTTCAAGACCCTCTTCCTGACTTCGAATCTGACCTGACCCTGTGTGTGCGCAGATAACCCAACACAACCTAAATTGGGAGACGGTAAAACTGTTCTAACTCCTTGCAAACAGTAATCTTGCCAAAGGTAATGTCTAATCATGGTAATGATGATATAACCACGTTCTTTTACTGTCTTGGAGTTAGGGCTTGGGTCTGCCTCCTTTCCACCCGCGAGGCTTTGCTAAGTTAAGCAGGGTCTTCTCTGTCTCTGTGGTCAGCACTAAGCAGAGGTCGGGGATGGAGGCCAGCCGGCGTGGCAGGTCCCTCCAGTTCTTGGGAGTTGCCTCTCCCCGGGTGTGTATGGCGTGGGCGCCCAACAAGTCTGTGTCCTCCAGCCTGTGCGCCGCTGCGCAGGGGGCCAGTGGAGCGCAGCGGGACGCGGAGCCAGCGGAGGCTGGGCGGTCTGGGTTGCCCTAGACAAGCTCGGTCCCCTCTCCGCGGGTAGGGATGGTTGAGTCCAGCCGCCACGGCAGCGGCTCCTTGTGCGCTAGCAGCCTGTCTTCTGCGCTCCCCGCCTTTCCTCTCTAGACTGGCTCTCCCCCCCCCACCGCCCCTCCCTCGCTCCCTCCCGCGGCTCCCACTCGCTGGCTCTCTCTCCAGCTGCCTCCGCTCCAGGCTCCAGGTCTCTCCTGGCTGCGCGAGCTCCTCTCTCCGCCTCGCCCCCTCCCGCAGCCTCGGCCTCAGAGCCTCCCTGCCCGCTCCGCCCGGCAGCCCGGTGGGTGCGCAGCCGCTCAGCCCCGCAGCGGCTAGGACCCGGACCGATGCTATGAGAGGGCAGCGAGCCGGGTGCCCAGACCTGCAGGAGGCATCGGGCGCGCGCCGGTCTGGGAACCGGGCTCTCGGTGCCGCTCGCCGTGCCCTCTGGTGATTCCTGGCTCTGCCCACAGCCCCGCGCGCCCCGGAGGAGTCAGGAGCGTCTGCGAAGAGCAGCTGCGCGGCGCGGACAGCGCGTGGAATAGCTGCAGACATGACTGCGCGGAGGAAAGCCCGGCCGCCGCTCCTGCTCTTGGTGCCGCTGGTGCTCGGCGCAGGGCTCCTCACTGCGGCGCAGGGTAAGGAGGCGGCCGGCCGCGGGGAGGTGGGCGAGACCTCCGAGGCCGCTGTGGAGTGCGGCGGGTGTCTGGCTCGGGGAGGGCAGGGGACCCAGTGGCTGGCATCTGCAGGCGCTGGGGAAGGCAGCGCCGGAGCCGAGCTGAGCCTCCATCGCGCTCTGGCCGACCCCCACCCCCGCCCGCCTTCCCCCTCACTCCGGCCGAAAGGAAATGTCGCTTTTCGTAGCGGGGAGGTGGTGTGCGTTGTGAGGGCGAACCGAGCCAGACCCAGTGGGGCTGATTGCGCGGCGGCAGCGCGTTGAGTCCGCGGAGATGTAGGCACAGCAGGGTCGGGGTGGCGGGGGCTGGTTCCTAGGACTTTCTCCGGACACAGAGCAGCTGAGAAAGTGGCGCGGGCGAAGCCGGCCTGGCAAGTTCGGGCTCTCTAGGGGCTTGGGGTGCCACTGGCAGCCCTGCCAGCTGGCCGGGCTCCCCGCACCCTTCGCGCATCCCCGCTGTTCCTCCGCCCCTCCCCTCCGCCAGCCTCGGTGGGGACCAGGAGCTACCTCTGTGGGGTCGCCCCCGCCTTCCTCCCCATGCTTAGTGCTTTGCAAGTTGGAAGGAGCTGGCAAGGTGCCTGGAGGAAGCAGGGAGACCTTAGGGTGTCCCTCCCCAGAGGTACTCGCCGCGGTCACCCCTATCGCTGGCCATGAGAAAGGGGCTGCCTGGCTCGCCCCCGGGGCTGAGAGCTCTGTGAGCTCGGTTTTCTCCTTGCACTGAGTTAGGGAATGTTTTCCCTGAAGTAGCCTCCAGGCTGCAACCTCG
The DNA here is from genome assembly GCA_004027475.1 of Anoura caudifer. Taxonomy (NCBI): domain Eukaryota; kingdom Metazoa; phylum Chordata; class Mammalia; order Chiroptera; family Phyllostomidae; genus Anoura; species Anoura caudifer. Next base: position 443,356 of record PVKU01000344.1, on the reverse strand, counting down.
GGGCTGGCAAGAGCTCTGCACTTGTCTATTCTCTGGGAAGGAAAACAAGCTCCCTCTTGATTCAGAGAGAGGGAGAGGGGAGAGAGAATCGATTGATTTTCACATTGGAAAGTACGTGCCTGGTCCCTCATTTTGGCCTCCTTGGGTGCCCCCTCCCCCATCAGTCAACACCCCATCGCCTTACTCCTGGAAATATTTACATAGATTTTTGTGTCTTCCTTTTTAAAGGTTGGAGTCAAATTCTGTAGGGTTTTTTTTTAATGGTCATTTGCCCTTTCCCCACATAAAATCCCCCTTTCCTCTCTAGATTCTTCCATCTTCAATTTCACCCATTTTCTATTCCTTCACTGTTCTAGTTTCCAGGGTGACTGAGGAGGCCAAGGACCATCTCTGGTTCCATCAGGAGTGTCCAGATGGGCCTGGCCTGGGGAGGGATGGAGAGGATGGCAGGTCAGGCTTCCCCTCCCGTCACTCCTCTCCATCGGCTTGGGCTTCAGGGCTAGGTGAGAGCGACCAACTGCTAGGAGCCCGTCCCCACCGCAAGCAGTCAGCCTCACCAGGGGGTGTCTGTGGGGATGCATCCCCAGGACCCTCCGGAGCAAACGGTTGGTGTTAGTGGCCCAGTTCACATTCACCAAGGTTTGGGAAGGTACCCGCAGACACCTACCCTCTGCCCTCCCACCCAGTTGGGTTGAGATGCCCCGACTTGGGTGCTGTGCCGGAGCCACCATGGAGGCATGCCGGGTGGTGGGCAGTGGTCTCAGGGAGCAAGGACTGGCTGGAAGTGGAGGCGAAGCTGAAACAGTGGAGAACAAGGGGGCAGGGCAGTTCCTAGGAGGTGTCCGCCCATCGGTGTCTGGTTTGGGTCGGGGGCCTGGGGCCAGATCCAGACTTTGCCCTGCAGGCCCCTGCTTGGAGAGGAAACACCTGCTACATACAACTCCGCAAAACTTCTCACCCCTTCCCCTGCACTCAGAGACCATCGCCCGGGTCCCCTTCCTGCCTCTGAGGGCACTCTCCATTCCCGGCTCTTCTGTGCACTCTGAGTGCCCTTCCCCCGCAATTAGCAGGGTTTGCTGCTTGGAGACGGCAGCGGCCCTGCCTGGGCTGCTTAATAACCCGCACACGTGTGTGTGGGAGGATTCCGCCCCCACGCGGGTGGGCCCAGGCGCTTGCTGGAGGTGGGGGGATGGAGCAAGGGAGTAGGGGAGCAGATCCTGGGCAGGGGTGCCCTTGCAGGTCCTAGTTCCAACTGGTTACAGGGTGCGAAGCCCTGGGCATCCCTGGAGCCTGGAGGGGCAGCCGCAAGGAGAGCTCCTGCTTGCTGAGTCCCAGATTTGGGCTCTAGGAGCCTTGAGGGTACTTTGGGCACCCATGGTGCAAGACTGGGGTGTGTGTGCGCGCATGTGCATATTTGAGCTCTTGCCTGGCCTGAGCTGAGGTGGGTGTGCAAGGCACCTTCATCACCCCAGTGGGCTGGTCTCCTCTGTGACCCCAGGGTCAAGAGCGAGTGTAAGCGGCAGCGTGGAAGCGGGCTGCAGGCTGGAGGGAGGCTGGGGACCAGCGCCAGCCAGCACTAAGTCTCCCCTGGTGCACTCGGGCTGCTGGGCTGGATCTCATGGGCTTTGGGAAGCCCTGGTGGCTAAGGTGGGGCCTCTGCTGAGGGGTGCGGATTGTTGGCTTCCTGCTAGGCATAGGTCTTTCTGGAGAAGCAGCGTTTGCTCTGGGACAGTTTGGCTCCCGTGGCCCCAGGAACTGCTTGGTGTGCACAGGGTGGGTGGTGGCTTCTGCTGTGGCGAAGGCTGGTGGGGAGTTTTTGGTGTGTGGGGCATCATTCGTGACCTGTTTGCCGAGTCCTGAGAGGCTGGAGAGGCTGCAGCTGTGGTCCCTGGCACCTGGCACCCTCCATTCCCAGCCATCAGCCTTAGCTGCTTGTGTTTTAAAGCTCCGTGCAGTGCTGGGGGGACCTGGAATTCGCTTCTGATGCATTTTCTCTTTTTGATGAATGATATTATTGTAAAGGTTGAGTCCCAAGTGTGCATAGTGCCTTAAAAGCTGCAATTTTGCAGGGACCTCTGGAGAGAGGAGAAGACTCTAAGCATTTTCATCTAGCTAATCGCTGGAATGATCCTTCCAAGAGCACTCCCATTTGCACCTCAGATCTGGGGTGATCTGCTGGGCAAACACACTTGGCTCCCCAGTCCTTGCTTGTCTTCCTGCGGTTAACTTGTGGGCACACTCAGCCTCCAAACGAGGACCAGGTAGAAGAGTTCCCGGAGGTCTCACCCCAGGATGCCTGGGACAGAAATGTGTGTGTCACAATTCCTCATTCTCACATTCCCTAGCTCTCCCCACAAAGATAAGCCATGTAACCAGGCATTGCCAAACCCAGGCTACTCAGCGCAGAGAAAGAGAGAGAGAGAGAGAGAGAGAGAGAGAGAGAGAGAGAGAGAGAGAAAGAGAGAGAGACGGCCCAGCAGCTTCTGCAAACCTGTGGGTTTCTCTACTTGAGTTCCCTTTTAACAATTCCCATCACTCCAGGGAGGATGCTGAGACCTTTCATTTGCCAGTCAGACTCCTTTATGGCCAGGCCACTGCCTGCGCTCTGACATCAGTGCCTTTCACAGGAAACCCCTGATCCATCACACTCTAAGAAGGTGGACCACGGAAGCGGCAGTTAATGCTTCTGCAGTCATGATTTGCTTACACATATTTCTATTGTGTTGTTAAGGGGATTTTTTTTTTTAATTTTTATTTTTGTTTCAATTTGGAACTGTTAGTCAGAAAGCATTTGTGTGTCTGGAGCTCCCTGCAGTTCTCGGTTTGGGATTATAAGTCTTTAAAAAGGTAAGAAGAGGGGAAGCTTTCTTCCAAAGTGAGAGGCTTTGTGAACTTGAACGTGAACAGCAGGGCAAGGAGATGCCCTTAAACAGGTCCCCAGAAGTCCATGGCAGGTGGTAAAGTGGAAGTGGACCTCCCCAGCTCCCAGCGTCTCCGGGAACACAGGCTCGCAGAGAAGCGGAGCCACCATGTTCTGGTGGGCTTCCAGCTGCCAGGTCGTGGACAGTGGGAAGACTGGCCACAAGGAGGGACTAGGAAGTTCCTCCAGGCAAAACAGCTCCTCCCAGGGGCCATGCAGTGGCTCTAGTCTCCAGTTTATTGCCACAAACACCAACAGAGCTTTGAAAATGTCAAGAAAACGGTTCAGCTTCCTTTAAGAACTAGGTAAACAAGGGCTGGCTCAGTGGCTGGTTGGTGCTTACTGTAGACGAGACAGCAAATCCAGCGTAGACATTTCTAAGTCGTCCTAATGCAAATGGCATATTAAGTACTCCGTGCTCAGCTGAATTCTCAGTGTGTCTCCGCCAGGCTTTCTGCTGAGCTCATACTGGAAATAAGCCACCATCACTTGCATACATGCCGTTTAAACTTTACTTTCCCTTTGGCCTTTTGTGCTTCTTCTGGGGAAGTTCCTGTCCTTCTGGAATTAAGTCATTGAATGGGGACTCCTTGTGCCAAGCAGATGACCAGTTCTGCCATCTTTTATTTTAATTTCACTTGTTCAGCTAATAAATCAGAGGGCGGCATGTGGGTAAAGGTGGAGACATTCGGTGTCCTGTGGTGTTTGCACCTTTGGGTAGCATGGGGTATGTAGAAGCCTATTGGTCCCTGCTCGGGGAGAAGAGGTACTTGGGTTCCTGGTAGCTGATGGATCCAAACCAGCTCCGTTCTCGGGCGGGACCACAGTAGCAAGCCAGAGATGGAGGTGGTTTGAAACAGTTGCACTGGCTCATGTGTGACACCCGAGGTGCAGAAAAAGATTCTTTGGCTACGGTACAACCAGTTCTTCCTAAAGGAAACCGAGCTTCAGCAGCACAGCCGCTGCGCTCGGCTCACTGGATGTCCACCTCCAGACATCCTATCAGTGTCAACATCAGTCATATTGGGTGTTTGCCTAAGCGCAAGAAAATAACCCTCCTTCACAATGGCTTTAGGATGGCTTAAATGACCTTTTGCTAATCAACATGTCTGTGTTCAGGCTAGAATTTCTTCCCTATACTGAGGGTGGTGATAAGGGACAGAATTAAAGTTCCCACTGCATAAAAAAGAATAGATGAAAATTGTTTAATTGAATTGGTTAAAATGACTGACTGTAGGAGCTGTATGGAAATAATCTACAACTTGTAAGGTTTATTTTCCCACCCAAAAGATCAACCTTTTTTGGATGCAGAATATGAAACACGTCCCCCCCCACCCCCCCCACCCCCCGCCGCCCCTTTTAAGTTCGGCTGCAATTTCTTTAAACCATTTGCATCAACCAATAATTTCTGGGAGAGGAAAATGCCATCCATGCCTCGGGGAGATTGCATGATCTTTCTTTACCCTCCAACATCTTTGTACTGGCAGGATGCAGCCCATCATCCGCCAGGCACACTGTCTCGGGTCACAAAACCCACTTCTGAAAATGTTGCCGACATCTGACCAAGGAGTAAAATTTCAGCGCGCGAACTGGAGGTCCAGTCAGTGTTTCTCTGACCGCAGCGGCCACGTTTATTTCCAGCTGAAACTTCCGTGGTAATTGAAAGAACACGCAGGCATGGACACCTGTTAAAAATAACTACTTGTATTTCTCTAATGCGTTTTGTAACGCACTGGTTGAAATCTTCTTGCTTTATGGAGGCCTCGTTTTAGGCCTGGGAGGCTGTGAAAGGAAGAGTGGTATTTCAGCATAGCCAGGCTCTCGCAATGCAAGTAGAGTAAACCAGATCCTTCTTAATGTAAGTGTGCCGGCATTGTTTGTAAAGAAGTGAGTCACGAATAATGCTCTGTTAGTAATGACTCTTGTAACCAACATGAGACCAAGAGGAACAGAAGCATAAAGGACTCATCTTTGGTGACGCACCAGTTTTATCATCTGCAAGTTCCTTTTAGGGTATTATTGCAACCTGAGGTTTAACATATATAAAGTATTGGCTCCATTCCAAGTACCTTTCACTCCTTTATCTCTTTTTTTGGTTTATGTATCTTGGAGACCCTTGAGCTCAATTAAATTCAAGAAAAGCTAATATGACACATAGATATTACAAAATGTAAATCCCACTTTCTGTCAGAGTTACCCAGATAATAGTAAGCCCCACATCCCAGTGGGGTCAGAGGGGCTTTTGAGGATACTCAGCATGTCCCCAGTGTTTTGTGGCAATGCCCTGTTGTCTGTACTAAACGTGTCACCTTTGTCATTGTCGATGTTGGCATTCTGACCATGATGGAAAATCTTTGAATATTTTTGCAAACTTGATGTGCATAAGAATCACTTGAGGTCTTATGTAAATGTAAATTCCAAGGCCTCTCCCCCAAGTGATTCTCAATAAGTGGGTTTTAGGTGTTGTCAGAAATCTGCATTTATATATATCCATCCGTCCATCCATCCATCCATCCATCCACCTATCCACCATTTATCTATCCACTGATGTACCTCTACCTCCTTTTCAAGGAAAAGCATGAAAATCTAATAACCTATTTACTGAACCTTCACAGGCTAATAGGCCCATGCTGGTTTCATGATGAATGTACTATGTTATAAAATTGTGCAATTATTTCTGAAGATTTCTTCTTTATCATTAGTGCCTCCAGTATCTGTGCTCATTATTCTATGCTGTTTAATCCTGTTTTTTTTTTTTTTTTTCTTTAAAGAAAGGTTTTACAACAAAGCTGAGATTCAAGCTCCCTATCCATGGTGTTTATATCTTGGGAAAACTTCAAGGGATAATTATATTCTTTTATATAAAAATACTGTATGAATGAATTATTTTATTTTTTTCTTTTACTGTTTAGTATACTCTGATATGATTAGTGTTGTGTAAGAAAGAGCTAAATGTTGGATTAAAATTAGAATTATTTGGGGAATGATCTCCGATCAGTGAAAAGCCTTTGAAATTGATGGTGAGTTCTAAGCTGTCTTTTTCTTAGCTGGGTGTGTGGTAAATTCCTACGCCTTTATTCAGGGAAACTTAATTAGCTCCCCTCCTGTTTTTGGTAGGAAGGACTGTTATTGACCTTTTACACATGGCTCATTTTCTACCTGGCATTGACACTCATGAACAATGTATGGTGGACAGTCCCCTCATTCACGTCCTTGTCACATTCCACACCCTTGACATGACAGGTGCTCAAAGCCTTACCCAGTGACTCTCTGAATTGTCACTTCCTTTTCTGTCACTGAATTGCTAATCAACACTACAAACATTTGACTTCTCTGCCCATGCTAATCATCAGGGTTACAGAGAGTTCAATGCAGTTCCTTCTTTGGAAAAATATTGGGTTCTCCTGAACTTAAGGGTACTCAGCTTTCTTTCGAAGGACAGATGACAGGCGTGTATTCCAAGGCCATCAGCAATCTTTGGCTCTGTATTTCAAACTGTCGTCTTTTTGACAGGTAGGGAAGCAGTGTGCCTTGGTGCCGAATGCAGCTGTGGACAGTTGGGACTTGCAGGCTGTGATCACCACTTCACCTGGAAGAGAGGGGGGACCCTGGTGACACGAGAGGGGGTGCGCTTTCACAGGGCATGAGCTGAGTGGAGTGCCCGTGCCCCTTCGTGTGCTCGAGGCGTAGGCTTCTCCAACGTCAGTCTTGTCTCTCTTGTCCTAGCTCACTCTTTTCCTCCAGTCTTTACAAAACGTAAGTCCTGCCAACAACTTCGGACACATCTGGCCTTTAGGGTTTTGTCTTGTGTGTGTTGGTTACGGCCACGTGGTGGCAGGTTCGTGACTCCCTACGTGTGCTCCCTTTCCACGGAAACAATGCAAGAGCTTACCAGTATAAATTTAACACTTTCAACAAAATTGTAGATATCAAGGGAAAGTCAAGTGTGAAAAGTCATCTTGTTCCTGTTAGGTGGAATTATTTCTGTTCAGTGATATCTATAAGTATCTCAGTTGAACGACTCTCAGGGAAATATACCTGTGTCTCATCTCTTCGAATCCTTCCCAAGTGAAGTCCTGGGGGCAGAGGAGAGATCTGGGAAGTCTGGGCTCTCAAACAGGATCAGAGAAATCACCTCGTTCACTTGAAGAACCGTGCCGCACCCCTCCCCGCACTGCTCAGCCAGGAACCCTCCAACTCCCGGTCCCTGACTATCCCCTACATGCTTCCATAGGAAGTGGGGTCTGGGACTGCCCTCACCCAGATGGCATTCTTACTTTCAAAAAAAATACAAAACCCAACAACCCATGTTGTCACTTGATTTAATTAGTATTTATTCAAATATTCGGCTATGAGAGAGACCATGCATGTCAGGTGGGGGTATTAGAGAGGAATCCCTATAAGAGGTGGACAGATGGCTGTCCTGGAGAAGGAAGGACAAAAGGTCATGGTCAGTGGGAACGAAGGGGCTTCGTGAGAACTGGCCCGAGGACAGACAGAAGCCTCTTTAAGCGTCATGTGTGTGGATGACCCTACAGACACTGGACAGGTTCCTGTCCCGAGCGAGTTCCTGCCACACACACCCACAGGCCTGGCTTCAGGTCTTCCCTCCTGCCCTCCTCCCGTGGCAGGGGGCCAGACTCTGGCCTGGATTGCAAGTTTGTTTCTTAGAAACAACATTTTTGTCATGTTAAAATCTGTTCTCCAAGTTCCATCCCGTTAGTTACTTTCACTTTCTGTTGTGATGGCCTCCAGAATGCAATACCGACAGGACACGGGGTGGGAAAAACAACCACACACACCACACACACAGCCCTTCGGGAGCCCTAGCCTCCCGGCATCCCGTGTGGGGGCCGCACAGCCTGTGTGTGCCGCGCACACCTGTGCAGGAGCCAGCGTGCCCCCTGCGGCTGACACCCCAGTGCTTCGGGATCTGGCTTCAGTCTCTCTTTCCGGCTCTAGCCTGGCGCTTCCAGGTGGTCACACACTCAGGTGTGCCCAGCTCTGAGAGGCTGAAGCGACCTACTCTGCCCTCCATTTGAGCTCCTTGGTTTCTTGCTGTGTTTCACCATCATAGGTTGTGATGTCAGGCATCGTGAGTTTGGGATCATTTTTTTTAACCTTGTTGGTTGTTGGCTGGTTTTGTTTCCACCAGTGCGCATCATTCCCACTGCAGAGATCTGAATCCTGGGAAACTGAAGAAAGATGCTCTTAGCGAGCATCGTAGTGCCTCCTGGCCTCCAGCCGCTTCTCTATCAGAGGCCCCGTCCGCATCGTTTCTAAGTGAGCAAAGCACGTGTGAGGGACACATGTGGGGAAAGGACTCGGCAAAGAGTGACATCTTCAAGTCAGCCTTTACGATCCATTTGTCCCCATGCCTATGCTGGTGCTTGACCAACTTTGAGACCTCATCCAAGTCATTGTTTTGCAATGCGTATCTGATTCATTTGTGTTTCCTTTTCACGGTGGTTTCTTTTGTACTCACAGTACGTCACCTGGGGTGTTTGCCTTTCTTCTTCCAGTGAAAATATGCTGATGATGTTAGAGCTTCTCCCGCAGATGCCTCACCTGCAGTTGGCATTTGGATCTCCATGATGGTCTCATCTCTCCGCTCTCAGTGCACAGAGTTACAGAAGAGGATTAGGGAACGAAGAGGAGCTCGTGGGTCTCTTTCATTGGCCCCTGCAATTACAAAATTGCCTTCCCAGTGTTTTTTAGTGGCCACAGGAGACATGGAAGGGACAAGCTGCCAAGGTGTATGAATGATGAGGGGTCTTCTGACCTAAAAGCACAGGCTGAATTCTGAGAGATGATTGATATCTCCCAGCAAATGTGTTTTTCTTTCAATTTTTATGATGGATGAACACCATGAGGCCTTTTAAAAAAGAGTTGGTATAAAGTAATATAAAGTGTTATATGACAAGGTGAGGTGACTGTCACTTCTCTGGCGAAGTGGGTTCCCTTTTGTATTTAAGAGAGGGGCCTGTGAGTGGGGAGCAGACACAACTGCGTACATTAGTGATCGCGCCTCACCTGTCACAATGTCAACATTAGAATAAGAGGATTCAAGTCACTTTTTTATGCCTTTTAATGGCTACTCACTTTTTGTCCCAAATTGAGGAGAGATAGGGACAGGAGGCCAAAGGTGTTTTTGGAAAGACTGTGGTACATTGCCCTCTGTTCCCAGGTTTGTCCTCTGCAGGACCAGACCCCACTGGGAACAGCTGAAGTGGCAAAGGCCAGTCACAGGGACACAGTGGAGGGAAGTCTCCCATCTCAGTACCATCTGCATCAGCTACCTATTGCTGCTGCGTAACACCATCCTGCCAGTGCAGCAGCTTCAGATGGCATGCGCCAGGGCCTCCCCATCCCTGTGGGTCACACCAGCCCTCAGCTGGACTGCAGTCAAGGTCGGGGCGGGGATACCCTTGTCATCAGCAGCTCGGCTGGGGTGCCACCCGCTTCGACTGTGACTCATGACTCAGGTGGCTGGCAGGAATCCCATTCCTTGTGGCTGTGGGGCTGAGAGCTCGAGTTTATTTCTCGAGGTCATCGTCAGTTCCTAGAGGCCAGCCACGTGTCCTTATCATGTGGGGCTTCTCAAGGTGGCCCGGAGCCCAGGGAGGAGAGAGGGAGAGACTCGGGCGGATCAGGAGCTGCAGGGCTGTTTGCAAACACAGCATCGTGGACACACAGCCACCGCTGCCCTGTCCTGTTGGTTAGGAGCCAGGCTGTGGCCCAGCCACTGCACGGGGAGGAGAGTCACACAGGCGTGACCACTGGGAGGTGGGGCCAAGGGGGCCACCCCTAGAGTCTGTCCACATGACCATGCTAGAAATATGTGACTGTATAAAGAGCTTCATATGGTCATTAGGCCAAGGGTCTGGAACCTGACTAAAAGGAGGAAATGAACATAAGTTAGTATTTTACAGAAAGAACCAACATAAATGATACATATAGAAAAAGGTCCCCAAACTTAATATTGCTTCAAAGGATGTCTTAAACAATCCTGTTTTTAAATCTCATACATTTATGGAACAACGAATGCATCGCGAGTTAGCCAGCATACGTGGAGGCCACTTCCCATGCAGCTGTTGTCTAGCTAGAGAAATCTGTGGGACAGACAGATGGTCCATGCCCATACGTAGCCTGCACAGCCACATGTGTGAGCCCCGAACGTGATTGCTCTTGCAGTGACAGGTGCTCATTCCTCATAGCTCGCTCTCTAACACTGGAGAATTGGACAGAGCGTAAACGTCCGTCATCCTAAAATAACAAAGTACATTGTGCAACACACGGCATAGCCCACATGAAAGTGTTTCCACGGTGAAAGGTTGAGTTGAAAATTCAAAACAGAATGTATATTTTGTTTCCATTTGTATGTAGGGAAAAGGCGAGCACCTTCTGTGCATGTGTAAGAACTACCTGCAGAGGCAGACGCATTGAAGCGTTGATAGTTACATGTCGCTTGATCCTTTGATTAAGCACACCGTACTTTGCCTACGTAAAATAGCAGTTCTTAAAAAGGATTATGTAAAACAACCACAACGAAGAAAAGTAGCTCTTTGCAGGCCATGTTGATGAGCGAATCACAGACACGTTATAAGATGCTGGAACTTGCAGCGACCTTGATGTCTGGAAGTCCGTGGCTCTCGATTTGCTGGTGTCCGGAGGAGTTCCGTGTGGCACACAAATGCGTTGGGACCATAAGACAGGAGAAGCCCTGTCTCAGTGAAGGCTCTTGTCATAGGAGCCCCCCACCTGCTGATGACCCACCATTCCTTCTGCCCCTGCCAGAGCCCAGTCTGGCACCCCCTGCCCTGCTCCTGCCCCTGGTGCCTCTCTGTCGCATCCTGATGTGGTGGGGAAGGCAGGGTGGCTAGGCAAGTGCTGGGTTTACATTTCAGACCTGATGTCGAACCGGAGCTGGGGACATGCAGTGGTCAACCTGCCCCCTTGGAGAGGGAGGCCCCGGGGATGCAAGACCCCTGGGGGGTGGGAGAAGTGTTAGAGGGTGCATGTAGCAGCTGCGTTCAATGGTTAGTTCAGCCATTTCTTTTAGGTCATTGAAAACCACAGTGGTGCAATGCCGGATGTTAGCTGGTTAATACATTTTATGTCAATATACTTTGAATGGCATGCATATTTCTCACTGCAGAATACTTCATTCCTAGGAACTCAGCAAGGAGATATTTTATTTGTTAGGACTGTTCCAATTGTCAATAGTGCAGTTGGACTTTGCACGCCTAGATTTCTTCATAATTAAAGTGACTCGAATTATGAAATAACTTTGAACGAGTGCAGAAGCAGTTCATCACGTCGATGGGCACCTGATGTCATGCAAGGGGAACAACTTGTCTTTGTTTCCATGTGGTCAGGGGTTCCTGTGTGGCCAGCCCCCCACCCAGAAACGCTGTGCTTTGTACTCGACAGTGGTCAGGGTGAAGCTCGGTGGTCAGGGTGTGGTTCCTGCCTCAGCCCTCTATAGAGAAAACACAGTCTTGAAACATCTGACACTGGTTACTTCCTCTTTGCAAAGCGGCCATTAACTAGATTCAGTATTATAAGGATTTATGAAATGAGCACATGTGAAAAGCATAGAACTCTGCCTGGGAGATCCTAACCTTAGACCGATGTTAGTGACCATTTCAGAATGGCAACTAAAAAACTAGACTATCAATTCCAGATGTGTACTAGAGAAAGCCCTATTTTCCCAAAGATCAATGGTTTGTAAGTGGAAATGAATCATTAGAGTTGGATAAAATCAAGCGTGTTATATTTTTTAAGAATAATCTCGATCTTAGTTTCTAGAATTCTGTAGGATGCGCAAAATGCTTTCATAGTTCTTACCTTGTTGACAGACAAAAATAGAGATTTTTCCATCAGGCCAAATGATAGCAGCATCAAAATCAGGATTTGACCTTGGACATCACATTCCATGTTAGTAACATTAAATGCTCAGTAATGTCACCCAGAGAAGGTGCATTTTGAAGTTTACGACCAGGAAGTCTTGGACATTGGAAGTGACCCTGAGAGGAACCATAAGAGAAAATAGTAAAAATCTTTTCCCAGCAGGAATGCTCTAGAGAATCAATTTGTCTTCATATCTGGTGTGTTGTTGCAAGTATTTTCCACAGGCACATGGTGCTTTTGTATTCTGAAAGAATTCATATATTTTTCTCAAGTTTTGCCCAAGAATGGCATCTGAGGCCACTTTCCAAAAGGACATCTGACATGGACCAACTTGCTGATGGGCAGAATAGGCTACCTAGAACTGAAATGCCTTCAGCCAGATGCAGACTCTTGAGGGTCAGGTGCGTGGAGTTTGGACATCAGTGCGAACATCTGTCTACCTCCCAGGTGATGTGGCCAAACGCAGGCCACCTGGGGAACCTGTGTGCAGCAGGTTCTCGGAGCAGGGGCATCAGGAGGTCTTGGGTGTCAGGGATGCAGTGAAAGAAGTTGAGGGGGCACATCCTGGGCACCCCTCCTTGCACCTCACTCACTTGCTGCTCACGGGCCAGCCCTCCGTGTGCCCAGGGGTACCAGGTGCCAACCCAAGGCTGTCCCATGCAGGGCAGTGATGAAACCTGTGCTTCTGTGACGTAGGCTTCAAGTGGGGTCCCCTCAGGAGACACATTTCCTCACTGGGCATGACTGGACCCTGGGTGGGCCTGTCCTGTCACAGGGGCTTTGGAAGGGTGTGCTTGCAGGAAGTCAACCCCCCGTCATGGTGGTGAGGGGTGTCCAGGTTACCTACCCTGCACTCTGGGGGTTGGTTGATAGTTTGTGCCACCTGCAGAGCACAGAGAAGAGGAGGCATCCTCCCCTGCTTGGCGGGGCCACCAGCACGTGCTCACCATCACACACAGCACCTTCCTCTGCCCGGAAACCGCGTGGCTTGTGCCAGGGAAAGAGCTTATACTCATGTCCATGACAACTGGTGCTATGTCCTGTCAAAGATGAACCTTGTTTCAGAGAGAGGAATTTTAGGTTCTTTTTTCTTTGCAGAACAATTTATACTCTACTTGTTTATTCTGGGAGGAGCTATGTCATCTAATAAACATTTTCTCATAAAGTAGAAAAAATAGATAACAAGTAGAAGTCCACAGCCAATGATCAGCACTATATGAAAATTTCAAGGACAAGTGATCGATAAACACACAATCCATATACAGAATAACCTGTGTGACTGCTGGCGGTCACCAGCGCTTCCCGGGGTCAGTTCAAGTACATGTGGGAGATGCCTGGCAAATCGCCCAGTAGGAGAGAAGACAACCTCAGTGTATTACAAGCATGGTTCTTGGTTCCCTATCGGTTCACAGCGGCCCGTTGCCACAGGGAACGCCATTCACAGCTGACTGGTGGTGGGTCTTGGCAAGAGCCAGGCATAGTCACGCCACGGTGGCACCTGTGTAAGTGAATGTTCGATAAAGGAATATTCCCATGGAAGGAATAGGTGTCTACTATAGTGACCATATCAAATAACTTCAAAAATGACACATTTCTAACAAGTCCATGCTGGGCATGGGGTGGGACTCAGTCACAGAGATCATGGCACTGAAGAGAAGCACCAGTGCAGCGTGTTGGGGACCGAGCGGCCGTCGTAGATGTCATAGATGAGTTTTCACACATGATGCATTTCCTTGTAAGCTGTTTTTAAATTTCTGGCTTTTTTTAGACAATGTACAAAGTCAGTGTGAAGAGTTTTGTATGTATTGAGTCCAGGCACACAGAGAGAAAAACAAAACAATATAGTAATACCAGAGGAGGATTATGAAATCCTTTCATGTAGTTTTATTAGGTTATATTTAAGAACAAACTTTTTTTTTTTATTTTGTCATGATGCCTTCACTCATGTAGTGTAGGCTGTAAAGAGAGAAATTAAATCTTTTAAGGCATTAGAGGACAGCAAGATGAGGGCGGCTGCCACTTTCGAGGTGGTCAGCATAGCTACTTGCAGAAGACTTGCTGGTGACAAAACCACAACTTGTGTCAGCTGTGCAGGAGTCATGAGCTGATTACCAACCCTTATGTTTGCGAGGAAGGCATCACTGCCGGGACCTAAACACCAGATCCACTCCCAGCCAGACACGCCTCCATGTTCACTTACAAGTATCCCCTTTTCAAGCACATTTTTCAGAGTCCCCACAATTCCTAATGTCCAGAGACGGCTGAGTTGAGCCATGCAGCAATAGGCAAAGTCTGTCCTGGTCAGCCCATCTCAGAACCCTGGGCTCCCTGAGCAGCAGGCGCTCCTTCTCTTCCTTTCTGTTCCTGCCAGTAACCTGCACACAGGGTGGTCTTGCTCTTTCCCACCCCACACTGGGCTGCCTCTCTGTTCCCTGGTCCCTCAGGTGGAGCCAGCAGGAGTCTTCGGCTGACTTCTCCAGTTCCCCCCTCCATCCTCTTGAAGTGATGCTCCAGGCAGGTGCATGCAGGCTGGGGGCTCCTGTCTGAGCCCTGCACCTCTTGGCTGGGACCTCTCCCTGCGCTTCAGTTTCTTCCTCAGTATAGGAAGTGGTTTTGCCATCTCCCCCGCCCCCGCCCCCCGCACAAGCCCTGACATTCTTTGACTTCAGAGTCTAGCAGCAATCAGCTAATCCATACATACTTAGAGGGTTAGAGCAGAGCAGCCATAAATTCAATAAGGCCACTTGCAGCCAGGAGGTGGAATCCATCCACGCTCTGTGTGCATGTGTTCAATTTCTCTTTTAACTTCCTATTTCTCATGCTTTGAATTCAGTAATCTGCAGTTTTTCTCCTCAAAGGACGTAAAGTAGATATTTCTTTTAATTTGTGTAAGTTGGAATTAATTACTATTTGAGCCTATTTCTCCTGATATTTCACAACCCCTTTGAAAAATAAGTCACCTCCGTGTATTAAAAGCACGGTTCTCGGTTCCATCTCCATTCATAGGGGCCATGAGGTCATACTGATTATCTTTATTCCCTGGGCCTCAGCCTTCCCTGGAAGATAAGTGTTCGTGGCAGCTTCAGGGCACAAGCTTCCTTCCCTGCATTATCTCTCCATGCGAATTGTACTAATGTGCTGCGGCGAGAGCATGTGTTCCCTAAGCGTTTGCCCTCTATACATTTCGGAGTTGGATCTACTGTCTCATAACTTCCCTCCTCTTTTTCATCCCTTAGTACGAACAGCAACAGCTATTTATTACACCCAGAGTTTTACACATTTGCAAAGTACTTGTACTACTTAATGGCACATGGCATCGGTGGGGGACAGCTCAGTACTGTGTCTTAGGTCATACTTTCCTGACGAGAATTTGAGGCAGCTAGCCATGGGTTTTGTGTTGCAGAATGAAGACCATGGGCATTGTTCCTAGCTCTGTGTTAATCGTAGGTCTGTGAGTCTACTCATCATTCCCCTTACCTTCCAACTGCCCAAGCCTGCTATCACATAGATGTTGATGAAAGAAACCTCCAAACCGGCAGAGAATATTTATAACAGAATGTTTGAGGCAAACTCATTGCATGCTGAGGAGCAAAATCGCTCATGGTTTGGAGAATGGAAATTTTGCAGCCCCTTTTATGCATTTGGAATTAAGGAGGGAGCCTGATGGTGCTAAAATGGAGGCGGGAGAGAGCAAGGCTAGGCATCTCTGATTGGAAGACAGGATCGTTAACGAGATCATGTGCTCTTTGAGGGCGGTTACTCTTTCGAGGGGTATGAAAAAGGCGTTTCAAAGGGGTGGGGATTCGATGCACAGGAGCAATGGATGGTGCTGACTTAGGCAGAGAGAACCCCCGGCGGTGTGACCACCCACCCACAGCTGTCCAGGTAGGAATTCGTGACCAGATCACTCTGTGAGGGCACTTGTGGTTAGATTTACTGCTGAGCCCTCTTTTGTCCATAGAAAGAATGTCAAAACTCTGTGCAGATTTTATTTGTTGTACAATTAATTATAAAATGGTGACTAAGTCTTTTCCTAAAGAATCTTATCTAGTGAGCTGCTTCCCATGTGATTTTTCTTGAAATCATTTCCTTTTTTTTTTTTTTTGGCTGATCATTCTCCTTCAGCCCTTCCCTAGTGATGCGTACACTGTGGGTGTGGAGTCTTTTAAGGTTCTGTCAGGAACGGTAAGGATGTCTAGACCCTGAATGTGCAGACTGGACATGGTCAAGGCAGCCCTCTCACCACCGCAGCTCTGCACTCGCAGGCACACTGCGCGTGGCCTACGCTCTGTGACCGGACCCGTGGACAGACAGGAGAACCTAAAACTTCCCCTTCTTGCACTGCTGCATCTAAATCTTTATTTTATTTTATTTTGTACATTCCCCTTTGTTTCAGGATGCAGACAGACTTCGCAGAAAAACGTTGTCAGCCAGGTTGATTGTGTTGGATTTGCTGTTTGGGGGTGAAAGGCATTCAGTGTGGACTGCTCCTGCTCAGAAGAGGCTGAGACTTTACATGAAGCCCCAAGGTTTCCTTAATTCTTGGGGCAAATGGTCAGCGAAGGCAGGCACATTCAGCAAGCCTGGCACTGGGGAGGGCTCCGGTTACAGGGCCCGTGGGGAAGTGACGACATTCTTGGGCAGACTGTGCTTAAAGGCCTTTGGGAGATCTGTGGGGTTACGGTATTGAGGACTTTGTCAGCGTGATGTTTGATCCACAGACACTTTGTCTCTTAATGGACAGGAACAAACTCTTTAGGTTTCGGCAGAGGTCAACCAGGTTTTCATGGTTTTATATATATATATATATATATATATATATATATATATATATATTTTTTTTTTTTTTTTTACAGTAAAACATATCCTTCAAGGGCCAGAAGGCATTCTGTCATCTCAACTGGGAAATGTAATGCTTCAGTACAAGTAATTCATATTTTTGGTACAAGTAAATTTCACATGTGCTGTTGAAATTAATTTAAATATTGATTCAATTAACCTCGTTGAGCATCCCCATAAGTTAAGTCCTCTGCTAGATGCAGTGGATCAAAGTGAATGAGGTAGAGCCCTGCCCT
Organism: Anoura caudifer; assembly: GCA_004027475.1. Classification (NCBI taxonomy): domain Eukaryota; kingdom Metazoa; phylum Chordata; class Mammalia; order Chiroptera; family Phyllostomidae; genus Anoura; species Anoura caudifer. Next base: position 426,448 of record PVKU01000344.1, on the reverse strand, counting down.
CGAGCATTTAAAATTAAAATAGGGATTGTTTTTCTCAATAATATGATCAGGGTAATCAAACAAGCTCTAAAAAGATTATAAAGTGTGCTACAAGATATTGGCTCTAAAAGAAGAATATATATTTCTCAGTCTGCTCTTACATTTAATAAACATGAGATAGCATGCCTTCCCTTTGCTTGCCCAAGCATTCTGAATACTTTCGGTTTTATGCACATTTTTGTCTTCTTCATGACACCTTTGAAAGGATTTAAGCTGTGGAATGATAGACTCACATCCCCTAGTAAATGCAAATTGTTTCTAATTTTTAAAAATGACAGCTAAGCCAGTGGGTTAACTACACACTGTTTACCAGAGGACTCTCCATCAATAGGGGCCAGCACCTTCATTCAGGAACAGACATCTCTGCGGTTCCACACTGTTCCAGGCACTGGGAACAGAAGTGCGGCAGAGGGCGATGACCAAGGCCGCATGCAGCCCCTGACTTCTCGGGGCCTGCGATGTGGAGAGTCAGCCAGTGTGCAACCACACAGTCTCAGGGGCAAGATCCCCTCCTCGTGCGGGCCTGCCTTCAGGGGCCTGGAGAGAAAGTCACCAAGTCCTCTTTGTCCACTAATGTCCTACTCCTGGGTGCTCTTTTCGGGAAGGGCTCTGTGTCCAGATGCACAGAAGCCATGGCTTCATCCCTGTGACAGCTGCTTGTGTGGTCATTTCCGCTGCAGGGACACCTAGAAGGGCCTGACATCACTCAGAAACAAATTTTACATTCCCTCCCCACCCCATTTTAACTTTTTCCTCTTACAGTCTTTCCCAAGTCCCCTAAGACTTTTTTTTTTTTCAATTGTTGGCTGCTGCTTTAGAGATAAGTGCTGATCGCTAATAGCTATTTCTTATCCCTAAAATGCATAATGTCTGTTCCCAGTGAATTCCTTTTATGGAAAATGCATTCTAGGCCATCACACGCTGGTGTGTCTGATGATGGGAGTTTAGGGCTATTTCTTCCCTGATAGGGATCATCTGAACAAGGCGACTTACCTTTGAGTCCTATTTCCACTTATAATAATGGTGATTATGGGAATTTTAGAGGAAATATAACTTACAAAAGTTGATAGCATTGGTACAAAGAATCTAATAAAATATTTATGATAACTATTCAAAAATAGTCTTCAGTCATATATACGCAAGGAAATAAGAACAACGGGATACATTTTTAACACATGCCTTTGCAATTAGAAACTATATCCTTGAGTGAGTGATAAACATAACCGACCGCTAAATACATGTCTGACTTAAGACTCCAGAAATTTTGTCAGATAAAAATAAATCTTCCTTTCCTTCTTGAGTTTCATAATTATGGCAACTAGCACCTGCATGCTAACTTTCACTCCAAAAGACTAGGATTATGGAAATTTGAGTTATTACAGTGTTTGAGAGCAAGTGCCTTCTAAATATGCCTTCACGAGGTGCCGTCTGCTGAGAGGGTGCCGTGAGATCGGAGTGGATTCACGATCAGGAGCGACCATGAAGGAAATCCATGTTGGAATCATTTTAAGAGGCCTATGTAAAAATAATTTTTAATCACTTTATCAACGGATAGGTACTCGATGGCATTAAATCTCTTCTTTTCAGAGATCCCAGTTTTAGGTCACCAGGATCTTGGGTTTGGGTCTCAGAAACTGTAGATTCTCAGAACTGGAAGAGACCTTAGGTTTCAGTTTGTTCAAAGTCTTAGTTTAGGGAGTGAAAGGAACGGGACCCAGAGCTGAGTCACAGCCAGAATCCAGATCGAAGTGACAACCGAGCCCAGGTCATGTCACTTCTCACACTGGCACATCCAGGACTCCCCTCCCCCCGCCGGGTAACCCCAGGACGGCACCCCTGTGTGTGTGGACATGCTGATGTCACAGGTGCAGGCAGAGCCGTGAAGCACTCCCGGCCTGTCACAGAGCAGGGTGACCGGTCACTGTGCCTTGTCAGTGACGCAGGCACAGGACTTTCTAAGATGTGTGACACTTTCACTTTGCTTTGGCGATTAGAGCTATGATCTTATCTCCTCTTCTGAGATTCTGTAGTAGGAAAATAAAGACTCTTCTTTGGTCTTTATAAAAATCAAAGAGTGGCATTTGCTTTGTCGCAGGGCTTTTGTTGCTAGTTAAAAGGGCCTTTGTCAGGCTATTTCTTCCTAACACCTTGTCCTGGTCTTTTTAGTGATATATTTACATGGCACCATCACACCAGCTCTTTGTTGCTTCGTATGCTAGGGCCATTTCTGGTGACAAAGTCAGAAACGTGAGTGTGTGGTGTTCATGTTGTGTGTGGCCCAGAGTCACCAAGGTAACCTCGGAGTTTTAAAAAGGCCTTTCTAACTGCATGGAGACCATAAATGGTTTGCTACACTTTGTTATTATCGAACATCTTCCGAAAATGATGTTTATAGTTGAGGAAGACGTAAGTGATGATACCATAGTGATATCGTGACCGATGTCCCCTTTTGGCTTCTCTTTAAAGTTCCGGCTGATTCGATATTCACACCTGTCCTGGCATGGCCGGCTTTTCCCCATCTTACCAATGGGGGCACTGAGGCTCAGAGAGGCTCCCTGTGTCCCCAGGTGGCAGAGTGAGTAAATGACAGAATCAGGGATGAGACTCAGGTCAGAAGTCCAGCAGTCTGCACACCCCGCATCACGCAATGAACTAGGAACTTCCTTCTTGACTTCCATAGCATTGTTACATATAATTGTTTCCTACATTGAGTTATGTGAAGCCAAGCAATTCTATCATTTCTATACCCTATTACTGAGTATTAAATTGCCTTTGGATTTGTAGGTATTGAAGAAGTTAACATATGTACCATGGAATGTAGGGTTAAAAACCTGCAATATGTAAATGTTGTATGTTTGAATCCAATTATGACCGTAATATAATTACAAATTATGCCTGCAACCAAATAGATGGTTTAGCCCTCTCTCCTTTGGCACATTTCAAGGAGCACAATGTCCTACTTGTTTAAGAGAGAAAAAATGGACTGTAATCTGAAAAAGACTTTTAAAGTGGACTGTGTTAAAACTGTAGGCAAAAGACTCACTTTATTCTGCTCCACTCAGAAATTAAAGTGGTGGATTATATCAGTAGGTCCACAGCACAGAGGAGAAAGAGGACCACGGGAGACCGGAGCTCGCTCTGGGAGCCCTGTGCCGCAGGCGCACTCGGCATCGGTGAGTGCCGATTAAAAAGCACGTCTAATAGTCTAATAAAATAATTCCACGAGTGCTTTTTATCAACCCTAGCTGTTTGAGATGAAAGGTGACCTGGGCGTTTTGAGATAAAAAGGGTATTATTTCCCAGAGGTTTGCTTTGTCCCTGCCTGGCCTGGGTAGGTAGATAGACAGAGAGAGAGAGAGACGGGAAAAAAAAAATGGGAAGGGAAGGAAGGGAGGGGAGAAAGGTAGGAAAAGCAGAAGAAAATAAAGTTTTCTAGAAAGTGGTCCCTATTTTGGTGTGTGCTAACCTGGTCGCATTTGGTCTCAGCATGAGAATCCTATGTCATCTGATGAGGTTCGGTAGAGAAGGAAGACGTTATAAAAAGAATAGCATTCTGATAGTCCATAATTGTCTATGTAAAATATTTTTCACTGGCACAGTGAAAATTCCTAAGTCTACCTCTTATAGATCATTAACTTATTGAGCATGATTAGGGTTTTTTTTTTGTGTGTGTTTGTTTGCTTTTTGTACAAGTCCCTGATGTCGCAGTAACCAGGAAGCCCAGCACACAAACACAAAAGCCCGTGAGAAAGGCTATAACAGGGTGTGTGCAAGGGGACCTTGGCCACCAGATGAGGAGCTAACAGGTCAGTGAGTTGGGCAAAACTTTACAAACATGGTGGTGTTTGGGATGAATTTTGAAAGATGAGTAATGGTTTTCCAGTAGAAACAATTCTTGGTTTCAAAAAAAGCCCTTATATTCGTGATAAAAAAAAAAAAAACTCAACAAAATGCTATGTAAAAATGCACAGAGGCCCAAAAGTCCATGGAGGGGTGGTGGGTATGGAAGACACGGGCTGTGTGAGGAGGCTGTAGTGGTGGCTGAGGTCGCAGGGATAGACCCTGGGCTCCGAGTGTCCCCAGGGTGGTGGGGACTTTTCCTCCAGCAGCAGAAGGGGAGGAGGAGGAGCTGCCAGACTCCGTCCTGTAGGTGACATGATGCAGCCTGTCAGAGAAACAAGCGGACAGATCCCTGGTGAGCCTGGGATGGGCAAGTGTAAGGAAGCAAAGAGAGCTCACTCAGCCTTTGGAAGGCCCAGCTGTTGAGGGCAGGTTTGAACTCAGCAGAGCGGTGGGAGGGAGATACTGTTTGAATGTGGAGGGCCCGCATGGGTCCAGGCAGGGACGAGCATACCTCCACTTGAAGCTCCGAGGCTCTTTCTGGTGGGATAGACAACAGAAACCCAGGTGATGTGGTTTGCTCACAAGCTTTTGACATGCTACCACATCAGAGATTAATGGGCAAGGGGAAGGCTTGCGGAGACAAGAGAGAATTCTGTGTTGAAAACGGCCTCCTGGGGAAAGGGGGAAGCAAAAGTCCATCATTTCTCCTTGTTGTAGAAAGTTGGGTTAATTGGGACCACCTTCATGATAATCATTTTATAGGAGTTAGTCCGAAAATTAATTTTTGAATTTTGCATAACCTTGTATCACATTCTATGCAATATAAAAATTTGTACTCATATAATCTTATTAGAAAAATATGGAATTTGCATTTTCCTGTGTTATAAGAATCACCTGCCCTTTTTCATATTTGAATAGAAATTCATCATGCGGCAAATTCTATTTCTCAGCGAACCTAAGAACTCTAACTTGGCTGGCTTGGCTTATTTGTCAGGTTCAATTACACAAAATTATGCCATTTTGAAGCTCTGGCCATGTCATATCTCCCTATTGTCTTTAAATGAGGAAAATGCATCATTTTCCGTTGTTTTGGAAAGTTTAGAATGTTCGGCTTTCATATCTGCTGCACCACAGAGAGGCGTGTGTGTGTCTCTGGAGGTGTGGGATTGTTATTTCTTCCTTTTATGCCTTCGGTCCGGCCACCCTGCTGGGAGTTCCAACACCTCTCGAGCAGCGAGGCTCCCATGGCAGCCGGAGACATCCCCTCACTGACCACCCGATGCCACATTCACGAGATGCCTGCAGCCTTATTATCGATAACATCGAGTGGGAAAAGTATCCAAGATGCATGCGCATTGAAACTGAGGAATAAAACCCCCTAAGGCTTGGCCGCAGATCTGAAGCAAAGGCACTGCTGTGTATCAAGCTTTGTGAAGACTACAGATGTTTAATACGGGTTTTCCAATTGCTTCAAGGAAAAGCATTGTTTTAAGATTTAAACATAATGATGGAACGATAATTTTATGAGAGAGTGTTTATAAAGCACCTAGTATATTCCCTGGCATGATTTCGGCCTACAATTAGGCACAATGTAACAAAATTTGAGTAGAGCCTATTTATCAATAGAGGTTATAGCCATGATGGCTTTATGATGATGGAGATTATCATTGTCTTCCCAGAATAGCTGACTGATCTTATGACTAATTTGTTCAGTGGAGGATAATTTAAAGATAATTAAAAAGGCTAAAGAAAGCAGAAAAAAAATTGGTAAACTTAATCTAAGTATATTTTAGCTTTGATTCTTTTCTTACAGCTCTTTATTTGCAAACAAATGAGAAGCAACCATTCTTAGTCTTCATGATTATTCTTTGAATACAAGGAGTCTCTTCCTGTGATTCCCAAATTTTTTTTGGAAGATAAATTTATCTGCTCAATCATTTTCCATCAATGACTTATTGAACTAGCCTGTACCCCCTGGAGAAAACAGACATGTCTGGTCAATTTCTCTCCATGCAATAAGCTCAGAAGTACAAAACAAATGACATAAAATAAAATATTAATTTGTAAAAAGCAACAATTTCTCAAAGGAATTCTCAACATAGATTGCCAATCCCAGAGTGACTGAGTTTCCTTTTTTTTTTTTTTTTAAACTGCTTGTGAATCAGGGAAAAATGCTCTTACACAATCAACTTCAGTAATTTGAAGGGCATATTGACAGTATGCCATAAATTCCTTGGATTTTTTTTACAGTGTCAGGATATCTGAGTTACTTTTAATCAAGGCATGTATTAAATCCAATTCTATAGTTCCTTTTGGTTTTCCTTACAGACACATCATTATAAGGATAATGTGTGGGGCCTTCATTACACATTTTTGCTAGGAGTATACATTGTATTTGCTTCCCCCAGCTCTTAGGTTTCCACAGAGTGAATGTGAGACTCCATCTCTCAGCTAAAGCCTATGAGACTGGTGGTGCGGCGCCCACCTGTCCCACCTTAGGGCTGGGCGTTGAGACTTGTGGTCTCCGATGTCCAGGCTCTGTGTGTGAGCCTCAGGGCCTACCCTGCTGGGGACTGGAAAGGAGAGTTCCTGGAACTGTTATTAGCTCCATAGACACACTTGGTCCAAGTACCGAGAGAAGGTTTGAAACTCCTCAGTTCCAATTTTGGTCCGGTCAGCGATGTTCAGTTAGAAGTATTGGAACCAGGCTGAGGCACCCATGGGCCTGATCGGCATTCCGGACGCCAGGTCATGGTGAGCTGTGTGCACAAGTGCGGAGGGTCACTCTCCAAGGACCTGTCGCCATTACGTCTGTGAACACACACAGGGTGGGGGGAGGTGAGTTTACCATTGTGAGCATGTGCAGCCCAGAGTCCATTCTTGTGTTATTACTTATCAGTCATTGCATTATTTTCCATAGGAACACCTGTAAACCTACTTTTTCCCCACCCTCTTCATCCTCTCTGTTTTAACCTGTCTATCCTCTAGTAAATGGGAGAATACATTTATTTTTTGACCTAAATGTCTATAAAGGTTCATAAAATGGATTTAAATCTGGGCATTTTTTTAACCCTAAATAACTGTTTGTATATCACTATAAAAATTAAAAAGTGCATTTACTTCTATTATGTTATTCGAGCATCCAAACAACCTTATGGGAAAACTTAGGGCATGCATTTCATTCCATTTATACAGATAATGAGAGTGAACTTCAGTAAACTCCAGGGATAAACCCAATTCCCTCATTTATAAATGGAAAACAAAATGAACGGAGTCTCAAATAAATTAAATAGCTTGGCAGGGCCCCATGTGTGGCGAAGCAGAGAGGGCCCTTCTTGTGCTTCTAAATGCTCTGTGTTTTCCCTCAAACGAGACATCTCTATGTTTGCCAAAATAAACTATTTGGGTGAATCGCCAAAATGATTGGATAGGTGCATGATGTTTCAATTGCTTGCAATAGACAGATTTGGCGGTGATTGAAGTTACCTGTGTAGATCATGTGTAAGTAGGATCAACACGCAGTAGGCGCTCAATCAGTGTTAGCTAATATTGATCCGTGATGGCTTCATTTAACTTGAAATCTTTTTGAAGTCCTTTTTTCAGAGACATTTTATATTTTTTAAGTCAGATTCATAATTCATGATTTTCTTTATATTATACAAACATGTTTGCTTGTACCTGAAAGCAGGAACAAAAACTCCCATTATTGTCTGCTTGCCTACAATAGATATTTTTGAGGCCATTGAAATATATTTGATGATGCCTTTTTTGAAGTAAAACAAAATGCGTATTGTGGAAGACAGATCTTGAGGTGAAGAAACAACCCAAAATGGTGTGAAGAGCGACTGAGAGGATTTGTCACATCTAAGGTGATGAAAATGCTGGTCCCCAGATCCCAGCCGCTGACAGTAAGTGCGGCGGGAACCATCCAGTCAGATGTTGCTGGCAGGAGCCTCACGTCCAGGCTGGGTACAAAACAGGTGTTGAAGTGATGATGGAGAGTGAAATGACTGTTTGATTTAAAGACAAAGAGAGTTTCATTTTTAATTTTTTAACCTTGGTTTTGGGGCCAAAAATAATACTAAATTTTATGTTCTTCACATAAGCCACGTAGGATCTGGCCCCCTCTAAATTATAGAACATTTGATGTGAACTCACTCATCCTTCCAATTTTAGAAAGTTTAGAGGACGAGCCATGTAATAGGAATTGGAAAGTGGAGATGCTCCCCTAATCTTCTGAGTTCATAGGTCCCACTCGGGTTGGGAGAGATTCCCGTAATTAGTGGCAAGTTCAATGATTAGATTTCTCATTGTTTGGAGATTGCCATGCAAATTGTGTTATTTTTTAAGTGATGGAAAGAAGGTTAGTTAAGTTCATTATGACTATATGGTCCAAGAACTGTTTTTTGATTCTTCTGGCTACACAAAGCAGCTTCAGCGCAAACACACTGTGCATGTTAACTCTCACCTGAGACCACTGAATCATAGTAAATAAATGGAAATAAAAAGAAATGCAAAAACTCACAAGTGCAAATAAAATCGGAGAGGCAAAAGAGCGAATGAGGGGCAGGTGTGTTTCTGGAAGTTAGACAGTGAATGAAGGCCCACTGCTCACTTAGCCATGCGCAGAGGGCGCTGACAGGCCCACAGGTGGGGACACTAGGGGACACAGCGAATGACCCTGCACAGACCTGGAGAATCCTGGCAGCTGGGCCTGGGTACTGGTGAGGGCCAGGGTGAGGGGCGCTGCACAGGGGGCCTGGCTATGCAGCTGCATTCCTGGATCTTCTTCCTTGGCCGTGTGTGTTCTGCCCGCACTGTTGCCCCTGCCCTGCATCCCAGGAACATGCAGGTTTATTTCCCAAAGGAAATTAGACAGCTGTGCCTCTGGATTTGGGGTGCTAAGTGCTGAGGAAGACTGCAACTTGAGAAGTGATGTCTTTCATGTTAAATAGTGGAATCCTTGTGTTTTTCTCCACCTTAACTCCAGAACATGGGCAGCCGGACTTCTATCACCTGTGCAATCAACCCCTTATCCTCCCCCCACCCCGTTCCCCTCTTCCACCCACCCCTGGGCAGATGTGTGGGGTGCTTTTATCAAAAACCCACCGGGTTCTGCCAACCCTACAGTGAGCCCATCAGGGGTCAGTCTCAACCCTTAGGAAGCTGAAAGTGAACTTCATATTTTTATCATATTTGTTTCCCTGGATAATTGTAAAAATCCTTCCATTGTAAAGATAGAAATAAAACAAGCCTCACAAAGAAAACAAATATAATGGAGGAAGCCGAAGATAACTTCCAACATGATTATTAATCTCAAGGTGAATAATCTTGCATCCCTGGACATGGACTGAATGCGCTGAAGTGGATGATCAGAGTAACAGACAGCTACTGACAGGTAGAAATGATGCAGCTGAATTCAGCAACCCAGAGACTGGAGAACGGAAATCCAAGAAATCGCTCAGGTGGTAAAAAGGTAGTGAAAATTTAAAAGGAAACCCCGGAGTTGACAGTAGGGAATAACGGGACATTGGGTCAACTGTGTTAATGATGTGACACCAAACATCTTAGAATTAAGTGACCGAAAGCACCAGGTGGAAAATTGCCTCAAATAACCAAAAAACAAACAGAAAACGTCCCAGCTGAATAGAACCACATTATGGTAAAATTTCCAGAAATATAAAAAGGGAAAGCAAGAAAAGTATACAAGTTTAAGAAACAAAATAGGCAGATCCAGCATTTGGGAGTCACAGGGGTGCTGGCTCTGCCACAGCAAGAGAGGGTGCGCTGCATGGCAGAGCATCGCCTGCAAGAGTCCACCAGGAAGGGGCTCTCCCGCCAGCCCAGGGCGGCTGCCAGCATAGACCAGAAAGCTGCTGGAGGATGCGTCCCGAGGGGCTGAGGGAGGCGTGAGGCTGAGTCCAGACTGCAGGAGCACTTTGAAGGCTCTCGGAGGTGCGTCTTCAGTGGGAGACAGCACTGGCCAATTACTGGAGGGAGGCGATGACATCGAAATGAATAGTTTGAAGATTTTACAGAACCACAGAAGTGTTAGAAAAAGAAGTCTCTAGGAACATAGAAGATGGTGCACTCACAAAGTAAGACATTTATTAATTCGAGACATTTAAAAAGCTGCACCAGGTTGGAACGGAATCACACTGTCTTTATGCTCATTGGCTTTTCTAGTCATAAGAAAGTAAACATTGAATTTACTTTTGCCAAAAAGTGTGGCTGCTGCTTTGGAGGATGAGAAGTGAGGAAAGCCTCTATAAGAGGGTTAAATGCTCACCTGTCACACTAGGATGTTGATGTATAAGGTAGGCAAAGTGCTTTATTTGGGAATGTATAGTTCAATTAGAAGAAACGGATTAGGAATAGTTGTATTTCAGGATTTGAGCTATATTTTAAAATAAGGTTTTATTACTATATCACTAGATCAATGTCAATGTATTTATTTGATAAAATAATTTTATTTTGTAATGGATGATCAGCCATTCTTATATATGAGAAGCTTCTTTACATGGAGGCAAGTGAAGAGACATATCATTTAATTTTTTTGGAAAGTAATGAAGTAAACCAATCAATACTTTATGCGTGTATTGCCATTTTTCTATCTCTTCTGTATGAAGATTGCAGGAAATCCTCTAACAAACAAACATTTAATTGTACTTCTGTCTTGTTCTTTGAAGAATTATAAATGGGAAGTTCAGCTTAGATGGGTACTTTGCAACTGTTTATCTTAAGCACATGTCTCAAGACTTAAAAATGGCTTTCAACAGTGGTAGAACAGGTAGCCTGCCAGACCCCTCAAATATACATTTTCAAAGTGAGATCTCTTTATTTTGTTCTAAGTAAGATGCTAGAACATTAAATGTACCTCTCTCAGGTTAGGGACATTACAAATGAAATCAATGTCATATCCAATCTCTTCCGTACTTTCAGAGGCCTTCCTGGGGGGCTTTTGTCATTGAGTGTGCTCGATCAACAGGTCCTGAGACAATCATCTTTAGAAAAAATGCAAGAAAGAGTTTTAGGGACCTAACACATTTCAGGAATATTATTCTGAAATATTTGATGAGTCTGCAAATGCTTTGCAAGTTACAGCTGCATCTGGCACAGCCCTGGGTGAGGAGGTTGGGTACAGTCGCCTGCCTGAGCTTGCGTTTCGGTGGGGAGTGAGAGACCATCAACAGCGCCATGTGACACGTGAGTGACTGTCAACATTTGAGAGGAGGGAGAATACAGAGCGGGGGAAGAGGGTCATCACTGCAATTCTAATGAGCAGGCAGGCCATCTCTCTGAGAAACTGTTCAAAGGAGACTTTCGGGGTTACATATTCAGGGCTGTGGACATCCAGGCAAAAAACATTCTAGAGAGAAGCAGCTGCCCAAACAAAGGCTGCCTGCCTATGACTGGTGTCAGTTTTAGGGTTCTGACATTTTTGTGAAGAGAGAAGCCGTTGGAAGGTTTTGAACAGGTAGACAAGATGGCTGCAGTGCTGAGACCAGATTATCACCCAAGGGTTCAAGGGTGGGAACAAGGACTCCAGCTGGAAGCCTATAGCAGTTAGATAGGCAAGTGGTAATGGCATCTTGGACCAGTGGGGTCACTGGGAAGAAGGTGACAGTTGGTTCGATTCTGGAGATTTCTGAAGGTAGAACAAATGGGATATCTTCGTGGCATTGCGTCCTTGTAAATGTTGACATAGAAGGCCCCGAGACGTCCTGCCATAAACAAACCAATTCCATTTCCACTCAGCTTTGCTAACTCTGTGGCCTCAGAATTTTTTTTTTCAAAAAATATACAGCCGTTGTTTTGTGGCACTCATGTTGCACAGACCATATTTGGAAACGCTGTCATAGAAACCAAGACAAATGCCAGACGAAGCTCGGCCCAGATTGTTCTCCACATAAAGTGTGCTCCGTTTGATGTGACACACGCTGCATCACATAGTTTGGTCGCTTCAGCTGAAACACGCAATCAGGATTTCACAATCTTCTCTCTTTTAATGTTGTTAATTCTCACGAGACCGAAGGAAGCAAAGCACATCACTTCATATTCTGTGTTCCAAAAATATTCTTTTCTCTTTATTGAAGGAAGGAGAAATCAATAAATTATCTACTTTCTTTGACTCCAGGACATGCATTTTTCAGGTCCTTGTCAAGAGCATGGAATATATTTTCTGCATGAAAGCTCTGCTTATTTCACTTCTACTTGAAAAAAGGGATAATTACTGATGGCTTATAAAAAGTTTCATTTATTTATTGAGTCACTAAATCTAATTAGGTCTATTATTCTTAAAAACTCCATGGTAACTCACAAAAAGAGGAAGACTGATTCACACAGACCCCATACTTGGAGGGCTTATTTTTGCTGTAGTGGAGCTCAGAGAACAGCCTCGCTTAAGAAGCTGTCAGAACTTCGATTCATTTTGAGAGTTTATAAATTAACTATGGGAATATTTCTGGCCATGGTGCGCTTGGTTCTGAAAGCCTTGGTATCTTCAATATCTATTGCATTTTTTCCTTAATACTTTTGACCTTCATGTAACTTTATTATAGAATCTCATCTTTTAAAAACTTTCATCAGTCTCCAGATTCACTAATTGTGGTTTAAAATAGATGGACAAGGACCAACCATGTTAACCTTTAAATTGGCAGTGGCAATGGGAAATGTTTCAAATAATTACAATATTAGTATTGATGCATCAAATTATGTGGACTTTTGTTGAACCAGGTTTTCTAATTTTATAGTGACTATATTGACTAATTATGGATAATATAAAAAGCATAAATCAGAAACAGCACACATTAAACTCAATAGATCAAAAGGAATTTTTTTGTTGTTGTTGTTTAGGAGCATAGATTTTTAAGTACACAAAAGACCTTAACAGAATTCCAGAGATCCCTTTTATGGTTTAAGAAATATCAAGTACTCACTGGTCTGCAGTATCAAACAAATGCTAAAAATTCTTTCTCTTCAACTTCGTGACTCGGACCATCTGTTGACATCACACGGTTATGGAAAAAATAACATCTTACTGAAGAGAGAGAAGCAGAGGAGAACATCAAGTAAATGACTAAAATTCTCCTCCTCACACACACCAGCTTTATCAAAACACACTCTCATATTTCAAGGGTACACACATGTATTTTCCAATTGCTTAGCATACATTTGTCCTGTGCTGTTTGCTTAGAAGTTTTACACTGAGCATTGTGAGCTCTTCTAGTGAAGAGGAAGAGGAAAGCAGGTGTGCTAAGTAAGAAAAAAACACAATTAATGTAGCAATTACTTTTCCTTTGCCTTTGTTAATTTCATCGCTAGAAAGCCAAACATTATTTATTTCTTCCATGTGTTTTTATTATTCATATGAGGATCTTTTACCAGATTTTTAAAAACCTTTTACACAGGCACCAACATCACAACCCATTTCTCATATAAAACACTGGAAAAGTTGAGTAAAAGTAGTGATCTCTACTCTCTACATTTTTCTCCTCTGAAATTTTGTGGTAGCACAAAAGGTGATTTTTTTTTAAGGTTTATTTATTTATTTAGAGAGAGGGGAAAGGAGGGAGAAAGAGAGGGAGAGAAACATCAATGTGTGGTTGCCTGTCACATGGCCCCCAGTGGGGACCTGTCCTGCAACCCAGGCATGTGCCCTGACTGAGAATCAAACTGGTGACTCTTTGGTTCACAGCCTGAGCTCAATCCACTGAGCTATACCAGCCAGGGCAGAAGGTGACTGTTCTATGAGATTTCTGACTAGCATAACTTTGGATTTGTGAATAATTCCCTTTATAACATCAATTTTTAGTGAATCCCAAATTGGCCCTTGGCCACCAACACTTTTTCCTTGTGAGGAACCCCAAGGCCTCAGAACCTGGTCTGGGGTCGGGGTTCCTGGCCTGGCTCTAGGATCCCGGGAGGCAACGAGTGTAGTGGTCACCTCCCTTGAGGGCTGAATACCCTGCTCTGACCTGAGGTTTCTAGATCATGATGTCCGGTTGTCACGAAGGGCATTTGCACACCATTACCAGAGCTCGTTTCAGTGCATTATTCTATTTTCAAATGTATACTTCCAGCATATTTGGCAATAGTCACAAATTAATGTACATCTCCTCTTCGAATCTGAAGGATTTCTCCCTAGCAGGTCTTCTGAATGTCCTAGCTGGCCAGGGCTCTGCCTTAGCTGGGGTAGAATGTGGAGGTAGGTCAGGCTGCCCACGGGGCTGCTGGACTTGAGTCAGATGGTCATGGCCGCAGAGGGAAGTGAGAGCCCTGTTGGGGACAGCCACCCCCACTGGAGAGCCAGCTTAGTTCTTGTCCAGGTGCACAGGATGTGCAGACGCAGGGGAGGGGGTGAGCGGAGCAAGACTGAGTCACCGTGGAGTCTACATACTGGCCAAGTCTGCGCTCCCTGTGGTATCGGCTCTTGGTGTTTGCATGAGGCTCATTATCCTGTAGGTAACGGAATATAAACTGGGGCGGTCTGTTTCGTGCTAGTCTCACTTGTGCTCCCGTCATTTTCTGCACTCATTCCATCACTTAGTTAATATATGTATTTTATGTCATCATACCTTATGCCAAACAACTCTACATTTATATTTGAAGTTAATTATATTTAGATTTTATTTGCTTCTGAGACTAGATATGGGAGTATTGAACCCCAAGGAAATGGGGAACCTGTTCTTTGTGTGTGGGAGGGAGCAGTGTGCTTTATTCTGGCTGTGGCCCACTGCCCCTGCCCACAGGAGGGAGATGCCAGGACAGGCCACAGCCAGCAGTGGCCCTTGCAAGGCGGGAGCCCTGGGCTTGGAACAGGAGACGCACCCAGAAGTATTTCTTAGTTTGAAACTTCATCAGAATAATGTTAAGGACTTGTTCGATGGAAGCACTGGCCCCGTGCCAGTACTTCCAGGGTGCTCTGTAGACAAACCCCCGGTGTGCCATGTTCACCACTTTCCGGGGTGTAAGTGCTCCCCCAGCAGCCAATTTCCCTGCAGGGGGCCCTCCTGCACACATGGACTCAGCAGGTGCAGACCTTCAAGACTGCAAGGAACATAGGTGACCCTAGTGTGTGTAGGGAGCAAAAAAGTTTGTGTATGACCTTGGGTTGTTTAATATAAATTCTTCTTTGATAATTTTATAGAACTTATTTTTTTTTGATAATTACTGTGTTGTGCAAATGACTGGCACAGTTTCTGGAAGCTTCCCTTGATGGCAGCAGATGGGAGCTCCCTTCACACAGGGCTGGGTCTCCGTGCACAGGTGCATAGGGGTGTCGAAGGCAAAGGAAATCAGTGTTTTGGGCATTGGTTCCCTCCAGGATTTTGAAGTCAAGGTTCTCTGAATTCCCTAAGTGATGGGCCAGTTTGTCTAAACTTGTGAACTCCAAAAGCAAAAAGGGAACTAAAACAAAAGCATGGAAAACCAGAAATCTGTCCAGCAGTGGTGACTATGAAAGTTCTCAGTACCCGTGTCTCCTCACAGCCTCGTGATGCTTGTAATAATGAGGGACACCCCCGCGCTTCGGGTCGCAGGGGTCAAAACTCTGCATGCTCTGCCTGGGTTTGTTCTCCAGTGGATCCCAGTGTTTAAATATGTAAAAATTTGAAATCGGTAAAAGGTGCTGATTGTAAAAGGATGTTTTGGAAATCAACTATAGATGAATTAGGGTTACTTTGTAATCTATTTTTTATACAGGGTGAATGAATTAAATCACTACTTAAATCACAGAATGATGTCAACTCTCTAAATTGTAGACAGGGCACGGCGCCCTGACCTAGAAACCAAGCAGCTTCCTTCTCTCAGAAAACAAACGAAACCTCAAACATCCCTGGCGTCTTTAGTTACAGATGGAAACATCACCTTTTAATTTTTTTTATAACAAGCTTCCTTTATTTAAAACCTGTTATTGGCACTTCTGTTATAACACTTATCACATCTTATTGTAATTGGTAATTGTTGTTTGAAACTAAATCCTTAAACCATCTGCTCCTGGAGGTTAGGGAACTATGATGTATTTTCTGTTAGTTTATCTTATTTTCAGTGCCAAGTAATAAGTTCATCATTGACGCTTGAGCTGGAATTTGAGTAGGAATTTGCAGAAGAAATAAGTTTATGAAGTTAGGGAAGAAAAAAAATCCTTGACATCTTAGTTCTTCTTGGCTGAGGGGTGGGAAGGATAACACCTTCATTGATGCCACTTCCCTCTTCTCCTGGGAAGTGATGCTGATGAGGAGGGTGTATCCCAGCAGCAGGGCAGCTTTGCAGGTGTCAGCATCCCTGGTCCATCCCAGTCACTAAGCCCAGGGTGCGTCCCGGACTTTATGTTTTGGTCAGAATTCTGGCTAATTCTCTCAGTTGCAGATCACTCATATACAGACTGTGGGAAAGTGACTGGGGATGATAGAGTTGAGCTGACAAACAGTCATTGACTTCCTGTGGAACCTGACATAAATAAAGTTAGTGTCGTGTACAAATACCAATAATCCCTTTTTACAAGTGAGATGGATATTTAATCTGAGCACTTTAATGCACTTTTATTAGTATTGCCAATTTCTCTTTACTGAATTTTACGATTAGCTGGGAATCATTTGCCACCAGTCACCAACAAATGAAGACGGAGCTTTCTAAGGACACACTTAAAGGTTCCTAACTTAGTACCCTGAACCTGTTGGCGTCTCCAAATGCTGCTCCTCATAAGATTTTCCATTTGAATTTCAAGTAACAGCACTAATGGTAAAGATTTCCTTTGTCAGTCATACTGATGACAGGCGTTTAAAAAAAAAAGATGCTTCATGATTTAATATGTGTGAATGTGTCCTAATGCACAGCTCTAGTTTGAATGGGCATCGTATTATCTGGAAGACTGAGTAACCCATGTAGAAATTTATATTTAAGACATAGGACTGGAGGCAATTCACTAAAACTCATTATGAAATGAAGGGTTTTCCTTCTACTGCACTGTCTTGTGCCTTTAGAATATTTAAACCTTGGGCATTGAATCCCCTCAATTCAGTTTGAGTCTATATTCTTTGTTGATTCTGTTTGAATGGATGTTTCTTTTAGGGACTATAATTTTTTTTAACCTCAACAGTTGCCGATATACTAATGGTCACTTTTCTCTTGTGGGAACACTTAAAACTCAGTATCAACAGGATGGATTTGGAATGAGAAGCCCTTCTCTTCCTGCGTCAGATGTGGTACTGTCTGGAGGGGCAAAGCAATGGGTCAAGGTCAGGTACATGTCACTTCATTACATTACACCCTTCACCCAACCAGCCTGACTGTTTTTGTAGTTTCTTTAGCATATAAACTATACATTTACATTAGATAAAATTTCAAAAAGAAAGATAGGAATCTCAATATTTGATATGCACACAATGAATATTCATTTGAATTTATTCTACCTGCTTTTGCTTCTGATAGATTTAAAAAATTTATAGTCAGACCTCTCCTGGAATTTCTGTATTAACTATGTTCAAATATAAATTGAATACAAAGATGTATTGTAGGGTATTTTAAAATTAAGATTTTAAAGTATATAAGAAAATATATTTCAGTAACCCCAGAAAAAGTAAACCTGTTGTGTTTCTTTTAAAATATTTTTATTTCTTTTAAATAAAGGCCATTGGAGTTCAGTAATTATGACCCACTAATATACACTGTTCCATTTGATAATTATTAAATGAAAGGATGTGGACATCGGAATCAGTGTGTAACTTTTTCAGCCCTCATCTTTCACTAAGTGGCTTTTCTGTCATCCCCAAAAAGGCTTAGCTAATTAGCTTGCTCAGAAAATAAGTGGTTGTTGCCTCCCCAAGACTATTCGCGGTAACTTACGTTGCATTTTGTTATCGACAATAGCTTAAGTTAATTATAGGAAAAACACTGAAGCTCCATAGAGCTTTACTTTTTTATTAATTTTTATTTACATCTGGATCACATCATGTTTTGATTAAATTAATTCCAATAGAGTAAAAGCATGGACACTAATCACAAGGTATAAGTTTGTACAAGATATTTCACGAAATTAAGGCTATTTGGTATATGTTAATATTACAGGAGTCTATTTGATCATTATATTGTATGTGAGGTATTATTTTCTACAGATTATATATAATTAAAATCTCCGAGGATATACAGTGTTCAGGAGATGTTGTGCTCTCAGGGAGCTTCCAGTTTCAGCTCTGGGGGAAAAAAGACCATTTTTTAAATCTATAAATGTTAATTTATAACATTTATAACATCTATTAACATTTATAGATTTAACAGCCCTAACATTTTATTGCACATTATATATAGCGTGGGCAAAAGTAGGTTTACAGTTGTAACAAATAATACACTAATTTAATAAATAATGCAAAAATAATTCTGTGTTTCATGTATTCAAAACTGCAAACCTACTTTTGCCCACCCCTGGGCTTGGGGTCCTTCCTGCAAACAGTTTGTTAACTGTGTTGATGATGACGCACAGCCTACTAGAAGGGTGAAGCTCGACCTCTCCTACCCTGAGGGTGTGGTCAGCGCTCAGGGAAGGCACCAGAGAGACTTGTTAATGATGGTGAATCTTTCAGGTGGTGCCATGAGCAGGCACTGCTCATTTTCTACTACTTGTAAGAAATGCTCCTAGGACATGTCATGACCCCGGCAGTCACTCAAGGATATTCACAGACATTTTTTTTGGACAGTTTTTATTTTTCCAGCACACATTGAAGGATAGTCTCCCTTTGAGCCTGGCCAGCACAATTAGCAATTAAGTGCAGAAATAACTTGAGTGTCAGAAACAGGGCTTATGAAGTCCTCTGTCCTGAGACTGAACTGGGAACCACGGCAGATGGAGACCCAAAGTCACGGTCAGTGATGACACAGAAAGAGAGGTCTTGACTGTGCATGGACAGAATGGCTGTGAAATGTTGCAGATCACCGTGAACTGAGATTGAGGATAGGGCGTGATGTAGAAGCAGGGAAACCACAGAAAAAGAGGGTTCATGCCTGAAAGATCGACACGCACTCCTGATGAAGGAATCCATCAGGATCTTAGAGGCGGAGCCAGTGCCCATTAAAAATCACCGAAAGAGTCACAGGCTCATTTGCTCTCTGTGTGTGTGGGAGCCATTCTCTGAGGTCACCCTCTCTGCAGGGTCGCTCTCTGGGTGCATTCTTGTTTTGTCAATGAAGTTCAGTGAGCTCTCGGCTGTATATGGAGCCTGGTGGTGGTGCAGGTGTTTGTTTTGCGTCCCTGTGCCCTGCGGTGGCCTGAAGGGCGGACAGGCCAGGGCAACTTGAGCATGCGGTCCCCTAAGATTTGCACATCAGGGGCAAGTGTGTGGTACCTCCTGGCACCTGTCTCCAGCTCACTGTGGTCAGAGAGCTCTCTTTCCCGAAGTTCTTAGCTATTTTTTTAAAATGACAAGCATTACCATAAAAATGATGTCATTTTCCCTTAAATCAAGTATTGTGCTTTAGAGTAAGGGGAGTTTTACTGAAAAACAAAAAAGTGCATGTTTGTTTGATTAAATTATTTCAAATTTAATAGATTGAGGATAATTCAGGTTTAGCACGTGGAGGATGATTGATTTTTTATTCCTACTGTGTAGCTGTTTTATTTTCCAATCAAGTTGAATTGACATATCTAAAATTGTAGGTTTCTAAAACTCATTTTTATAAGTTACATGGCCTTAAATTAACTACCTTACAGCTTAATTAATAAAAGTTTCTTTGAAAGACAACTGCAAATATTACCCACTTCAACCATGCACTCACAGATCATAATTAACAATAAAATGGTAGAAAGATTTGGGTAAACTATCAATTTATATATAGTCTATCCATACTGCAATGGTATTTTGAACAATTATTGGGAATATATATGTGTATTTCAACATTGTAATATTAATTAATGCAGAATTGTCAACTTTGGCACTAAGGCCATGCTGGATGATACTTCAACATTAAATTAAAGAAAGCAGTGGTTGAACATTTTTTGCATAAAGAAAACAATATACCCAAATACTTTTCTAGGTAAATTTCACCAAATACTGAAGTTACAGATGACTGCAATTTTATACAAACACTTCTGAAGAATTCAAAAAGCAACATCAATTTATGAGGTCAAGGTAACTGTGATACCAAAATAGGTAGGAGCAGTATGAAAAAGAGAAAATCCCAGATCATTATCTTCTATGCAGGTCGTGCAAAAATCCAGAGCAAACCACTTACAAAGCGAATGCAATGGGGCATGAAATATTAGGGCAAAATTCAGTTAATTGCCCAAACACAAGGACCTTTCCTATTAGAAAACTGTTACCATTCACCACATTAGCAGACTGAGGAAGCACACAAAAATCACATGATTGTCCCAATAGAAGCAGAAATGGCATTTGATGAAATTTTACATGCGTGTGTGGTGAAGACATCTGGCAAACCAGGAACAGAAGGATGCTTCCTTCAAGTGACAACTTATGTCAGGCTTGCTATATAAAGTGCATCTAAGAGAGTGTCTACAGGAATTCTGTAGAAGGCATTATTCGTAGTAGAAAAACATGGTCTTTTCTCTCAAATTGGGATAAAATAGATATCCACCATCACCTTTTCCGAACACCCTGGCACCAGCGCTCCAACCTAGGGCAGTAAGGAGATATGAAAGCATGTTGAGGGTTTCAGGACTATAAAGGAAGAATCAAACCGTTATTCTTAAATGCTATAATTGTCTACACTGAAAACCCAAGGAATTATACACTTATTATTAGAAATATAAGAGGCTTTAGCAATCAAGCAACAAATATAAATTTGTAATTCTGTACTTCAGCAATAATTTTAAAACCGTAGTTAAAAAAGGTACTGTTTAAGTGACAATGAAAGAAATTGTTAGGATTAAGTGTTTTAGCAGAGTTGTCAGACCAGCATTCAAAAGATGATAAGACTTTAAAGAAAGTCATTTAAAAATCTAAATAAGTGCAGATATTACTGGTGCTCTTATATATGAACCTCAGTATGAAAATATATCAGTAAGCACCATTCCCATCTGAAACCTGTGATTACTTTTCTCTCTATATCTTTATTAGTTCCAGGTTATCTTAAAAATACTCATTTCCTCAAATTCATTCAACTATTTAAATTTTCCCAATTTTACTTATCACATAGGATTTGTTTCTCTAGGTGTTTACTCTGGTTATTGAAGTCTTCATTTTTTACTGCCACTATTACTAAGTACCACTTACTTTTGTACCTTTGATTTTTCTCTACCTTTTAATTAATTATTGTATATAGTATTTATTTATGACTGGCTTTTAGAAGAATTTTAAAATTTATTTATTTATTTATTTTTAGAGAGAGGGGAAGGGAGGGAGAAAGAAAGGGAGAGAAACATCAATGTGTAGTTGCCTTGCACACACCCCCTACTGGAGTCCTGGCCTGCAACCCAGGCATGTGCCCCGACTGGGAATCGAACTGGTGACCCTTTCATTCACAGGCTGGCACTGAATCCACTGAGCCACACCAGCCAGACCTTTTTTTCAGTTTTGATAAAATACATATAACATTGACATTACCATCTTAACCATTTTTAAGTGCACAGTTGAGCAGCATTAAATGCATTCACACTGTTGTGCGACCATCACCACAGCATTCACCCCCAGAATGTCTTCATCTTGTAAAACTGAAACTCATTACCCATCACACAACTCTCCATGGTTCCTCCCAGACCCTGTCAGCAACCGTTGTACTTTCTGTTTCTATTAACGTGACTACTCTAGATAACTTAATGAAAGTGGCATGTATAATATTTGTCTTTTTGTGAGTAGCTTATTTCCCTGAGCACAATCTCCTCTAGGTTTGTTCAGGACTTCCTTCTTTTCAGAAGGTGGATAGCATTCCGTGTATTCCATTAAAGATGTGTACCAGATTTTGCTTATTTGTTCATCTGTAGAGGGTCACTGGGCTGTGTGCACCTCTTGGCTGTTTTCACTGACGTTGCTGTGAGCCTGGCTGTGTAAACGCCTCTCTGTGATTCTGCCTTTGACTCTTCGGGGCACACACTCAAGAGTGGAGAAGTTCCCGTACCTTGCACTAACTCTATTTTTAGTATTTTTGGGAACTGCTGTACCATTTTCCATAGCAGCTGCTCCATTTTATGTTCCCCAAAGTAGTTTTTGTCTCTTCATGGCCTCTCCAAATTAGTACCTGTTTGTGTTGATATCTTATTGTGGTATTGATTGACATTTCCCTAATGATGAATCATGCCTGGTACTTTTTCATATGCTTTTTGGACAATATAAGATAAATTTTTGATTACTCTTCCTATTTATTTCTTTTATGTTAGTTTTGCCCTTGTCAGGTGGATAACTCCTTTAAGTAACTGGTGCTAACTCCGAATTTCTGGTACATCCTTTAAGTTTTCACAAGCTCTGTGAGGTATTTAATTAGTTCATAAAGATGTCAAAAACAATGAAAATTGCATCTCAAGAACTTTGAATAAGAGAATTTCTGTACCATCTGACAAAGTGGCTGTGTATTTGTTGGTGACCCTTGTAATTTAACTCCAACATTACTGACGACTAGCTTTCTCTTGATGCCCTTTGCAAACTTCGCATTTGTCTCTAAAATCCTCACAGTGCTGAACCCTCAAAGCTCTGTTAGGTCCTCTCTTTTTTCTATAACCTCTTGGTTTTAAACCATCTTATCTACCAAGAATGTCCAAATCTAAGATCCTGGATTTGTCTCTTTCATGAGACTTCTTAGTGATTCAGATGTTTAAAACAACAGAAGTGACTCTTCTATTCGAAACTTCCTCGTGTCTGTCAAGCCTTTACTCCTGCGTGCTCCGATGTTCTGACCTCATTTTTGTCTCCTTTGCTTGCTCCTAATTCTTCTTTACGTGAGAGGTAAAGTAGCCCGCAACTCTTGTTCATACTCACTCCTTATTATATTCTCTCTGTTTCCTAAATCAGGATCTTAGCCCCATGCACCGTGACCTCGATTCTGTATGTCTTTAAGAGTCTGTGGCTAGTCTATCTATTTTTGGTTGTGTCTTGGCTTTGACTTGCTCCAAATACCATTGCTGCCAAATCTCTCTTCCTTAGGGATGGTTTTTATCGTCATTTTTTTGAAGAACAACTTAATGGAGTTCTTTTTTTGCCTATCATGTTGTGATAGATATTTTCAAATATTTAAGGGAGGATGTCTGGAACAGTTATGAGATACAGTTTTCAAAGTTCTGGAGGGGATAACTTGGATAACATTAGAGAAATTACAGAGCCAATTTTTATTTGATATGTGAGATATATATTTGTAATTATGAGAGATGATTATAAATGTAATTGGTTACAGAAAAGTGAAAATATTCAAACCAAGGGCTAACTGGTCTTGGAAAATATATACCTAATAAAGAGCTTACTAAGTGATTAGAAGTGGAATTAACCCTCTAGGATTTCTTTGAATTATGAAATTTCGAGAGTCATGAGAGGATGCCCTTTATTCTATAACTGTGACCCCTACGTCTCATACATTCCTGATTCGACCTTGCTCAAGGACAGGCAGGCTCGGCACGGTGTCTTAGGAGCCCTCTACTTCCTTCGGAAATGCCTTTGTCAACCTATGGCCTTCCTGAATGTACACCCACTGTCAACATTGCTTCAATATTCAAGCCTTTCCAAAGATTTTTCACAGAATAGTTTGGGGACAAATATGTGTTTCACACTCTTGGAATTCTCTCCTGCATACTATCACCACTTTATTTATGTTACTGGTTTCAACTCTCCAGCTCTCTCACACACGTGTGGCATTTCCCCTTGCTATGGGTGTGAAGGTCGTAATGGGACTCCGCTAATTTTGCTTCAGCCTTATCCGCATCACAGTGAAACATAGGGCCTCAAATGTGCATATCTGATGGGTAGATTGAGAAATGTAGCAATATATGTATTAGAATATGAGTTACTAATAACTTTTTCATGGGAGTGGAGTCATACTTATAAATATGTGAGAATTACTAATCCATGCATTACTGTAATGGGCAGGGGCACATATTTTAAAAACAACGACTTTAATGAATGTGAATTCCAGTGTCCACACTTCGAGAATACAGTCTGTACCCAGCCCACCTGATGAGGGTGGTAGAGATGCATTTGCATTAACCTGGTATCCTGAGGTCCTAGCGATGCCAGCAAGTAAGCAATGGCCACGCCGTCACAGAGAGCATGGACATCGCTCCCTGCGTGGGAGCCAGGCACAGACTGAACCGGAAATCATGCTGAATTTAAGGAGGTTTATTCAGGTAGATGAGGGAAGTAGTGATTCCAGAAGAAAAGAATATGTAAGATGAAACCTATAACCTGTGTGTGATGAATGAAAATAGTGACTTGAAAACTAAATAGGGGATATTTTGAAGTTTTGTTATGATTATAATCTTGGAATAGATTATTTAGGAGTTTGAGGTATTAATTGTGGAAATTGGAAACAAAGAAAGATTTTTAAAGTAAATGAGGGGCACATCCTGTATACTCAGAATCATTGCGAAGAGCACAGTGACTGAATCTGTGTATTTGACGTTGAGAAACAATGAAGAAGACCCACTCACATTCACACAATCAGATCATAGAGGGTACGGTTTGCAGATTCAGTGCGATCAAATTTCTGATGGTTTTCATTGATGGGATAGAAATGAGAAAATTAAAAAAGGCTGCAGAAGAATAACATACACATGGACAACTGATGGGGGGAATCCCTCAAGTGTGCATTTCTGAAAGTGTGAGAAATTTACCGGACACCATGGCTTGCCTCGTCCACATGGTCAGTACAGAATATCAAAAATAGCTTTGACTGGCAGTCCCCCACATTTTTTTGCACCAGGGACCAGTTTTGTGCAAGACAGTTTTTCCATGGACCAGGGTGGTGGTGGTGGGGTCGGTGTGGGGCGGGGATGGTGCCGGGATGATTCAAGCCCATTGCATTCAAGCTCACTCCCTGCTGCGCTGCTAGGCAGGTACTGATCCTAGGCTGGGAGGTGGGGGACCCTGGCTTAGCCCATGATGAGAAAATTGTTTTTTTTTTGTGAGCATCATAGTTTAGCACTCAAAAAGTGAAATGTTGATTCTGAACCCTATGCTGAGGACAATGTACATTTCATCAGAAGGGCCTTTTGAACAATGCAACAGCTTAATGGTTTTCAATAAATATTTTTGGTTTTTATTTAATTCCTGGGTAATGTGGTTCAATAGGTCCTAACAACAACTCATCAGAAGCTGAACAATTCCCACTCAGCGGCCTCTCGCAGTGCACCTTGTTTATCCTGTTGTCTTACTCACATGCACTCTGAATGGGGTGGCCAGGGATTAAAAGACTAATTCGATTAATCTTAATTTAATTAAAATATAAAATGCCATAATTCAGCTGCAGCACCCTGCAAACAGGTCCTCTGTGCACGCAACGGGAACTGACCAGTTCATGACCGGCTTTAACGCCCCCGTGCCCTTGCGTCCTCAGCGTGCCCCCGCAGCCTCGGCGTGCCCCATGGCGGCAGCCTGGGGGCTGGTCATTCTAGGCTCTCCTGCCTCTTTTCTTGCCACCTTCCCCACCCGCAACCCCACACTTACTTTCCCAACACACCTACTCTGAAAGTTTTCCACGTTTTTCCCTCTCCTTGACCCTCAGATTCTATCTCAAACACCCCCAAACCAGGTCCTCTCTGCCCCCCCTCCCGCATCCCCACGGATTACAGCTGTGGGTTTGTATAATGCTTCTGTAACGCATGTGTTCCCACAGCAATGCAGACCCTATGGGGTTAGGAACTATTGCTATCTTTCAGCACAGCACCTGAGGTACTCAACAAGTATCAGATGAAGCATTAATTTTCTGTAAAACCTTAGAAAACGTCCTTGTCTCTTCCCCGAACAACTCAGCATGGGCCCCTCACTTATTCACGGGAAGCAGGTACTGTGCGATGCAGGTTTACAATAATTACAGGGCACGTGTTGGGAAGCATCGTGAAGTGGCTTTTTTTTTTCTTTTGAAATTTCTAATGTATTAACTCATTGCCTAACTCTTCAAAGTACAATGAAAAAGTCTTGAAACTCACTGAAAAGACTTTTCCAGTTCACCATTCTCTCCAGAGCTTCCCTAGCAGCCCATGGTAAATCGTTCTGCCCGCTTCTGTGTTTCTCAGACACCCTCCCAATTACGTCTTGGAGTTAGTATGCAAAAAGAAATTTTCAGTCCTTAACCTCAGAGTCTTTGTTGCTACTAACAGGGTTAAAAGTGCAAGCATTTGAAAGTTCATGCTTTTTTCATTCTACTGTTACTCTAAGATTTTTTAAAACAAAGATTCTTTTGAGGAGGATGAATCACAAATGCCAATAAAACTCCTTCCAATAATGCAGCACAGCAAACGGAAACAACATTTAGAGAAGTAGATGGCTGACCTTTAGGAAAGAGGGAAGATAGGTAGAGTGGATCTGGGTGTTAACATTGTCTTTTTTCTGCTGTGAACAAGGCCTTGCTCTGCTATCCACGCTCTTATGTGTTTTGAGTGGGGGTGTGTGTGCATTATGTGAGCATGCCCCTTCCTCTGGGTCAGATCACACTTACCTCCCTCTGCCTGGCTAACACGCCCAGACACCCCCTCTGCACCTAATGACAGTGCCGTTCTATTGCACATGGGATGAAGCGGTCTGTGTGCTTCTATTTTCTGTACCCCTCAGATTCCCTGCCACTGCTGAGGTCTTTAGGGGACTGTCCATCTCTTTGTGGTTTATGACACGGGCAGTGAAGGAAATTTGGTGCAGTAGGTTATGAGCCACTCTTTTTGTGGCCGTTCTGGACTTTGTAAATCTCTTTCCATCCAATACATCCGTTTATATCTTTCTTCAGTGTCACTCCTCATTAAATAAAAGGAAGCCTTTAACACAAACACTTCAACCTGTAAAAGCGCCCATGAGAATGCTCCGTATCAGATGCCAATATCTGTGCTTATTGTTATTTTACCAAAACAGGGAAAGTAACTTCTAGAATGCATTTCATAGCAAAGGCAGGACTAAACCATCTGATCTTTCCTTATATTTTTAAAATATATTTTATTGATTATGCTATTACAGTTGTCCCATTTTTTCTCCCCTTTATCCCCCTCTGCCTTATACTGCCCACCCACCACAAATCCTCTCCTTAGTTCGCATCCATGGGTCATACATATAAGGTCTTTGGCTTTTCCATTTCCCATACTATTCTTACCCTCCCCCTGTCTATTTTGTACCTACCATTTATGCTACTTATTCCCTGTACCTTTTCCACCATTCACCCCCTCACTCTCCCCACTGATAACCCTCCAAGTGATCTCATTTCTTTGATTCTGTTCCTGATCTAGTTGTTGGCTTACTTTGTTTTTTATTTAGGTTCAGTTGTTGATAGTTGTGAGTTTGTTGAGATTTTATTGTTCGTATTTTTAATCTTCTTCTTTTTCTTAGATAAATCCCTTTAACATTTCATATAATAAGGGCTTGGTGATGATGACCTCCTTTAACTTGACGTCTGATCCTTATATGTTTTTTAAATAATATTTTGCTAAGAAAATATAGAGAGAATAGTATTTATTCACAAAGAGCAAAGAAAACCCATATTGAGTATTTTGGGGATTGTTTGGGGGAATTTTTGTTATTTTTATTTGCTAGCAATGTTGTTTTAAGAAACAAAACTAATTTATTTTGGCATGCATTTAGGGGCCACGCATAGTGATGAGGATACTGGGTTTTATCTCATTCCTTCGATGTTTACAGGGTCATAGTAATCACCCCCTCTCCGCACTTCTGCTATTCACAGTTTCAGTTATCTTCTGTCAAACACCGAAAAGATTAAATGGAAAATTCCAGAAGTTAACAGTTCATAAGGCTTAAATTAGCACCATTAGCAGTAGCATGATGATATCTGGCAAGACCCCTTTATCTCCCCAGAGCAGGGGTGCCGATCGCTCTGTCCAGTGCCCCACACCCCACCTGTTGGTCACATGGGAGCCACCCCAGGGATCAGATCTACCGCCTGGTATCACAGGGCTTGTGCTCAAGTCACCTGGATTTTAACAACATCCCCACAGCCCAACAGCAGGGGTGGGGGGACTCAGGTCACCGAGGAGCCGGAAAGGGCATCCTCTAAGTGAAAAGGCGGATGCAGTGCAGTGCACTGTTTTGAGAGAGAGAGACCACACGCATACAGCTTTTATCACAGTGTATCTTTACAACTGTTCCTTTTCTTAGTGGTTATTGTTAATCTCTTAGGTGCCTAATTTACAAATGAAATTTATTTTTAAAAAGTACAGATAGTATATGTAGGGTTTGGTACTATTTCTGGTTTCGGGCACCCACTGGGGGTCTTGGAACGCACACCCTGCAGGTAAGGGGATTCCTGTAATGAAGGGATCACTAGACAAAGCTGATTTTCAGTACATCAACAACCTGGCCGTGGACTAAAATTCATCCACTAGGCCTGTGAGTCATTTCAAATGCTAACATAGGGTGGGGCGAGTAGGTTTACAGTTGTGAGTACATGAGACAGAGTTTATTCTTGTGCTGTTATTTATTATTGTATTCTTCTCCATACACACAGCTGTAAACCTGGTTTTGCCCCACCGATGTTCAGTGAGTTGTTTCTCAGTTCTAGTCAGAAATACTTGTGATAGTTCACTGCAAACATGTCTTTGGCAAAATACTATCTATAAACAAGAGGCATAACTGGAAAATATGAGCAGAATTTTATAGTTTTGTACTGACTATGCAGTCTGGGCACAGTTCCTTCTCCTTTACTAGTTTTCTGTTTATATCAGCCTTAGCATGTCTTCAGTTTTAAAAGATGATATTTCTGTCCACTCTAAACCTTGAACAGCCTGATTTATTATTTCAATCTTCCCTGGCCCATATTCACTCAGAGTCCCATGCACACATTTTGAAAATGTAGATTGCAAAGGTAAAATACTATGTCCGCTGATGACATGGTGCTGTGGGCACGGTGTAACCAGTCTTCACCGTATGGAAAGCTAATTGGTTGCTGCCTCCAAACTTGGCATGATTTCTGGGGATCTGGAGGCAGTGAAGGAGGGCGTCTGGAATAGGACAGAACCTTTCCATGACTGACATTACCTGGACTGCCTGCCTGGGATTATTTCAATTTCCCTTTGCTGCTTCTTTGATTAAGTCTTCACTCCCAAATGCGCTGCGCTCCGAGCTCCTATTATTCTCGGCTGTTTGTCTGATTCTACTGTGAAACTGCTGGGAGGTAGGGCAAGTACTGAGTGTTTGCAGGTGCTCTGTGACATCCCCTGGCCGCTGTTGGCAATGGAAGGTGATACTTGGATCACGTGGGCTGCTCTGCATTCAGTGACATTTGAACTTGAATTTGGTAAACAGCAAACCAAGCCCTCACTCAGGTGGCAATTCCTGTTCTTGTATTCTTCTCTTCCTTTATTCTGATTCACAGAACTTTCTGGGATTTATTTTTTTCCCATCAAATTACCTTCAGTGCATTTTTTATTCTTCTTGTAGCATGACATGAAATCATTTCAGGCTTACTTCTTTAATTTTAATGGTGAAACCATCCAGAGAGTTTGGAACTACATATTTGAGTGTCATGGTGATGAGAAGAGCTTATAGTCCCATTGCTGAAAAGATTGCAATTAAGAACAATCTAAAACTATGGATAATTGCATTCTTTTATTCTTTTGTCCATTCATCCATCTGTCCATCCTCAAGCACCCATGAGGCTGCCTGACACGACACAGACGTTGCCTAGCTTGGCGGGCTCGGGCAGACACAGTGTGGTTTCCGAGCATAGCACTCTCCGGGCTCATTGAAGCATCTGACCAAGTGTGGCAGGACTTTATGTCACAAGTACCATGGCATGACCTGTGGTCATCATGCCGAACGTGAGATCTCTAGGCTTATCCATCCCACACATGTCCATCTTTGCTGCACATTTATATCAAATGTCTTATTATTTGGCATACACATACGGACCTCCCCTCCCAGTGCTCAAGAACACAGAGAGGAGGGGGCTTCCGCGAGTTCCTGTGAGTCAGTAAGTCTGTCCCACGTCCATTCACTCTCAGGGTGTCTGATGAGGGCCGGACCAGACGAGGTTCCACTGTCTGGAAACCCTCCTGTGTTATTTGTAGCAAAGTGCAGTTTTTGAAAAGTATTTTTTCTTTCTGTCTTGAAGTCACACAGCAGCTGCTGGCATTTACTTACCTTCTGCACCAGCAGCTCTCTCCTTGTTGGCTTTGAAATTAATTTTCTTTATCTTGACACAAAGACCCAAAATATGACTCTTTTTCCCCCAGAGGAACAGACGGTGAGGAGGCAGCAGAACTTACAATTTACCAAAAGGGGGATACTATATATAAACAGCGTATTAATACACGATTGTATAGCCGGACAGATTGTGTTCCTCCGAGAGGATGTTGCTGTCGCTTTTCTAAAATTCTCTGGGGCCATCACAGCATGCTCAGTGGACAACGTGGCTAATGGGGAGGGAGGGAGGCAGGGAGGGAAGAAGGAAGGAAGGAAGGCAGGCAGACAATCTTTACTGGTCATGGAGGGACCCGATCAAGGCAAGGATTAAAATGGTGAAATACTTCATGCTACCAAAAAAAGCAGTATTCATTACCTGGTTCCTTAGAGTGAAAAAGAAAATCTTTGAACTCATCAGCAAAGGAAAATATTGATAGTATTTTTAAAACTTCTGTCTTTATGTTGCACATTCTGTTTAGGTACCTGTGATGCACCTGCACTAACAGACTTCAGTATCAGGCATCCGTTTTGAGCCACAGCACGAATGGCTGCTAGCACATTTTGGGCAGATAGAAAAGGTCTGTGGTTGAGGATCTGAACCATCACACAGAGAGGGGAGATTGAGACACCCAATTAAAGACACAAAAAATTTATCTTTAATTGACATAACCCGCAGAGTTATTTTAAGGGTAACACTTTAAACTGCTCTTTCTGTGTTAGTCCATCACGTGCTGTTGGTGTTGACTCTCTCACAGCAACGACCACTGTGAGCTTACCTACAGCTCTTTCTAAAAATGGATAGAAACATGTCATCTTGCAAAAGTTCTGGTTCTAGTTGCCAAAATGGTGGACTAATAAGTTTCCAAGGCAACGACGTATATGACAAACTAAGGGTATTATTTTCAATTAGCTTCTAGCTAAATGATTTCATTTATATTTCATTTTAATTGAATGAGGCTTAATGAGGTAGTAGATTATATATTTTTTAGACAAACTGCCAGAGAGGTTTAGGAAGACTTTGTATCTTCAGCTCACAGAAGGAGTGGACTTGGTGGTGTGGATATTCTAGTTTCTGAAATCAGACATTGGGTGTTTTATTTTTTTTCTCCTAGAAATATGTCAAGTGTGTAGTTACTTGATACCAAATGTTACTTTTTTAAACAATTTTATGTAAAAGTCACTTTTCTAACAGGAGACAAGTTATATTTAAAAGGCTTCCGAAAATAAAATGAAGGGAACAAATTCAGTTTACAGTTTTAATTATAGCAGAGCTCTCTCTGTTGATTTCATGAGTCTTTCTGGATGCAACCAAGACATGATTGAAAGATGAAAGCCCCCAGTGAAAATTGCTTTAGTAAATGCAATCATGCTGTTGTTTAATGTGTAATATACCAATGTGTTACCAATATGCTTTTTATTTATTAATATCGACATTAAATAATCCCTCAAATTAGCAGTAGCTTTGAATTTTCACTCTGGATTTGAATAGCTAATGTACTTTGTGTAAGGATTTGTTATTGAAGCATTGCAGGGTCCCGGGAATACTTGTAAAACACATAGACCCCCATACCAACCAACAGACTTAGGGCTTCTGAAAATGCCCTAAAATATACTGCGTTTTAACACATTTAACAGGCTAAACTACTTACAAATGGCTTTCTGAGTCTCACCCTGCATTTGCAGGAAAACCATGCTCCACAATTTGCTGAAACGGTGAGAATGTACTGGAAGCAACTTAGTAATGAACTGTTGGTTCCTGTTTGTGTCTGTAATTCCCTTTTCTAAGGGAGAGAGATTATAGATCTTTTCATAGTTGCATGATGAAGCCAGCTTAGGGGGGTGCAGTGAATTGTCCTCAAACTCTTCAGGTGAAACAGGCCACAGGCAGGTCCCTCTCCACAGTGGCTCCACCAACAGGAAGGCTTGGCACTAAGCACCATTGTTAACGTGAGTTTCCGTGGTCCCTGGAGTCAGATTTTGGCAACGAAACACATCCATGCAGCAAGCACTCAGCTCCACTCACATTTTATTGGCTAAAGTAGGGCACATGGCCCTGCATACCTTACGCAGAGAGGAAGTGAGTTCCTCGTACGCACCAAGGCTGGAGAGGAATTACGAGTCCTTGCCCAGTAGGAATGTCTGCACAGAAGTGTTCAAAATCGAAGGAGAAACCAATATTCCAATTAAAGAGGAGTGCACGCCACTTCAATATATTAGATCTCTGCTAAATTATTTCCTGTAAGATGTAAATTAAGGTAAAAATAATAAAATAAGTTCTGATAGGCCAAAGAAAGCTAAAGATGTTTGTATAGTAACCTGAACTCTAAAGTCCATTTCTATGGGCCAATTAACTCTAGAGCATTTAATGGCAAATTTACTCTTCCTCATGACTCCTATAGGCAATACACTCACAATCTTAATGTTTTTATTTTTAACTTCAAGTTCAATAAACATCTACAATTTGGGGCTCTGCAACAGGCTGAGCACGGTGTGTGGTGGTGGGGTACACAAAAGAACTGGACACAGAGCCCAGGAAACTCTAGGGAACCTTTCTTAAGAAAGGTAAGACATAGCCTAGATGTGTGTTGGAATCACCCATACCAACAAGTCAAAGAAATGGAAACTTTGCAGCTGAAAGTTCTCTCTCTCTTTCTCTATCTATCTATACATGCACATATACAAACACATGCACACATATATGTATATACACATATATGTACACACACATATACACACACTGTCTAAAACCTGTAATCTTCCTGTGTCCAAAACTAAGAATTAGCTAGTATTATCCACAATATAAATGACCTAAAAATGGATACCTGGGGTAGGAAATATTATCATTGCTGGATTTGGCAGGAACAAGTCCTTGGAGAGACAGGTGATAAATGTAATTGTATTCTTATCTGTGCCAGTCCCGGCGGGGGGTCCCAAACTAGATAGAAAATATGCCGGGGCCTGGAACTGGCTTACTCAGCTGTACATGCGGCTGCCTTTTCAAACAATTTCTAGCACAGCTGTGCTGACCAAAATAATAAATTAACAGTATGTCAAATTTCTCTTTAAGAGCCTATTTCTCAGGAAAATATGTGTATTTGCTCTTATGGATTTCTTTTCCTTTCACTCTTTAATAGCTGCTATCTTATTTCCATATAACACACGGGTTTTTTTTTTGTATTTTAAATAAATAAATGTATTAGAAAATAAAAAGCTTATTTCTCAAAAGTGTGTGTGTACACATAATAATGGATTATATATACACATATATAAAATAAATATGTATATATAATCAGGGTTATTATTATTTTAAGTACATCATTAGAGTGGTCAGAATTGGTGTGCCCATTAGTTATACATGGTGCTCTTTGAATGAAGTCAGTTACTTTGGTATTCTATGATCAATGAGTAGAGAACGGCTAATATTTGAAAGGGCACCAGTCATGTGTGGGAGGTGGGTCCCTCCCATTGATCGCTGCAGGTCCATGGCCTGAATATAGAACTGAAGCCCTCAAATGAGTCCCAGGCCACAGGGAGGCAGTGACGTGCGGAACTTCAGCCCTTGGCCTTTACTTTGCCTCCACGTCCCCGTGTCCCTTTCTTCATTTAATATTCATAAAGTTTAACACGTCCATCCTCCTATCAGCAAACGAGCGCTTTGGTTAGGAGCTCCATTAGCTCTTGAAATACGCTGGCCGTCAGTAGCTGAGAATTTGCGGATGCTCTGAGGATGACCAGCTTTGCTCCCCCTCAACACTCCCCGCGGCTGTCTTTCTGGCACTGCGGGCCTGAAGGTGTGGGATGGCTGGCTGCTCCTGCCATGCTCTCCTCGGCCTCCTGGGTACCATGGCTTGTGGTTCGACGTGATTCCATGTGCAAAGTGTGATCTGTGCAAGCAAGAACAACACGGGAGCTGAGGCTTTCTGGGAGATAGGAAGAACAGTGTCTTGGGTTACAGATGGTGTTGATGGGTCTGAATAAGGTAGGCATCAAGTCTGAGTCCAAGGTTTTCGGTCTGATCCAATGGACAAGTGCATTTGCATAGTCCCGTTAATTTAACTTTCCAAACATGGCATTCTGACACTGCTTTTTCATTCCATTCCTGTGACCTGGGCTCACAATGTCATCGCCCCTTCTCCGACTGTGTCCACGGGAAAAGGCATCCCTGGCTCCCATGCAGCCACGCCGGGATCTTTCCAAAGGTGCAGCTCTGGCGTGTCTGTCCTCACACTTTCTGATGATGTGACCATTTTGTGAGCAAAGCTCTAGAACCACAGAGCTGCTCGGCAAGGTGAAGGCTCGAACACATGCTGCCAACCCTCGAGCCTTGCGTGGCACTTTCACACTGTGCCTCTTTGACAGGTGCCAGAGCCATCTTACAGGGGTTCAGGTTAGAATTGAATTAACTCATGTTTTTAAAACAAATAATGCAGCAGTGTTGGGAAAATATGTGTTGGTTTGCAGATGTCGTCTCAGTAAAGCCTCTCGTTAAGAATGACGCTAGCTTTACCATGGCTTGAATTGGATGCCCACTCGGCTGAGTTCTAGTGTATCTAGTTTAGAGGCAGGAAATACTTCATCATATACATCTTACTGCATCTTGTTGCATTATGTATTGTTATCAAAAGGCATAATGAAGAATGTCTGTTAAATGCAACTGCTTCCCTGTACCTTCCAAGGAAAAAAATAACATATTCTATAGCTGGATGCTTCTTTTTATTTGTTGAACTTGAGTCCAAGAGAATGTTTTAAAAGTTGACTAGAACAAGGATATCTTTATTATATCAAGACCCAGGAAGAGCTGACAGTTTACTGAGAATGAACTTGGAAGTACACCAGATGTGGGAAGAGGCGTGCTGTGCAGGCACGCACACCATGGAGGTATAGCAGCTGCCGAGCAAGGCAGAGGGCGTGGCCAGGCCACTGGGTGGAGCAGGAAGCTAGGGTGCTGGTTGTGAGGTCTTGGCCGCGTGGTTCACTCGTGGTAACGAGGATGAAAAGAAACTCAACAACGGAAGCAGAAGTGGATCTCTCACAGTGCCTAAAGATTAAGAGCTTATCCACTTGGTTTTAATTCTACATATACAGTTATTATTCATGTGTGATTATCCTTCTGAACCTAGGCCACTTTTGCCCTGAAGCGTGGCTAATGAATGATACAAAGGATAATGTGGGTTTATATAGTCACACTGAAAAATGCTATCCAATTTTTCGATCCCAGAGTTCAGGAGGCACGGCTAGTGGTGTTGGGTCTGAGACAGTTACACAGCCCCTGCATGGCTCTCACCAACAGAAGTGCTGTGCAGGGCGCAGAGTGGGGGGAGGGGCATTACGCAGAATGATGGGTGTGTTATCACTTCCTGCAGTCAGAGCCATAAACATATCCATGTTTACACCTGGTGCGTCTCTTAATTCATTTTTTCCACAAGAAGAAATAAATGTCAGGATGGCCTCCTCCTTACCCTGTAATTTGAATATTTCCAAGTTGGTAGGCTTGGCTGTCTTTTGGATTTATGACATAGTCAGCTCCTGAATATCAGTGTTGATATACTAAAACCTGATTTTTCAAAAATTCAGAAGCACAACTCTGTTTTTTAAAAAATACTTGGTGTTTTATTGATTTATTTGGGCTTTATGAGCTCTCATGCTTGCATTCATTAACTATAAATAAAAATTGCTGAAACAGAAATAGGGGAACAAAGTATAAACCTCTGTGTGAGAAGGCATTAAGTGCCCAGGTAAATAGAAGCTATAAATATTTTGTATATCAGGTAAACTAGGATACCATTAGTATGTAAGAAATGCCAGAAAGAACATATGTTTGAGGGAAGTACACAAGACTGGAGATCACTGAGTTTTATGATTTTTGTGGTTCATTTTCAAATTTTTGCATGCAAGTTGCTTAAGAAATATATATTCTCTATAGCATATCAAAGCACCTTGTTGTACTATATACAACTGCTAAAGAAAAATCAGAATTTAAACAGGAATCATGTCAGTAAGATCCAATTATGACCAATTCAATGACTAAATGTTGGTGTCCAGAAATTTACCTCTAAGTCAAACTATTTGATCCCAATCTCTAAAGAAAAATTGGGCTGCATTGGACAACCTCATAAAACTGGAGTTGACTCTGTTGCTTAGTCTCCTGGCATCCACTGAGTGAGGACTGAGTACTCAGGACTTAAGCACTTGCCTGCTCTGTCTTACAGGCTCCAGACTTAGGTCTTGCGTTTCAGTTTTGCCATGTAAGATGTTCAAATACATTTGCTAATAACCCCAGGAATGTGATGTGTGAAGGCATACAAGTCATTCAGCCAGCTGCTCCCCAAACATGTGTTGATTCCATTCGTGTGGTGCAGACATGATGGTGGACAGGTTATTAGGGTTCATTATGAGGGAAAGATTGATTTCTGGGGAGAAAACATAGGGTTCCTATCCCAGCCTGTCCCTTACTCATTGAGGAGACTTGGGAAAGTGACTTCCCCTCTCTGGTGATCTTCAGAACCCTAATTTGTAAGACACATACAAGATGATGGAGATATCAGAAGTTTGAGTCATTGTGATGTGAGATTATGTTACAGAAGTTCTTTCATGGTCATTATTATGTTTTCAGTACAATAACAATAAAACAGAACAAGTTCAAATTCATAAGAAGAAAACTCACATTCCATAAATATACTTGAGATACTTTGGTGAAATTACCTTAATAAAATCATATAAAACATAAAAGTTATATAAAACTATTTTTGCAACAGTCTTACAATGGGCACATAGATACAAATACAACTTCCATCATCAGAGCTCAAGAGTCAGTCACACATTTATAATTAATCAGGACTCTCAGTTCCCGGTCTCTGTAGGAAGCAACCATGCACTCTGTGTGTGTGTGCTGGATGCCTTCTTACATTGTCAGACTCCTGAGGGAAGGGGCGGGTCATGTTCCCTATTTCCCCCATGTGTTTGGGATTGCGGGTGGGACAAGACACAGCCGGGGACGGCAATAGTTCAGACCTGATGCTGCTAAGCCACCTTCCCTCCCCAGGGAGCCCACACCAAAGGGACCCTTTTAACTAACTACATGAAGTCTGTGTACTGCATATGATTTATGAGCAGTGGCCTCTGCATTATCTCACTTGATTATTGTGAGATGTAGTGTGGTCGCTGTCTTCTTCCTTTCCCACGTGGGCACACTGGGTCTCCGAGAGGTGGGCTGGGCTCCTTGCAGTTCCTTGGCCAGTTCTTCAGAACTGCGAAGTGCTAACTGTCCTGCTGAGCTCATGCCTGGGGTCAGTGTAGTGAAAGACGCTGAGCACATGCAAGAGGTATGATGGTACTCCAAGGAACTATGGAATATCCTTCTAGAAGGAGCTGTCCATCCTCCTGGCCAATTCAAAAGCACCAGCACAGGTTGTATTTGAGGAGGAGGCAGGAGTGAGTCAAGGCTGAAGGGGCAGAAGGAGGAAGAAGCTGTTTCATGAATGAGCAACTGGATCTGCTCTCATGTTCCAATGGAAAGAAAGCCTTGGAGGTCAAAGTTAAAAGCTCTCCTTGTTTTACAAGTTGGAAAATTTGTATTCTAATTCCATGCTAATATGGCTGACATCACATATTTCCAACTCTATTTAAGCTATTTCTTCCAAGTTTAAAGATTCTTTGGCTGACGCTGAAGTAGCACCTCCCCAAGCAGCTTGAGAAAATGCTAAGCACTTCCTTAGTGCACTTAAGAATGGATTCTGCTTCCGAACGTTCTGTGCAGGCTCAGACACTGGGAGCTGGAACCAGAGGGCATTGGAGGGAAGCGACGCCCCTTTGGAACTTAGAGAAGACCCCAGTCAGGACCTTGCCGGAGGAAAGGCTGTTCAAGTGGCTGTAATCTGAAGGTCTGTAGGTGCTGTTACAGGATGCTCACTCTGGTTGTAGCATTGTAAACAGGGACAAGATATGACATTCTCTATATGTGCTTGTCTTCTCTTTAGAACTTATACATTACTTCTACAGAAAATAAACATAACATGTGTGCTTAAAAACCGAGAGTATAAATGGTTTGGCCAATAATATAAAACAAGTCACATTTAAGATGACAGGAAGACATATACAAAGATTTAATGTCAAATTATGAAAACGTTCTTGCTGAATATCTCTTTTGCCTTCAATTTATAAATTTTCTCCTGTATGACTGCATTTGGCACAATATCTAGTTGGTGTGATTATGTGGTCAGAAGCATGGGGCGAGGACCAGCTATTAGGGATGGATGGTGCCCATGCATGTACTCACTGGGCTCGAGTTTATAACATGCCGATGGTGTGGATCCTCTGCCCTCAGAACGGAGGGTCCAGGAACCAGACCATGCCGCCTCTGCCCTGCTACAATATGCTGTCTGCTGGAGACAGGCTGCAGTCCGTGGGTGCCTGCAATGGTGGGTGCTCAGGAGCTGGCGCTTGGGGTGGGGGGCACTTTATCTGTTGGGGGGTTCTCAGAGCCTCCCCCTGTGAAGGAAGCCACAAGACCAGATTGGAAGCACAGCTGGGCATTCCCGAAAGAGAGCAAATGTGCGCAAGGGGCAAGGGGTTGGCTCTGTGCATGAAATGTTCAATTTAGGATGAGTACAATCCTTCTGGGCCCGAGAAGAGTGATTCATCAGAACTGAGATGATAAAGACATTTTCTTGTAGGGTGAGTAAGCATTAGAACACACCCACCCACCTGTGCAAGAGATTGATATTCCTCAGTTATCCTTCTGTTACCTGAGTGAAATAAAATGCATTTTTGAAAATGCATTGTGCATTTTGAAAATGCACATTGTGCATTCATATGCATGTCATTTTCTATGTTTACAGTTTAAGGTATTGTCTTAATAGGTATTCGTGAGTTTGGCATATGTAGGTATATGTGTTTGTAAAAACGTGTGTAGATGCACACATACACACACGTGCAGATTCTGCAGTGTCAGCACAGGGTATAATGATTCTTACCTAGAGAGGATCTTGCAGAACATAAGCTCCCATAAATTCGCACTGTACATAAGTTTAGTGTGAAAAATAATGGTCCTTGGAAGCTTAAAGAAGAATTTACACTGCAATTTGAATTACACTGAGTCTGCTCGCATGTGGTCAGCTCCCCATGCAGGTAGGCTGACTGCAGACACTCCTGTTGGTGGCAGCAGTAAGAGAAGCCACAGGAGGCCACTGGAAGGGCGGCTGCTACTGGCCCTTGA
This sequence comes from Anoura caudifer, assembly GCA_004027475.1. Lineage (NCBI taxonomy): Eukaryota > Metazoa > Chordata > Mammalia > Chiroptera > Phyllostomidae > Anoura > Anoura caudifer. Next base: position 387,088 of record PVKU01000344.1, on the reverse strand, counting down.
TCACCACGACCGCTTTTGAGAAGAAGTCTTATGTAGCTTCATCCATGGGCACTGAGAAAAATGACCTTCTTGTAACTATGTATCTTTCTATTAAAATCTTTCTCACTAAACTTAATTTTCAGAATATGACTGTTATAAATTCATCATAGCTTTTCCAGTGTGCCCTTGCTAGGAATCTGTCGTAATTTTAAAATTATGACAGTGTGGACTCAGTCGGTCACTTGTGCCAGTTGGTTCAAACAGTTATGAAAACAATATTGTTTATGATAAATGTAAGTATAGTCAGGGCAAAACTGTGTCCCGTTAAGGGATTATGCGTCATTAGCCTCAGATTCTCAGGAAAGGTATTGACTCAACATTACAAATATCACAAGTACGGGAGGTGAGAGTTTGCCTAATAAACTACCTCAGCGCGTCTCGAATTTCTGTTTGCCATTCCCTTTTATTTCCCCCCCTGTATTATTGCTACAAAGTGCGAAGGGCACTGAAGCCGAGCCATGCAGGTGGTGCAAGCTTTTTGACTGTTTCTAACAGAGAAAATGGTGGCGTGCATTAAACGAGCAGAAGGTAGTGCACGTTGTGCCTCTGTGAGTGTTTGTTGTTAAGCTACAAAGTGGCCGTTTGCTACTGTCACAAAATCATTAGTCCGTTTCTTTCTGCTAAAGCCTAAGAACCAGCAAAGTTTGTTGTTAGCCAGACAAAGAATTGGGCGTGTTCATCTAAATTTTGGTTCTAAATATACTTAAATTAGAAGAATTATTGCTATCATTTATTTGTTGGTCAAGAGAGTATTTCTGAATTACAGCTATGACTAAATTACACTGTGTTTTAATTTCAAGTATATTTCAACTTTATGAGATTTTACTGTATTTTTCGGTGCATAGTGCACACATTTTTGCCCAAATTTTAGAGGGAAAAGTGAGGATTCGCATTACATTTGGGTATAATGATTACACACCATGGGTATAATAATGGGTATAATTATCCCATGTACAATGAGCACAAAAATGTGGATGCACATTATCCACAGCAAAATACAGGTACTTTTACATCAGAGACTTTATCTCCATAAATGCATTTGTGTGTTAACCATTCATAAGTGAAGTCTAAAATTGTCCTTAAATCCATCAATGATCGCCTTGTCTATGGAAGTGTCCTTTATTGAAGCGGAGACCCTGTCACATTCACCCCTATGTCTGCAGGACTTGCCTCATCCTTGCATATTTTAGGTGCCCAAATAATAGATTCAAGTTGTAATAAGCAAAAGAAAACAAACAACCCAAACTCACACACTCACACGCTGTCATGCTCTCACACTGCAGATCCTCATTCAGTTACCTCTGGCAATGATTTAGTTGTCTTTCATATATTTTTAAGAATCTCACTTTCTATTGAGTTATAGATAATTTCATTTCTTAGGTGAGTCTTTGTGTGATGGCCTTATGAATTATATACATACAATTCACACAATACATAAAGCAGATTTTGCATGTAAATGTGCCTATACATGGTAACACATACGCATCTGTATACATTATTATAAAAACAGTGTATTGTATCAGATTAATGTGTATCAGATTGATTAATGAAAAATTGTAAATTCATGGACAGTTTTTAATGAATTTATAAATTTATTATATTCATTATATTATAATGAATTTATAAATTCAAATAATGAGTTTATTAGACTGCAGCAGTTAGATGGAGTAAAGAAAGGGCATATTTATCAATTTGCAGGAACCTTACTCAGCCATCAACTCTTACCAAAGCACACCCTCAAAGTCCGCATGTAGGTGTTGCAAATTGGCTTTTTGTGTTTATCTCCCGTCCTCCTGACTGGGATCTGAGCGGAGGTACAGATTAGGCAGGGAGTTAGAAAAGGGTGATGAAGGCAGGTGGATGGAAGGAGGGGGGTGGGCGGAGCAGGCAGGGGGAGGCTGAGGGCTGTCATCGACCTTGTGGAACGTCAAAGTAGGGCTCTGAGATTTCCAGCAACAAAAGACAAAAAAAAAAAAAAAAAAAAAAAAAAAAAAAAAAAAAAAGAACACACACACAAAAAAAACAAAACCCCACAATAGAAAGAAAGATACGTCATCACAGGTTTGCAAAGCTCACGCATGCGCACAGCTGTCCATCAGGCACAGCACAGGGGTGGCACATCGGGGGGACCCTACCCCATGTGACAGCTTCCCCTGCAGGCTCCCAGGACCGCCACGCGTGGCACCAAGTAGAGAAGGGCATTCTCAGGTGGACAACTGTTTAAAGGTAACAAACACTTGAAAGTGATCGTCACTTTTTAATGGTGATGATTTACTGGCAACACTGGAAACGGAAGAGACCTGGAGACTCACCAAGCCCAGGGTCAGGCTACTAGTGAGTTGATGTTGTCACCTCATCTCCGTGGTCGCCCACGGTGGCACACCTCACTTTCCTAAACACACATTTCCCGGAGTTCCCATCTCCCTTTGCTGACCGTCGGTGCCTTCTGATCAGTGGCCTTTCTGAATTCGGCCTTGTTTTCAATGCCCAACACAAACGCTGCCCTGTGCAGACGCCCTTCCCCCCCCCCCCCCCCCCCCCCCCCCCCCCCCCCCCCCCCCCCCCCCCCCAGCATCTGCTGCACCCGGGGCCTTTGCCTCTCCTGTCTGGGCTGGGTTGCCCTGAGCTGTGGATTTGGCACCTGCCCCACCCCCATGCCCTCGTGGGCCCGCTCAGACCTGTGTTCCTGGGCTGTTTCAGCCTCTTATCCCTCAACCCCCCACATCACGCTTTGTAAAAATCACCAGTCAAGACATGGTGTTGACTGCGGAAAGCCACGAGACCTTGTGGAGAGTAAACATCCCCAGGGTTTCTGCTGAATGCTCTCACCACCCTCCATGTTAGTGTATGTGCAGTCAGTGCATGCTCTGGGGCTGACATCTAGCTGTAGCATCGTTCAAATACTAACCATGGACCCTTTCCTTCCATGATGTCGGGGTAGCTTTCTCACCTGAGAAGACTTGCTTAAATGCTTAAATCGCATCATCTATGAAGAAAACATTTAAATGATTCATGCAAAATATTTTAATTCAGGCTGTTGCTACCGAGTTTCCAAGGTAGAATAACCTGGTAGTTCAAATTCTTGCCCAGGAGCTTTATCAGTGAGAGCAGCATTTGAGTGTCGTGCATATTTTCTTTCTGGACAGCTGTCCTTAGTCTTCCTGTCACTGTAAGTAAGGAGGTGACTCTTTCATTGACAGTCAACCCGCAGCCACGGAATGCCACGTTAACGTTCCAGTGCACAGGAATTCTGTGTCCCTGCTCCTCTTTCCTGAGGGTCATGCCACAGTTATCATCGCACACAAACACCTTCCACTCCATCTGCTGATGTTAAAACAAGGTTTTGTTTTGATACCAACTCGTGTTCTTGTCACTCTAATGCACTGACACTGTATTTAGTGTCACAGTCGCGGCCATATACAGAACTGCCTTGGAGGGCCCCCACGGAGAAAACCCTACTTTCTGTTATGGAAACATTTTTGTGCCCTGAGTTATCCTCCTGACTTCATCAGACGCCTGCTGGAGCACCACCTGTCTCCTTGGCATTGGGACATGGTTGGAGGCACAGGCTTCGCCTTTCCAGGGCAGATCCAGTCGATTCTGTGAGCAAGTGGCAACAGGTGTGGCAACTGTGAGGTGAGAGGCCAGGGATGGCGCCTGGTGGCAAAGAGGGGCTTTCTGAGGGATGGGCGACACTGGCAGGTCACCCACGTGCCTTGTGAAGAGCCCATTATCTTGCCTGGCACCCGAGGCTCACTGAAAGGATGCAGCCACCTCGGAGCAGGCAGGGTGCCACTTGGACAGATGGGTCTCGGCGTGGCTGTGGTGCCAAGTGTCGTGTGCATCAAGTGTTTCCATGAAGGGTCTGTGCCTCCGCCAGGCTGTCCTCGTGGATGTCTGCCTCCTGGGCTCGAAGTGCATGGCGCAGCGCCTCTGGATCCCACTGCTTCTCGGCCTTGACTTTGACTTGTTTGAAGGTCCAGGGAGCAGCCCTGGGGTCTATAGGCCAGCATGTGATTGGATGCAGCTGCCACCCAGCTGTTTTGGCTGGGCAGGAGGCCCATGACATCTCAGAGCTGTGCTCCTTGACGTGTGTTGTTTCTTGAAACCCCAAGAAAGGAAATGCTTGCTGGCTAGGAGGTAAGGTAGATTATATGCAGACAAATTGTCTGGTCTTTGCATTTGGCCAGTCAGTAGAAACCTTTTAATTTGGAAAATGAGGGTGGGGCCAGTGACAGACTATATGGAACACAATTTATCAGCCCACAGCCTTTTACCATTACCGCCACCCCATGCAGGAAAACCTGCTTTGGATTAGCTCTGTGAACAGGAGTGTGTATGCCATACGTGCACATGCATGCATACACATGGAACCTGTAGGTTTTGTTGGTATTCTCATCATGCTTGCATGTAATGAGCACACAGGTTCTGTACTCTTTATTCTGCAATCATATGTCTGAGATGTGACTTAGCGCGACCTCTGTGATGCGAGGAACTGCATGTGCCTACAGACTATTTATCAGAATGAAGTGCAATGTCTATTGCCTGGTCATTTGACATGAAGCAGAAAAGGTGTTGTCTTCTTTGGACCAAATGTTCTCGTCAGATTTTCTTTGACTTGGGTTTGGGGCACCCCCTTCTTGTGATACCAAGAAGGTATGTGTGAGAGAGCAGTGGGTCAAGTTCAGGGAGCCTGCGGGCCTGGTCTGCATGTTTCCTGTGCACTGTTGTGAGAGGGAACCTACTCAGCAGTGCTACACACTGAGAACATATATTATTTTCTTGAATACGAGGGCATCCAATTCATTTTACGCTGTGCCTTGTCAAGGTTCACCATTATGGATTAGTGTCTAAGCAGAGATCCTGCCAGAAGACTTGCAAAAATAAAAGGAGACAGTTTCACTTCTATTTTTCCAATTTTTAAAAATGAACTGTTCCTCTTTCCTCCCCTTCTACACATGCATATGTATCACTCTAAGTTTTTAAAGCAAATTACCCAATCTTCAATACTACAGAGTCTCATTATTTTAAATTTATTTAGCCTTCAAGCTACATTGTTGGAAGAAACTATTCAGGAAATCCACTCAAGTACTCATCCTGAGTTTTACAGTCTTTCTCTCTGCCTAATTTGGGTATTGTATCGTGATCTGTCAGTTCAGAAGATGTTTTAAAGAAAATAGAGCATCACACCTAATATAGGAAATAGTAATTGCTGAATTCATAGTTTAAAACCTTAATTGGTTACAATTAATTAGAGCCCTACTTTTAATAGATTCCTCTGATACTCACATTAATTAAGAAGGATGCACAGTTGCTGGGTTCCATCCAAACCGTAATATCCTACAGCTGCTGGCTGGAGAAGCTCTTGTCGTGTCCGAAGCCCTAAAGAATGTGCTGGAAAGGCTGGCCAGCTAGTTGGCAGCCATGCACACAGTTCTGCACACTATTCCCTTGCTCCCGGGTTTGTCAATGGCTCTTCCTAAGATTAACTGTAGTCAGGAAAAGTATGAAAGAGGAATTGTCATCTGCCAGCCTGTGGCTCTGGGTGGGCTATGCAGCCGGTGCCTCAAGCCCGTGCGTGGAGACCTCGATCAGCAAGGGGGGGTTGCTGGCCTAGGACACGTCCTGCCCAGTTGTGGGAGGGCAGGCCTGGTTCTCAGAGGAGGCCCTGGAGAGAGGTCTCCTTCTCTGGTTCATGCCCCCGGACAAGTGGTCATTAAAGATGATGGTGAAGCTATATCCATGGAGCGAGTGCCCAGGCACTGACCCAGCCCTGGGGACAATGGAGGGGAAGATGCAGCCCCCACTCCAAGGAGCTTTCCTAGGAAGGGACCTGAGGCTGTAAACAAAATTGACCATGCTTACAGCGACATGGGACAGGGCAGCAGTAGATCTCAAACAACCCAGACTAAAGGGAAGGGAAGAGCTACCACCACCTGGGAGCTGGGAACGCTCCCCAGAGATGCCCCATGTGCAAGGTTGCAGCTGGCCTGCCCCGAGGAACCGCGGATGCTGTCCCTGAGCTCCCTCGCAGGTTTTAAAAAAGCAGCTAGTGTTTTATGTCACTCAGCCTGGAAGCCTTTCAAACTAATTGAAATTCAGTGGTGCTTACCTATTTGGAATGAGCAAACAAACAAAAAAATCCCCAAACAGCAATAACAACAAAAAACAGCACCGAACTAGTTGGCACATGACCTATGCATAGCAGGGATTGCAAAGGGAGGCAAAGTGAGAGTAAAATGTGAGGAGGGCCTTGGGGAGGCGGGGCTGCCCAGCCACCAGGCAGAGCCTCTGAATGGTGGTGCCAAGTGAGGGCGGGTCCAGCACGGTGTTCCTAGGGTTGGAAGTGTTTCCTGGACACCTGCCTCCGGTCCCACCTCTTCTCCATGAAGTCTTTGCTCCTCAGCGTTAGGCCTGAGAGCAGAGTCCACTGTGTTCAAGAAAACTTCTCTAATTAAAAAAATTTTGTTCACTTGTTTTTGTCCCTCCCCCCCCCCCGATATGAATTGATGCTGAATATTTAAAAAGTACAGGCTTTGCAATTAGGAAAAAACAGGAATCAGGCTTTTTCTCTTACTGTGTAATTTCTGCCGAGTTTCTCTGAGTCTCTGTTTCCTCATCTAAAATCTATAAAATGCAACTAACTGTGTATCCTGGCCAAGAATCAGGGATTCCAGTTGGGAAAGCTCAACAGAGAACTGGCCCCCTGAAGGCACGAAGACAAGTGATAAAGCTCTTCGTGCTTGTAGATGACTGGCTCCCGGTGAGTCCTACCTCCCTGGACCTCTGCTGTCCAATCTGTGACAAGACGACCTCTTGAAGTCCCCACAGCCCCGCCCAGGAGTCTCCAATGCTCGAACATTACAGGAAGGCGTCCATAGTGAAGAGTTACAATGACTTCTCCATAAGGCCAATGACTGAGGGGCATTGGTAACAGTGGGGTACAGACTCACACATGAATCACATAATACCCATAATGTCATGGGCCTATGTTCCTGGGATCGATGGGCTTGGTCGGGGGCAAGGGAACTACCTAATGAAGCTGGGAAACAACCCACAGGCTTTCCCCTGGTGTATGTATGTGGGTGTGTATGTGAGTGTGTGTGTGTGTGTGTGTGTGTTGTGTTGTTCCCTCTGCCCCTAATGCAGCAGGTCACACAGGTTTACTTACAGAAGTGACAGGGACGAGCTGACCAAGGTCCATTTGGAGCTGACGGAGCAGCACAGAAGTAGAGGCACAGCCTTCGATATGCAGTTATTACGTAGCTACATGTGTGCACATGTGTATGTAACTTATGTCTGTCTAAGTGTGTGCATATTTAAATTACATATATTCAAATCAATCATTTAAATATATAAATATTTACATTTTAATATACTTATGTGAAATACATTTATATGTTTAAAAACTTCTACTTTATAGGAATTTGGGAAATTCTGTGTTTAGGATGGATACCTATACAATAGATAGTAGAATGAGAAGAAATTATAGCCCTTGTGAGGACTTTTTTTTTAAATTTGTGAAAAGTCACAGATCCACTAGCCCCAGCCTTTATGAAGTGAAGCCAGCACAAGGTGGGCAAGCACGGAGAGTTTGCAGTTTAGGGGTGAAGGCTCCTGCGTTGGACACGGGAGACCGTCCACCTTCAGAAATGACCGAAAGTGGCCGGACGACAGGTTGCCTGGAGGAAGTAAAGGCTGAATCAAAATCACAGAGGAGGCATCAAATGGAACTTCTTTTTTTTTTTTTTCCACAGATGTATTTGAATAGTACTCCCAGGATGTCATCGCTCATGGCATTTGAAGGCTGGGTGTAGGGAGAACTAAAAATACGCCATGGGGAGCAATCCTAAGGCAGGAAAGTGTTCCAGAGCTTCCTGAGGTCCTTGCTATTTTTAACTTCTACTCTAGCACTACCTCGGAGTGAGGAGTACCTTTGCAAAGTCTGCCAGGTTGGTGGAAGCCAGGTGACACTCCTTTGTCCTGAAGGGCATCAGTCACATTATAGACCCGGAGTCGGAATGTTGTTTGCTGTTGAGGGGGGGATACCCCCATCGGGAAAGGTGGTGATTTAGAAACAATTACTGATAGGGATCTTTACCTTGGGTTTCCTGTGACATGTCCCCGGTGTCCCTCACCGTAACTGTTGATGATGTGCGCACAATCGAAATGCGTCCTGGAAGTTTTACTTTAAGCGTGACCACGTGTACTGGGGACTGTCTTCCTCTCACCAAGACTGTTCGTGTCCCTGGCCTCCCCGACCTTCTGCCTGACTTGTGGGCTGGCACTCACTCCTGATGCCTCCCAGGCCCGTGCCCCTCTTCTCTGCCCTGTCCCCATGTGCTGCACGTGGGCAGCCTGGCCTCGTGAAAGGGTACCGGGCTCTGAGTCAGGACTTCACCACACGGTCGATGCAGGCATGCTACTCAGCTCTTCAAATCACCAGCTTTTTTACCTGTAACGTGGGTTGCACCTGCTCTGCCAGAGGACAGTGACGGAAAAGTTAACAGGAAAGCTTTTGCATGCTCTGATGATGTTCCTACCAATGTAAGAAATTGTCACGGGTTTTATGTGGGAAATACAGGAGTGAGCAAGAGGTGGTTTAGAGTTGTGAGTATAGAAAACAGAGTTTATTCTTATATTTTAGTTCTTATTCATTTTGTATTATTATTGTATAATTATTGTAGTAACTGTAAATCTACTTTTGCCCACTCTGTACATTTGTGGTACTCTCAGTGTTTCTAAAACTAACAGTTTACAAAATCAAGAATCAGAGCTTGGTATTATTTCAGTTGTGTTAACTGTGGTGATTTGGGTAGTGTTCAGAGATCTGAAGACCACAGCGCCTTCCCTGTTTCCTGTGCCCCAGATGCAAGCCCATGGGTGTCAGCATGGTGCGGGGTCGGACCTCAGGCTAGGCTCTTTGTCACACCAGGGCTGTGGTTTAATCTCAGATTGCCACCAACTCTCCACAGGATTAGGACAGAGCCAACAGCTGAAAAAGCAGCAATACGATTTTATTCTTTGTGGGAATGTGTATTTGAATTTTGATAGCAAATTCATAGGCTCGAAGACATTCATCTGTATTGGGGACACTTCCTGCAGTGGGTGACATGATGTGGTGGGCAGCTTCCTGACCTTGCAGACTAAGGGTCTGCTCCACCAAGCCCTCTTGCTGAGGAGCTGGGAGTCCCTCCTGGTGCCCGGGTCCAGCAGGCAGACTCGTCGGCATGAATCTCTCTTGAGAGTTGTAGGTGAGTCCCTTTCCTGACAAATATTCAGTCCTGTATAACTCACATTAAAAAGCAACATATCTGATCACATTATAATATTTTCCTTCAAAATATACCATCACAGAGCCAGCTGATGTCTGCAGGTATTTTAATTGCAATGTGGCAGTCTATGAGCAGCTGAGCATGTCTTCTGTTGGGGCATTTATACAATTTCAAACAGAATGGTTCACAAATTACTAAAAATGGACATCTCTAAATCTGCACAGGCTTTAGTGCAGTATAGTTCTCAAGGGAAGGAAAACCACTGGAGTAGCTTTGAGGACATGAAGCTTCAGGAATGAAACCACAGATGCACATTTAAGAGCTCGGCACAAAAATGGTCATTTTATTCCTAAAGTGATCGCTAAATGAAAATGCAAACAGTTTGTTGCAATTCACTCTGGGGATCCAGATTCACACTTCAGGTGTGGCTGCAGGGCTTGGTTAGGCACAGACACAGAACGCTTTTAATTAAATCACGAGCCTCCTTGAGGGACTATATGGCACTAAATCCAAGCAGATCAGGCATGCTGGTGAGACCTCCGTCCCTGGTCCTTAATGGAGTCGTTCCGTTAGTCTGCTGTGATCGGCAAGGAGGCCTTGCGAGTAGCAGGGACCTCCACAGGGCAGATGATTACAGCGTCATGAATGACAGACCTCAGCGTGGCCCCGGCTTGCTTTTTTGCCTTTGCTGGCTGGGTCTCATCCATTATAGTTTCCTTTTATAGTTTCCTTCGTTATCTGCAGTTAATTAGCATCAATAAATGACTGAGGTGTCATGTGGTACAGTGATTGCATTTCTCTCTTTTCTGTTTCTTTCTTCAGCAAAGCTGTATTCCTAATGTGTCGGGGCTGTCTGAACCTGGAGATGAACTGATGCTTGGTATCATTTTATTTTTAACAGAACTTGCAAGTCTGACTCCATGCTCGGTGTCAAATTCCATGCTTTTATAGATTGTTAAAGATACCTTTATATACTATCAAAATACTATTGGAAGTCGATAGAGTTATATACACCAACATCATTCTGCATTCATTTCCCATGATCACACAAACAAAAGTGTATGTTATGGTAATTTTACATACAACATTAGCCTGGTATTTTTTTAAATTTTATTTTTTTGGTAGGAAAGTCAGTTGTTAACCTTTTTATTTTTATTTTTATTAAATATTTTATTGTTGTTCTGTAACAATTATCCCAACGCCCCCACCTTTGTCCTCCTCTGCCCATCCCACCACCTGCTCCCACGGTCCACCCCCACCCTGTTGTCCATGTCTGTGGATCACTCACACATGTTTCTTCACTAGTCCCTTCCCCTTCTTTCCACCATCACCCCCTCCCACCTCCCCTCTGCTCACTTTTATTCTGTTCCATGTTTCCATGCCTGTGGTTCTATTTTGTTCATGAGTTTATTGTTCATTAGATTCCTCTTATAAGTGAGATCATATTGTATTTGTCTTTCACTGCCTGGCTTACTTCACTTAGCATAATGCTCTCCAGCTCCATCCATGCTGTTGTGAAGGGCTGGAGCTCCTTCTTTATTTCTACTGCGTAGTAGTCCATTATGTAAATGCACAGGAGTTCTTCCTTTTGCTGCATGCAGATCCTTGCTGCATTCCCCATTCCATGTTTTACAGGCAAAAGACGGAGGCATATTTGGGTACAGTATTTCAGTTGATGCCTAAATGTTTCCCATTAAGAAAACTGAGTTTTCTTGTTTTCTTTGGTTTTGGAAGTTGGGATCTGTTCTTCCAATATGGAGCAAGAGGGACATGTTCCGGAATAACTGAAAGCTAGACATGTTGTGAAAAGGAGAGTTTTGCCAAGAAGTGTAGTGTCTTCACTTAAATTGGCATTGTTTCTGCAAGGGGTTGATGAAAATGATAGAATTTTCAAAAATGAAGGCATTTGTTTTAAGGTCATATGCAGAGACTACAAAATCTTGATTCTGATTTCATCTAGTTCTACAAGAAGCTTAAATCTCTGTTTCATCATTCTATCCATCATCTGTCACTCTCTCTCCCTCTGTCTATCCATCTCTCTAGGATTTGAATAGCACAATGTAATAGCAAATCTCGAGTGGGAATTTCTTACTCTTCTTTTATGAAGGTACTGCACAGGTAAAGGCTTATCACTGAGCACTAAATTAAGGTGAAGAATGTGATTTAAACTGTATTTGTGACTCAGGATTTCTAGGCATGAGTAACAAATTACACCCTATGAAACATCAAATGCCTACTTTAATTTGCAAGTAAAGATGGTGTGAGAAGTTAGAACCAGTGTCTATACTACCCCAAACAACTTTTTAAAGACATGCCTCTCAGTAGGAGGACAAGAGTGAGTGAATTATTTATGTATTTGTATTGTTTTGTTTCTTAGCAAGCCATCTTTGCTGTAACTTTATCATGTTGAAATTGATTCATTCCCGTCCTGGCCACGGCTTACAGAGATAACGTGTATTGTTAGGCTTGGTAAATATCTGTTTGTGGCACTTTCTTTTGCATTTCTTTTTTCCATTTCCTAAATGAACCCTTGTAGTTGTGGCATTACCCAAGGATTTTGGCACAGTAGAAATGAGGCAGACACAGTGTGCATTTTGTTCCACCAACATGGGGAAGTTCCCTGGTCTGCACTCTGGAGGTGGCGATGCACACTTGTGTTGGTCATCCATGTATCTGTGTAAAATGCCCAAAGTCAAGCCTGACATTGCAGGCACTCTGTGAAGGCCAGTCATGGTTTTACTTTTTTCTCTCTTTAAACAATAGATACAACCTTCATGGGAGAGGAGAAGTAAGAGTGTAAGAAGATGAAGGATCAGTTAGTATTGGGGATAGGAATCCAGAGCATTCTTTTGTCTCCCAAGCTCCTGGGCCATCTGGTTTACCTGGGAAGAGACAGGCAGCCTGGAGAACTAGGGGTGGTGGTGGCAAATGATCTGTAACTGCTCTCTGCTTGGCCAGTGTCCCCAACAGGTGCAGCCACTGACTCCAGTCCCTATCGGAGCCTAGGGTAGGAAGGATGCTCACCACCCTGTGCTTGCTGCTTGTACCTTCCCTCACCTGCATAACCAGACCCCTGAAAAAATTCCCACTGTTTAAATACTTCAGATGGTTTCTATGCTCCCATTGGGAGTCAGAATGAATAATTAATGACTATGACTAAATATTGAAACAGCGACCTGTAGGCTTGGGGAAATAAGTAGCAAAAGCTGTAAAGCAAACAACAAAATATTTACAATATATGATCCATATTCAGAGATACACAGTTTCAGTCCAGAGGCTTAATATTTGCATAGTACATGTTTCATAAAGAAAGAATAAAAACAACCAAGTGAGTAAATGAGAAAACCAAAAAAGTCCTGTACTTTCTGTACTGAAGACAAATACAGATGAAAGAGTTAATTTGACATTGAGGAATATGAAGGAAAGGGAACACATCATTAGAAATATACTAGTGACTTTTCAGAATTGCAGAGCAGGGTTGGGTGCAGGTAACTTCCAGGTTGAAAGCTTCATCCTGAAAAGACACTTCTCACAACCACACTGGAGGTAGAAGGCAATGGAAATGTGTCTTCTCATCTGAAGGTGAATTACTTTGAGACTATAAAACAAATAAATGAGCGTTCAAGGGAGAAGGCAAAATAAAGACATTTTCAGCCACATAAAGTCTTCCACATTTCACAAAGCATACTTTGTACCAGGATTACTCCAGGCACCATTGCGAAGAATTCAATCAGATAAAGGTCTGGGGAGGAACTGGTACGAAAAGTAGATGTTGAATATTGTAGTTAATTCTAAGTCAATACGGAGCAATGCTTTTAAAAAGGATACAGTAACCTCTGAAACCAAAATCCGAGTTGTGTATAATGGGAAGGAACAGGGATGTTCATGGAAGTGAAAAGAAGGTAAATACTTCCTGTTAACTCTCAGCTTCGTGGGGACAGTCGCAAAGACTGAGCACCTCTGAGCGTACATTTTAAAACATTTAATATTTCTGGTAAAACTAAATTGTAATTACCAGAAGAATATAGAGAGGATGCATATGTAGCAAAAACAATAATAAAAAAAACCCACTACAATAAAAAGAAAAAAATGGGAAAGAGTGAAGTAGTTTGGAAAGAAGAACCTTAACAATCCAATGAGAACAACAAAATAGGAATAAAGCAATATGGCTGGAAGAAGCCCAGCACATCTGTGGTCAATACCTGTGAATCGGTACACTTCTTTTATTAGTAAACGGTGCTAAAACTGGATTGGAAGGAAAAGGTGGTGTGTGTCGTGTATGATGTGTGGGCATCATATCGTTATCTTTACAAATGGATATAAAAGGACTAACAAGGAAGGAAGAAAGCATCTTAGATAAATGCTAAAAATTATAAGGCAGGATGGATAGAGATTATATATATAATTAGGAATAACTGTAAAAATATAGCCAGGCAATTGAGATAAGAAATACAAATACTAATGTCACTATTTTATTGAGGTAACAAACCCAACCAAAATCAAGGAAAGGCAAATAAATATATAACAGATGTCATTTCTCCCATTGCATGGATGAAAATGGAAAGATGAATTATACCAGGTGCTGAAGAAAGTGGAAGGCATTGCGGCACAACATGTGTCCCTGGAAGACGGGTCTCAGTAATGGTGCATATTTTCAAGGTGCACATGCTGTTACATTGGACAGTTTTACTCCTAGGAAAGCTTACAGACAGTCCTCATATTCATGCAAAAATGACACATCAACTATATTAACTGTATCGATAGTTCATGGAGTGAAGGGAAGAACTGCCTCATGCCTCTGCGTAGAGGGGATGTTGAATCGTGAAGGGACCATCCTACTAGGGAACCACACAGGTGGACCAGGCACTATTTTTGGATATTAGTAAGGACAAAAATAAGATGCCAATCAGAAAGAGTGCACAGTAAGACAATATATCCATAAATGTCCAAGAGTAGATGTAAATGCAGGTGAAGTACAGCCAAAGAGAGAGAAACTGTTGTTTGCCTTTGACGGAAGGGGTCAAAGTGAGGCTCATGGCGGGAGGGATATAATGGAGGATTTTGCTTTCCCTTTAGTATTTATGTTTTGACTTTTTGGCAATTAGGCAATATCTATGTATTGTATAAACCCTTTTTAAGTGCTGCCATAGTAAATACAATCATTTTCTTCTAAATGCTCACACTTTCCTATGGTGCCAGAGAGGGGAGGCTTGCCCCGTGCAGTGCTGATGCTGTGTGTCGGCCGCGGAGGCCTGCTGGGCAGGTGATGCCATCCAGTGGGGCGCACGAGTCCCTGGTGTGCTCTCTGCAGGCTGCATTTGCAGTGGGACACACAGGTGGCTTTTCCAGCCTGGAGCCTTGGCTGCACCCCCACTTCTAAGCACCCCCGCTTCTTAGTGTGGGTGTGGTTTCATCAGAAAGTGAAAAGAGAAAATATCACATTTATCACAAAAAAAGCAGCGTACGTGATCAATTCCTTATCATTACAATGAGGCAGGCCTGCTATACAAGCAGTCTCCTGGTTTTAGAAGAGTGGTATTTTATTGACAAGGCATTTTAATGCCTCAAAAGGATCTTGCGAAGTTGTTCCATTTACGTCTAAATGAAGCTACTTTGTTCAAATTGCAGGTGAGAGATGAAAAAACAACATTTGTTCACTTGTGACAGGAAAGAAGAAAATAGAAAGTTCTATTTCTTCCCACTTCCTTCACCTTCTACCGACTCAGATGATGTTTGTTGCTCTGCAGGGCAGTGGGAGCGGGTCTCTTGCCACCCGGTTTCCAGTCTATTTCAGTGGCACCTCTTCTGCCCTTTGGGTTGTGGAAGAACTCCTTCCATCTCCCTCCTCTCTGATAACCCACCATCTGTTTATTTGCTAAAGTGGAATATGAAAGAGACGATGCCCACGGACACAGTCCATGGACAAAACACAAGGTTGTGTCTACGCAGATAATGCAAATGAACTTAATTAATTTAGCCTTCATGGATTGCTGACTCAGCTCACTGGGGAGCTTTAGGGAATAACTTGGCCCTATTTCTAATAATTATTAAAGTGGTTTGTGCGCATTGGTATGAACCTTCAAGGAAAGACATGTTTATAATTTGAAGAAATTTGAATTCAGTGTCTTTCCACAAAACAACTGATTCCATAGCAAAGACAATTCCCAAAGGGGATAATAAATAAATCAGTGATGCCATGATTTCAAGACAGACTGCCTAGAAAAGTACAATGTAGTAATGTGTGAGTCTATATTTTACTTATGAAATGTTTTCAAATGTAAAGACGATTGTAGGCTTCAGGTGTTTTCACACACGGTAGGACAAATTAGAATACCAAAAAAAAAAATCAACCTACAAACTTGAACAAATATTGTTTTCAAGGAATAAAATACTCCACACCAAAAAATAAAAGTTTGCTCAAATAAGCCTCAGCCTTTTAAGTAAGGTGATGTTGTTAGCTTGGTGTCTTTGCTTCTAAAATGATTCCTCTTTTGCATAAGAACATAGAATTTTACTTTTAAGTAGCTCTTGATAGTGAAACTTAATTGTCACATGTTTAGCTCAAAGATTTGGTTTCTGAACATACATTGCCTGGGACCTAATATCCATAGAACAGCAGAAGCAGTCCTGGGCAATGGGCGTTCTTACTTCTCAAGCTCCCTGTTTTCCTCTTCCTCTATCAATTCTACTAATAGGGGCAGCTAAGGAACCAGAGCCATTCCATGGATCTGTTTGGAGGGTTCTTAATTTCCAACCTGTCTTTCTCTGATCCGCTGGACTCCGAATGTTCTCTCTTCTTCTCACCCTGCCTAATACACATTTGCACACAACACGCCATGCCAGCTCTGCCCCATGCTATTCCTCCCAAGTTGTGAGCTACCTGAGGCAAGGCAGGCTCATTCCAGGGGGAGCAGAGACCAACCATGTTTATAAAATTTTAATTAAGTCACTAGAAACAATTCCTTTAACAGGAATCTATAGGAAAGTGCTAGTTTATGTAGGCCACCCAAACATGAACATGTTTCATTTTCAGCGCTAGTTTCTGATATATAAAATAGTTGAAAAAGGTTTTAACACCTTTACCTTTTTGATTTGGGAGACTGTATTACATATTGGTTAAAATACACAGACTAATGCCTACTTGTGCTGTAGGCCTGGCACATAGAAAGGTCACACATTCTGGCCCTAAACAGGCCACATTCCCAAATGGGCTCTGTGCCCTGGATGAATCCCTCACATTCGGTTCTCTGCTTCATCATCTGTCAATACTGGGTAGCAACAGTGGCTCTGACTGTGTGGGTGGGACATCCTGTTTACACATAGTAGGCACTTGGAAAATTCTTTCTTTAGTCCTTATTAGGGTTTAGAAGCCAAAAATGAAATGCAGTGTGTCTCAACATCCACGGGCTCAGTTAAGGCTGATTTCTTTCACCACTTTTACCCCCTTTTTGTCTCCCAGTTTTAATGCAACCCCATACTTATAGCTCCTTATTTCTACCAGTAGATTTAATCCATTCTGAGTTTCCTATTTTTCAACATTTGCACTTCTGGACATTCACAAATAGAAATAATTTTTGTATACTCTTTGTCCAAATTCTCCTAATGCTAATGCCTTATATGCCTGTAGTCAAATGATCAGCACTTGAAATAGAACTTGATGAAAGACCATTTCACACTCCGCAAAAGCTCAGTCAAATTGCAGCAAATTTTTCAGTCCAGGGCCACACACTGCATTGGGTTGATGCAGCTTTTCAATGTCCCTTACTATGGGAAGTCCTTCGGTCTTCCTTGGGGTTTCAAGAAGGTGATGCTGTTGAAGAGTGCTTATTTGTAGAACGCCCCTGGATTGGAGTGTGTCTGGTATTTCTGTGTGAGGAAGCTCAGGCTCTGAGTTTTGGGCGATGGTATATCTGGTGCTCTGCTCTGCTTAGTCTGTCCCATAATGGGGTGCATGATGCCAGGGTGCATCTTTGCTGGTGATATGGGCATTGACCAATGGTGATGTGACCACTGAGTCAGGTGTGTCAGCCAGATATCTCCCTCCAACGTCACCTTTTTCTCCTTGTGACCAATGAAAAGATTGTGGGTTATACTTAGAGACTCTGTAAAGATCCCATGTTTTGTCAACATGGGGCTGTATTGATTCTCAGGGCCTCTGTCTCTCCTCAGGGTGTAGTCAAGCTGTGTCACATCACAGTGGTTGGACAAAGTCACCAAATTTTTCAAAATGTAAAAAAATAATAATCTGGGAAACTCACAAATGTGTGGGATTATACAACACACCCTTAAATAACTAACAAAACAAAAAAGAAATTACAAAGAAAATTAGAACACACTTTGAGAGGAATGCAAAGGCAGGTACAACACAGGAAACCTTAGGGTGTGCAGCTGAAGTGAGGGTTACAGCGAGTTTTATGGGTATAAATGTCTTTATCTAAAAGAAGAAGGATCTCAAATCAATAACCTCACTTTCCACTCTAAGGCACTGGAAACAACTCAAAGCAAAAGAAAGGAAATAATAGAATTAGAGCAGAAATTAACAAAATAGGGAATAGAAAATATAGAACATGAGTAAAAACAAAAGTTGGTTCTTTGAGCAACTTTTAAAGGCATTAAACAGGACTTTATTGAATATATGTGAGCTTGCAAAATGCCATCCTGAGGGATGAACTAGGTTCATCTAGTTTCTGACATCAGAGAGCTGACTTGTGTGGGCAACAGCCTCCTGTAGGCAGGGAGGTCATGTGGATGGATGGATGGATGGATGGATGGATGGATGGAAGGAAGCATGGACAGGTAAACAGAAGAACAGACAAATAGGTAGGTAGGTAGGTGGTAGATAGGTAGGTAGATAGATAGGTGACAGGTATCAATATAAATATAAATGCTGAGCATACTCTTCCAAATATTTATCTGATTACCTGCTCACTAAATAGTTACCAAGTACCTGCAGTGTCTTGGTTACTAAGTATTTAAAAGCAGCACCCGCACAGTCACTGTCCTAAGGAGCTGTCAGCCAGGCTGTGAGTTTGTAGAGACATTGAACGTTGGTAACTCAGTGAGAAGTACTGGAATGAGTGGCCCGTGTGCAGCATGGCATTCATAGAGCACTGGGGAGAAACTGTGACATCTAGTAACTGGAGTATGACCACGTGCAGATTCTAAATGCTGGAGCTGCCGTTCCCAGAGCGAGATCGCAGTGGGCTGTAGTGGCTGGCCAGCCCTCCGAGAAGACAGTCAGAGCTGACCCGCCAGAAATGGCAGGGTCTGGATAGGTGGAAAGAAAAGGGGTGTTTGAGCCTCGGTCTCAGGGACTGTGGGGACGTGGATTTCTGGCTCATTGTCGGTGTCCATTGCATCCTACCGTGGTGGATGAGAAATGCCTCTGGTGACAAGGACAACAAAAATTGAAACTGAGTTCTGCTAACAGGAAGGAAATGCCACAAAGCAATGACTAGGCTGATGGCACAAGCTTTGTTTTGCGTTGTCTCTCTGTGTATATGTGGGTTGTGTTCATAGACGCCACCACACGGCAGCTACCTCAGGTGTGACAGAGAAGCGCTTTTCCGGCTCCTTTTCCAGTTTTCACCCCAGAGCTCTTCGAAGTCATCATATCTAAAATCCAGTGCAGACAGTGGGTTGTGTATGTTTAACGAGCAGGGTTCAGAGGATGACGAAGGGAAGAGGGGCATTTGAAGACAGGTTTTCTGTACGGGAGAATCCACAGGGTTGGCCAGGCCACAGGAAGTTACTCTTTCCAAGCCACGTCATGAACTCACAAGATGTGTTTAAAGGACGCAACAGATTCCCATGCTCCCTCTTTCCGAAGGGACCCACTGGCTCCTGTGGCCCAAGGGTCATAGATTCCACGTGACTCTGAGTCTCTGCTGCAGCTGAGCAGTGTGCGGTGGATCAGTGAGTTCTGAGAAATCCTCAAAGCTCACCTCTCCTTTTTCCATTCCTTGGGGAACACTTCCCCGAGTGCATATCTCTCCAAAGTGACAGGGGTGGGTTCTCTTCAGTCCCTCCTGAATGAGGACCGCACTGGGCTCCCGGGAGTATGGCAGCATCTTCGGATGGGAAGCAGCAGAAGCTCTTCCACCATGCTAATAGGATTAGCACCGCTGAAGCTAATAAGTCCAACAGAAAGGTAGGAAATTAATTTTAAACCCAAAAATAAATCAGTCAGGAAATGGTTTCAGATATAATATTGCTTCCTAACCAGAAGTAATGAGCCTGAACAACAAGCAGAAATGAGTTCGGATTTGGGGAGTTCATGAACTAAGAGGCAGAATGCTGAGGATGCTGGGT
Source organism: Anoura caudifer (assembly GCA_004027475.1). Classification (NCBI taxonomy): domain Eukaryota; kingdom Metazoa; phylum Chordata; class Mammalia; order Chiroptera; family Phyllostomidae; genus Anoura; species Anoura caudifer. The sequence goes on along the minus strand of PVKU01000344.1, from coordinate 367,463 downwards.
GTCTTCTGGTCTGCCCTCCCCAACTCCGAAGCCTGTGCGCTGCGGCAACCCGGATCCCCACTCCCTTTCAAGTGCCATGCCACTCGGGTCTGGTTATCCTCCTTGCATCTCCTGGCCGCTTGGTCTCAGGTTGTCCTACTCTAGTCCCTTAAATGATGTGGCTCTTGTAGATTCAGTCTTTCCTTCTGCTTTCTTCTTGTTTTATAGACTCACCCTGGAAGCTGCATAATTTCCTTGTAAATGGATTCTAGGTGAGCATTTCTGCCTTGTGTCCACCATGAAGCACAGCTTCACGTTTCTGATATGCAAATTCCTGTCATCTCAGCGCCCCAATGCTGCCCCTTTCCAATGCCCCAGTCCATTCTATCAAGTCCTGCCGGTGACCCCAGCTGCTTCTTTCCCCTATTTCTCCTCCCTCTCCTCCGACTTTAAGTGCCTGCTGAGTCCCACCACTTCTATTCATAAATACTTCTTGAATATATCTCCTCTATTCTCTTTTGGCAGCAGGCCCGCTGGTTGAGTTCCTCAGTCCTTTTCAGTAGCCTTCTGATTTCCCTCACCTGTATTTTCTCTTCCCTTTAGTACATTTTCCACGTTGCCACCAAAGCATGCATGGCATATTACGGTCTTGTTTACCGACCCTGCTTGGGGCGTACACCATCACACTTGAGTCTGCTCTCACATCCCGACGCACCTAGTGCTTTCATGTGTCCTAGGCTGCCAGCCAGCAGCACATGCTCTGTGCCTCACTCCATGCCAAGGAACCCTCCCTACAGTAATCACTCCCTCCGCCTGGAGCATGCCCTACTTCGTGTCCAGTTGTGCCTTTGTTGTCATCCTTCAGGTCCCCGCACATATGCTCACCTTCTTCCTCTGTCCTGCCTTTTATATTCTGATGGGTGTTGTAAGTCCAAGCGATGACCTTAAAACCAGCCCCTTCACGGTGGTTTCTCCCGGGGGCAAGGACAGTGTGCTGTCTGAAATGTGCCTCTTTGGAGGACACAGACCAGGAGACCTGGCACACAAAGGGAATGTTCCCTCCAGCCATCGCTCTTCACTTCCCTGACACATAATGGGAAGGGCACTGTGAGTCTCCATCAGCTGAGTCAGGGGTCTGACCATTCCTAATTCCTTGAGAAGTAACAAAAGATACATAACATGTTAGTACAATGGTATTCTCAAGAAATCACGTTCCTACACCATGCTTCTACATATCTTTCTGGGAAGTAGAAGAACTTACCCTCTGGTGGGATACTGGAGGTGTAAGCCCAACACTCTGCCCAGGGGGCCGGTAAGATGGAGCTCTCGCTCCTTGAAGGGGTATGGTGTTTAATCAAAGACACTGGTAACCTCCTTCTCTCCCCTTGTCTCTCCTCGAGTCCCCTTCCCTTCCTTCCTAGTGTTTCTTTGCATCACCTCCAAAATATACTACTCACTCTGGAATAATCTTCCCAGAATCCACTTTGGAGGAAACCCAGAGGAAGACTTAAAAATAGGTGGTAATGTCCTCAGCACTTGGTGGCATATTGTGGGGATTTTAACCCCCAGAAAGTCAGTGGTGCACCCACAGCATGAGGGGCTGCTAATGGGCAGCATTCTGGGGCATGGACAGGAGTGTATGCGGGTGAGTTGGGGTTGTATCTTTCCCGATGGAAGTGCTTGCTTTTTCAAGTAACTACCATGGTATCTGTGTTCCTGGCTCATGAGGCCATGTTGAGTAGGACAGTTTAGTTGCTCCCACATTTCGCTTGGAGTGAATCTGCGCGCAGGGCCGCAGGTCTGAGCCACCAGGTCTTTAGATGGCACTTCACAGCACATGTCCACGCCCTCGGAATGTGTGGACCCAGAGCCGGTCCCTCGTCCTCTCTGAAGAGGATATTGAAATGTTTTTGATAGTCTTGCCTATTGCTTTTTGTCCTGTGCTTCCCCATCATGAACTGAAATGCAAAGGAACCTGGTTTATTTGAGTTTTTATTAAGATGGGATCTTTAAATGCAATGGATTTTCTATTTCTTATGGTCAGAATACCATATACCAGGGGGCAGTCTTTCTGTCCGCCCAGTGGGTTTCACTGCATTTTCCTCCCTCTCATTAGAGGGCGTTGTCAGCAGACCAGCCTCTGAGTGTCACGTATTGCCAGTGAGGAATAAGAGGATGATAAGGAGCAGGCTTAATTCTCTCTCAACGGAAATCCGAGCACAGTCATTTTGAAACAGAGCTGTTCAAATTAACCTTCCAATACAGAGGAAAGCTTTTATTTCATTTCTGTGAGCCTCTTTGATCTTTTTACCCTGTATTTTTTAAAAATATTTTTATTTGTCATACGTTTACATAATGGTTGAGCATGTTTTTTGCATGCAAATTAGGATGGAGCTAACCCCCTCAAAGTAATTTGTTCTTTGCCTTTTGTTCATGCTTTCCTACAAGGCTGCTGATAGCTTCCTCCTCTTACATTCTATTACTTGAACTAATTTGGACATGAGAGAGGAAAAAACACTCCCATAAAGCTGAGAAATGACTGCAGTGGAAATGGGTGCCGTCAGCACACGGGGAGGGGCCCCAACTGCTGTCTTAGAAATTAGCACAGGGAGAGAATTAACTAATATGCGTACTCCAAGTACAAGAGGTTTCATCGTACTTTGCCAAACAACCAATTATCAATTGGTTTGAAAAGTTGAAGAAAAGGGACACAGGAATAAGCAATTTTGTACAGCTATAAATGAGGAGGCATCAAAAAATATGCCAATTTCTTTATATGTTTATGTGTAGTCCGAAGAAATCTAGTTGGAAAAAAAGAAGCGTAGACATTATAAAAAGAGTTTCAAGTCTGTATGAAATAAAGATCTTGACAAAAACAGGCCACTTACATTTCTTTGACAATTTTTTCCCATGTTTCAGAGAGGTATGAATTCTTGCACAATCATTTTTTATAGATTCGAAGTAAATTGTGTTTCATCCAAATGCAATGCTCCTGTGAAGAAGAAATGATTGCAGCCTATGAATTATGCTGTCATGAAGAGTAAAATTATATCATAGGAAGAAGTGGTGGGAAGACTGAGAATCGAAAGCGGCCGACACGTTGAGTAGCCCTCATGGTGTCACGGCGGGAGGAGAAGCTACAGCCATTCATTCCTGCCCCTAATTTTGCCATTGTTCACGCCAAGCTGAACTTACCAACCTCCTTACTACAGTCGTTATACTATGTGCTACTTTTCTAATGGGCTTGAATCAATAGTTTTTTTTTTCTTTTACCAAAATTTTAACTTTTTACTCTATATTATAATAATAAGATCTTAGTCAAATGAGAATACAAAAATAAGGTGCCCTGTTAATGAAGTATGTTCTTCTTTGAATCTTAAAGAAAACTTTACTTTGATCAACCAGATGGTTTTAAATGACATTAATCAATTATTTATGGATGTACTTGTGTGTGTGAGTATCTGAATATTTATATATACAACAAAAACACTATTTTGTAGAGGGTCCTCATCTCTAAATTTAGGGTCATTTGTTTCTGTGCATTTGTATGTTTATCTTAGTTTCTCATCTCTACTTTTGTTTATTGCCGCTTGGGTTTTCCAGTTCCATTTGGTCTAATTTCTCTTTCTCTTAAGACGTATTCTGGTGCACACTACTTAAGCCGCAATATGGGGCTTCCAATTAAGGGACTCGGGCTCATGCTTCTGTGTGACATGGGCACTAGATGGTGCTAGACAAATGCCAAAGCTTCATCTCATGGGTGGCTCAAGTGAGAGAGATACTTTGCTCCAATGTCACCTCAATAAATTCAGTTCAATTAAAAAATATGTAAATTGCTTTACACTTTAACTCAAATTTCAAATGAAGCCTGTGTTTAATAATTCATTTTAGTGAAACAATATTGAGCTTTCATGGAAGAAAGTAGGTCACTTTTCAATTCCAAAATATTAATTAATATCCTGTGTTCCAAGGGGAAATCATATTTTCAAAGTGAGAGTCAGTGGGCTAGTGTGTTATCAGATGACTTGGGTGCCCACCTGTTATTTTACAGTTCTTATGTGTACCCTCACTCGAGTCTTTAAAGCACTTCTGGGTATAGAAAGGAAGGAGAATGTTCAAGATGTGCAAGCAGATCAAAGGGCATCACCTCGTGAAGGGAAGAAGGGTGTTGGGACTTGCTGTGAATTCTGAATATCAGGGCAGAGTTTCTCAGGAAAGAAGGAAGGGGGGACGAGAAGGAGGAAATGAAGGGAATGTAAAATTAAGAAAGCAGAAAAAAATGAAAAAAGACAAATTAAACCTTGTAGAAAGATTGATCCACTAAAGCCTTCTGAAAAAGTACCAATTATTCAGGCTCAAACTCTGAATATGCTTATTTGGCTCATAAGTATATATGTCTACATATAGGTACATATATAGATATATATGTCTATATATAGGTACATATATAGATATATACACACAAGGGCATTAAAATTCAGATATAACTTAAAAATAACCAAAGTTGATGCAGCTAGTTTTCATGGTGAAGTAAGCTGTCTGGCAGCAAATCTCTCCCACTATCCCCTTCATTCCTTTTGATATAAAAAATGCTTATACTTAACAATAATCCAATTGATCAACAGCCCAAATAAAGGTCTGCAGAAAACAATTTAAGATAGTAGATTACATGCTTTGACCAAAACTGTGGCCAAATAAACTATAGCCCTTTTAATGTTGTAAATTGTGTTATGGTCATAGTTCATTCCTAACCATATAAGTATAAGGCTACTTGGAAAATATTAAAGGTTGCACTTCGCTACTGAGTTTGAGGAATACTGGATTTTTATACAGAGTTTTTACACACAGATAAGTGGATCAATAGCTGGGAGGAAGGCAGATACACAGATGTATACATAACAACATCAGGGCACATTAGTGGTTATTTATCCCAAATGAGAGTATGCATCTCTCCCTCTCAACCTTGATAACTTTATTTTCCTTCCTTCCTCCCTTCCTCCCTTCCTTCCTTCCTTCCTTCCTTCCTTCCTTCCTTCCTTCCTTCCTTCCTTCCTTCCACCCTTCTTTCCAGTTACCATTTCTGAAAGCCATAGCAATTGCAATAATTTTTCACCTAAAAATTTCTCATTTATGCTGGAATAAAATATTAGGCCACTTATAGGAAACACCCTTCTGCAGTTATACAAGCCTCCAGCATAATACAGCTTTCTATAAAAGAGGTGGCACAATCTCTGAAGATTTACGTACCCATCAGTTAACGCATTCCAACATGAACCTTCCCTGCGCACCATTACTCTATAGCCATGCTTGCATGTGAGCATAATAAAGTGAAGCACGAGGTGGTGCAAAATACACTGTTGATGAAGAAAGCCCAATTGCAGCTGCTGTGGGAACTTGCCTGCAATTTGTTCATGCAGAAATAGAGATTTTATATCAGAACTTGGCCTGGACAGAAAGTGTGTTGGCCTCACATCATTGCCACCTACAGATAGCTCCCTGGAAGATCTTCATGTACATAGGGTACATTTAGGTTTGCACTGTGGTGGTACCTTTCAGAAAATATTAAGTATTGGTCATCTATGCAAGAGGGGAATTTTAATCAAATGCCCTTGGATGACAAGACATAAACAGCGGGCAATTCATTTTCCAGAAGCAGATTGATGAGTGGTGAGTGCTCATTAATTTGCATAGTTCTGGACAACCCCAAAGGGTTGGGCTTTGAGGAACGGTTAGAAAAGACGTGTCTCCAGATCTACTAGTGGTTAAGTGAGCGATGACGGTGAAAGTCACGTGTGCCCTTGTTACCTTGGGGCTCCTTTTGTTGTCTCAACTTGCCATCAAAATGTTGTGTTCTGGATGGTGTGTTTTTCATAAAAATAGTTTAGCAAAAGGAGCTTTCGAAGACTTGATTAATAATAATAAGTCCGGCATCTGAAATCTCCCTATTACTCAGTATGTTCCATATTAAGTGATGAGAAAGTCCCAAAATACAAGGACTCTCTGTTGATGATGAATTTATAATAACAAGAGGATAAAACAGAAAGGACTCTGTGGTGTTGGACTGAAAATCTTTCTCTTTTCATTCATTCCCTTCTGTTTCTAAACACTAAATAGAAGTGGATTTGGAAGACTGGGTTCGAAATGATTGCTTTAATGTTGAAAGTTCTATCTTATTTATATGTATTTCCTTATAAATCTGGTAAAGGGAAAAAGCATTGGAGTTCCGTTTTAAATCCAGATTCAACGACTGAGAAATGAATGTGTCATTGGGAAAATAATTTAGTTTCTCTGGCCTTCTATTCACTTAATTGTAAAAATAATAGTCCTCATCTTGTGGGGTTAAGAATGTCTCTTGTGAAGTGGATATGAGACAAGATGTATTTTAAGAAGCAGGCAGCTTTAAAAGAGGCAAGAAAAAGCCACAGAACAGGCTCCCTTGGAGCAGCAGCCAGGAAGCCTCGGTCCACGGGAGACAGACAGCCTTGAAGGACAGCAGTCTACCTGTGCTATCAGTTTGGGAACCAGTCCCAGAGAGCCCAGTAGATGACCAGCTAGTTCCAATATTTGCAGCGGGACTGGGAATCAACAAAGTGGGGGGATTTTAAGAAAGCTGAGTATATTGAATTTTTGTGGGAAACTTTTCATTTGAGGTGAGATGGTGCCAGCCATGTCTCCAACCTCGGTCAGAAACTCTGCAGTTTCGGATGACAGGAGTCTAGTCCCTCTGAATTACTCAAGAGCTGGAGAGTGGTTATTGATGCTCCCTGTAGACTTAGTACCATTAAGGTGTCAGCCCTTAAGGACTTAATATGACATAATGCCAGTCTTCTCAATTTAGCTGTTGCAGCTCTGCTACATCTCAGGGATTTCCTGTGTAAATATAAACTGACAGAAACAATTTTTTTGAGAGAATTTTCAAATTATCTGCACAGGAAGATTAAAGCCCTCCATAATGATTTTTCTTCCAAGCTCATGATTGAGTTTAGTTAAAATTAAGTGAGAAAGAGTCTCAACCCCCAACCTCAGGGGAGGGAGGAAGAGCTGCAGGTGGAATCCATCACCAATGGCCAATGACTTAATCAGCCCCTGCCTATGTAATGAAGTCTTGGTACAGCCCCAAAGTGCGGCGTGCAGGGTCAGCATGTGGAGGTGGAGAGAGGGGAAGCTCAGTGCCCTTCCCTGACACGTCGCCTCATGCCTCCTTCTAGCGGCTCTTCCTGAGTTATACCCCTTTCTAACAAACCAGGGCTATGGTGGGAAAAAAGGATCAAATGCCCTTGAACCCACAAAAATGCATTATGGTTGTGGATCGGTGCTTCTGAAAGGCCCCGGGGGCTGCTGGAGGAAGGCTCTAGTACAGGTGTGTGGGGGGGGCTCTCTTTCCACAGGAAGGGAGTTGGCATGAGCACAGCATCGGGTGGCCGGGGAGGGCGGGAAGCCCCTGTACAGACAGGAATACACACGGCATCATCAGATCCACGTCGACGTGGGAATGGACATAGGAAAATCATCGGAAGCAGAGGACACTCTTGTGTTCAAAGGCGGGTCAGCAGCGGGCATAATGAGAAACACCCTTTTCCATGTGACTGTCTCATATGGTGTCACATTGTTTTGTCAGTGGGAAGAAAACTTATTTTGACCTTGTGTACTTATTAGTAAAAATCACCAGTTTACTTCAGACGTTACGGGCATGAAGAAAATGAAGTAACTATTTCAGTGTAAGCAGTTGCTGTTATTGCCGTGAATTACAAGATGCATAAGGAGATTCTCCCTTTCTTCAGAGGCAGTGTATGTTGTTTCCTTAGTAATTCTAAATCAGGCGTCTTTTTGTATCTGCAAGTATTTTAATTTTTCTAAATAATGGGTTCAGTTTTTGTGTGTGAGAATCAGGTAAGGTCGGGTCCTGGAGAGAAAACCAGAATTAAGCAAATGTTATGCAAATTTTGATTTTAAGATATCAGCCTACATTTAAATAGATGTAACTTATACCTACATTTATATATGTGTGATTGTTGGGTGATATTTAATTGTGGTTTACAAGATGCCAGTGTCCCATGACAGGTGTGCCAAATGGGAAAGTCTGTGTGTGTGCGTGTGCATGTCTGTGCATGTGCGTGTGTGTGCGCGCACATGGAGACAGAGGCAGACCCAACATTTCAAGGATGGTAGGCCACCCCTTTAACAATGTTCTGTGAAGTAAAACATCATTGAGAAGGCAAGCATTACATTTTAGCCACTATATGAAAATAACATGTCAAATCTTTATTATCCATCTGAGAATTAGTCATTGAATTTTTTAAAATTACAAGACAGTTTGTGTTACTGATACAGTGGCTTTTTCAACCCCTGATTATTGTGACCCCTCATCCCTGCTCTGGTGCCCTTTGAGTAAAAATTAAAATTAATCTAATGTATTAATAATATTAAAAAAGATTATTTTAATTTTAGCAAAATGTTTTATGATGATTCTTCCCATAAAAATTCACATGTGTAAAAGCCAAATAGAAAGTTATGACTAGCAGAGTAAAAAAAAGCATACTTTTTAAATGATTGAGAGATAGGTGCATTTTAAAGTAATTGTTATTAATTTCTCTCTCTCTTTCCCCACCCTGCCAAAGTAAGATCCTTTCTTGGCACCTGTTACAGGTCCAGGATGAATAAATCATAGTTTGGCAAATATAAGAAAAAATTCTTTAGACTTTTACATTTTAGACATTTCATACAAAATTTATATTCCCCAATCTTCTTTAACTTTTGTCTTATGTAAAACAAATGAAGCAATTTATTGGAATTACGTGTTAAATGAACAACAAAGTCAGTTCATGAAACTCATGCAAAATGAATTTCATTCCCTGGGGAAGTGTAGGCATTGAAACCAGCTCTTCAGTGTGTTAAGCTAAAAGAAATTAGAAATAGAAGGATAACTGTGATTGAGAAGACCACCTATGTTGACTAAATATATAATTTAGACAACTTTTAATTCTCCATTATCTCTATTCATAAAATGTCATTTGACAATGCTGAACGGTGTTTTTATTTTTCTTGATCATATCAGCTGGTGTCCTTTCCTCCTTCATCCTCAGCAGACCCCACATCCTGTACTCACCGTCAGGTGCATCCCTGGGATTGTCCAGGTCCCTCTGTGCCACTTCTGCCCTCTGACCCCTTTGCTCATGTGCATTTGGATGTGGGCTGTGCTCTGATAGAGTCAGGTGGCTCCCAGGTTCACCGCTGCATCTGCAAGGCCTGAACTGTCACACTTTACTTTGACTTTAATATGTATGTAAACTATAAAGTGGATGGTAAGTGCAAGGGGTCTTTTGAACCCTTGCACATAAGGGAAGATCCTGCCACCAGGGCACTCTCAGGACAGAGGCAACATAGATGCGTAAGTACGCTGAGTGCGGGTTATAATGGTCGCAGGACCATTGATTCTAGGTACGCAGGAGGCAAGAGCAGATGGCAACAGACATTCAGGACAGGCAATGCTGCAGCGAGCTTGGAGGGATAAGCAGAGTTTCACAATGCAAACGCAGCAGGTTTCCTTAGCAGGACAAGCAGGAGCCTGCAGAGGTTTAGAAAGGAGAGGACATGCTGGGGTGAATGGTTAAAGGCAGTTGTGGTGAGATGCTGTGAGGGTGTGGTGAGTGATGAGGCTGTGATGTGCCAGGGTCCTGACAGTGGGGGACCTGGAGTGTTGCAGGGGGGTGTCTGTGTTGGCCATGAAGGCTGTGCTGAGCATTCCAAATGTGTTGAGTGGTTTACTCTTAGAAGAATTATTCTGGCCACAATAGATTGGAGAGAAAGAATTTATGGTGTTCCCGGGTAAGAGAAAGTTACAATAACACAGGTAATAACAAAAGGAAATCTGAACTAAGGAAGTAGATAGATTTAAGATGTACTGAGGAGGCATGCAGGTTAGATCCAGAGACAGATTAAATGTCAGGAAGGAGAGTAAATCTCTAGGGAGGTGAGATGGATGGGGGCCCCTGGAGTGGGGAAGGGGAGATGCAGAACATTGAGTAATAGCCAAGGGGTGATGAGCTCTCTTTCCCAGATGATGAAAATGCTCCAGGGTTGGATTATGGTGAAGGTTGGCCCTCTCTGTAAATATGCAAAAAACATGTAATTATGCATTCTATAGGGAGGAATTTCAGAGTACGTTAATCTTGATAAAACTATTTTTAAAAGTTGTAACAGGATGCTTGCCTAGCCACATGGGGGACTGCTGGTGCCATTTACCAGAAATCTCAGCTGAGGAGAGGAAAAGAAGGGGGTTTGGGAGTCAGGTGCCGTCTGAGCTGATCCTGGCGCCCCCCCCCACCCCGATCATGGGCAAGAAACAGGCACTGAATGTCTGAGACTGGGCATCGGAAGTGCCCTCTGAGAATGCAGACTGGGGGGTGGACCATGGGAGTGGATTACCTCCCCCCAAGAGTGCAGAAGAGTGAAGAGAATCAAGAAGAGAAGCATCAAAAATGTTGAACAAGTGGGGACTAGCAAGGGAAGAAGAATTGAAGAACATGACTTGAAGGAGCAGGCAGATAAATCACAGGCAGGGCAGGGTAGTAGTGCCGCTGATATTATTTTTAAGAGAAATTTTGATACAATGAAGGGTATGCCACTGGGTTTAGAGTTGAGTGGAAATTGAAGAAGTGGAGCCACTGCAGTCTGTATAATTCACCCAAGGAGAGAGAAAATCATTGGTGAAATGGTTGTTAGATGCAGGCATCACTCTGATGGAATAGTCATGAACGAGGAAGAGGAGGTGGAGTTCCAGAGAGTAAGAAGATGGATGGATGGCGATGGTGAGAAAGGCAGGAAAGGAGCTAAGGAGGTAGGGTGGGGAAGGACTCGGAAGCTGTAAGGTAGTGACTAAGGCCTGTAATGGATATTTGATTGAAAGGAGAGTGGGCTTCCTGGGACAATCAGTGAGAAAGAGAAGAGATGTTTTCATCAAAAGCACAAGAAAAGAGTAGATACATTAGACTACATCGAAACTAAAATAAAATTGTCCTTCAATGGGCACCATCAATACAGTACAAAGACAACCCATGGAGTCAGAAGAAGTGTTGGCAGATTATTTGTCTCATGAGGGACTTGTGTTCAGAGTAGAAAGAACTAGTACCTCATAATAATAAAAAGGCAAATAATTTAATTTAAAAATAGGGAAAGGATCTTATAATATGTAATTCTCCAAGGAAGGTATACAAATGTCTGATAAGCACGTGAAAAGATGCTCAACAATGTTACTCATCAGGGAAATGCAAATCAAAACCACAATGAGGTATTGCTTCATATACCCTAAGATGGCTAGACTCAAAAAGAGAGATAATAGTAAGTGTTGGCAAGAACATGGAGCAATCAGAACCTCACAAGCTTCTGGTGGGAATGGAATGCGATGTGAGCAAGGCTTGGGACAACAGCCTGGCAACGCCTCAAAAGATGAAACATGGCATTCCATGTGACCCAGCAATGCCACACCTCACCACATCATGCCACGCCTAGCTCTATGCCCAGGAGAAATGAAAACAAATATCTGCACACAGACCTATTTTATAAATGTTTAAAGAAACATTATTCATAGTAGTGGAAAAGTGGAAACAACTCAATAGCCAATCAGTGGGTAAATAGGTAAGAGTGGTGTTGCCACACAGAAGACTATCATTCCACCATTAAAACACATGCAGAACTTTGAGGCCTGGGTGGAGAAGCCTGAATTCTGGGGTCTCATTCTGGGTCCCCCACTGGGTGGCCGTGCCTGCCTGGATGCCCAGTGGGAGGGTGGGGTTCTGACCAGGGACTCTCTTGGCCCCCTGAGCCTCAAGATGCCGGGCTCCCTGCGCCATGTTTAGAGGTGCCTAAGACAGAAAACAGAAATGAAGCACTAACACATGTTAGGATGTGGATGAATGTTGGAAATTTTATGCTAAGCAAAATAATCCAGTCAAGAAATAAGACCATATTGACATGCTTTTGTTCTTATGAAATGTCCAGATAGGGGAATTCTACATGCAGGAAGTAGCCTGGCTGCTGTCCAGGGTGCCGGTGGGCTGGGGCATATTCGCGGTTGGGAGAGGGGGGTGGCTAAAGGGTACGGGTTTCTTTAGGAGTTGATGAAAAGTATTTAAAATTGATTGTGGTGATGGTGGTACCCATCTGGCAACACACTGACTTCACTGAAGTTTGGAGTTTAAATGGGTCAGTCGTAGGATATATAGTTTATGTCAACAATGTTTTTACAAAGGTCTCCATAGAGGGGACTTCTTCTAAAGACCTGAGTGGCATTCTTCACAACTGCCATAGTCATGAAAAACAAGGAAATTCTGAGACCTGTCACCGCCAGGGGCCCAAGAAGAGAGGATGTGAAACGTGATGAGTAACTTAGGTGGAATCCAGGAACAGGAAAGGGCATCAGGTAAAAACAGTGGAGTAGCGGATGGGCTGTAGTCACAGAATGTGTCAGCGTTGGTCTGCCGGCCATGTCGCGACAATGTTACCACACCGGTGTGAGATAGTAATACAGGGGTAGCTGCGAACGAGGTGTACGGGAACCCCCGTGCTGTCCTTGCAATTATTCTGTAAGTCCAAAACTACTCTAAAACATAATTTTTAAAAGATGAATTTTTTTATTTTTCTGTTTGAAAATGTGATGTTAGAGTTAGTTCATAGAATTAAATATTCAAACTCTGTTGTCAGAAATCACTTATGCCAATTAATTCACTTAGCGTCCTCTTTGTGACTCTAGAAGTGCTAAGGAGATGGTTCCTGCTTGAACTCATTATTAGTTTAAGCATTGGTTCATTTTATATTGGCAGGGACCTTGGATTTGCCTTCAGAAAGAGACTTGGGAGACAGTAGCATTCAGAAATAAACTATAACCTTGCTGGTCCTTTAAGGCTTGGTCTGTATCTTATGGCTGGCTCATGGAGCCAGTTATTAGGACAAAAATGCCTTTTTAAACAAATGCTATCTCTTTTCCTGACAAACCATTGGGTAATATAATTAATATGGATCTTGAGAAAAATCACCATGTGTCTTTTTCTCTTGACAAAGGGTCTCTTTTAGAAGCAAGTGCTTCCCAGTTTTTAGTAAATTTCAGTATTAGTCTCTCATGTATTCATTTATTTTAAATATGCTTACCAACGGAGCATGTATACAAGTATCTTTATTACATAAATCTATACATCAGATATCATTTTGTGAACACATTTACTCTCTGACTAAATTAATCCTTGACCTGGGAAGAGTTTAAGATCAGGACCAGGCTACAAATCCTAACATGGCTCCAAGTTCAAACAGGGAAGAATTTACAGGGCCATATCAGAACTGCCTTTGTTCACACAGAGCGATTCAGGTCTCCGAGGGCAGCACAGGTGGTCAACTGAGGAGGAAGTGCTGGTGGGTTTAGGGCAGAGCCTTGTGGGGGCCGCAGCCAGAGTCCTGCTCTCAGCTCAGAAGGAGGCAGGAATTGGCCTGGGGGAGGGCAGGTCCTGGCCCAGCCCCGAGGGCTCTGTGGGCAGAGGGGCCCTGGCTGCCCTTGAGATGGCCTGAGCCATGCAGGAGCACCCCTGTCTGCACCCACCTGCTCCATGGTGACCATAACACAAGGGGCCTGGGAGGACGGCTTAGTGGACATGGCACAGGAGAGGTCTTCTTCCGCGTGTTCCCAAAGTTGAAAGGAAGGGCTCCAGGCCTGCGCGATGGGAGGAGAGACCCCGAAGTGGAAGGGGGTATCCACGCTGGTTGTACAGAAAACGGCGTGTAGAAGGAGGTTACTTAGGTGGTCATGCGCATGTTTCAACTATTGCAGCGGTTGGGTACTGGAGGGTCCCCAGGGAGTCAGTCAAATCCCGCATTCTAGGAAAACAGAGAAGTGAGGGCAAAGGTGCGGAGTAGCATGTAAAGCAGCGGCCATTGCTGTTTGAACTTTGAATCCAAGTCTGCTAAAATAGTGCCTGGCACACAGTAGAAACCCGATAACTACTGATTGATGAGTCAAAATCCAAGACCACCTGGCTGCTTCAACATGTTGCTGATGGGAATTTTAGTTCAGAATTGCCTACCATTCAAACTTTTTCCTTATTGCACGTGCATGCTATTGGTCAATCCAAATTTTTTGTGGAAGCAGTGGGAACGTAAAACATAAGAAAGATCCTGGTGTGCCTGGCGTGAGTGCGGGGTGTGTGTGTACGCGGGTCAGGTGACATCTGCCTCAAAAAAATATCCGTGCTTCAGTGATTCAGGGTTCCTGTTTTTAATTGTAACAACTCTTGTTTGTTTTATTCAATGCAATAATGACAAGTGCTGTCACCAAAATATATAGCCAACGCACTTGTATAATAATTTATAACACCTTACTTATCAGACACAGTGGTTATTTTTAGTGATAATTTTAATATTTAATAGTATCTTCTTGTAAAACAATTTATATATACACAAATGTATATGTATACACACATATATACATATACATACATACATATATGTATATATTTGTTTTCATTTCCATTACTTAATATATAACTTTTGTCCTAAAATTCAGGGAACATACTAGGTATTACGTGAAAGGTTTCTTTCTTCTTTTAAAGGCCAGCAGGCTCTTTACACTCACTCAGGTTGAAGAGTTCTCAGCGCACTCATGTCCACTGAGGTTGCAGAGCTGGCTAGAACCCCCAGCCACATGCATGGATAAGTACATGCAACTCTGCACACAAAGCCTATAAGGCTTCTGGGAATGGCCCTACAGCTCAGAAACCCCTGTCAGTTGGTGAATGTGCCTGGGAAATGGACTAGGGCGTCACTAAGAAAACCTGTCAATCAGAATCTTAAAAAATATTACTATGATTATCATTAAATCTTTAGAGTCTAGACAAATAAGGAGTCAGCGCTACTTGTTTTTCAGTTCTAAGGAAGACTTTTTGGGGTAGGAGTTGTTCAGAAGGGATGCTGTGAAATGGAGACACAGAAAAAGCAACGTGAGTCCCTTAATTTTGTGGGCCCCCCACCCCTGTGGTTGCTTATTCAGTTGCAAGGCCCTCTCAGCAGTTGGTCCTGACCTTGAAGCAGCAAAGAGTGCTGATTGAAGCGATTATGAGCAAAAAGATGGCATTATGCTGAGTAAATAAGTTTCCAAAATAAAAGGAGTGGGTGAGAGCTTCAGCATCCATATTCAGATCTGCTAATTTCCTTTGGGAAGGGCCTCAGTCTCTTCCCATTGATCTTCTCTGCAATAAATGATTCAATCAAAGGCCTCTCCACTGATGCTTGGGAACGTTTAGGTAAACACAAACACCGAGCCCCAAAATGCTAGTTTTAGTAGGAAATGCAACCTTAGAGTGCTACTTGAAATTACCAGGTGGCTACAATTAATGCATTTTTTTCAGTGCCATATATAGCAGAACATGATTCACATTTGGTGGAAAAAATAGAAGTTAGAACTTGTAGATGAGTGTCATGGATTACATAAACACTGTGTGCACTCATTTTTCCTCCAGAGGATAAAAATCTGAAGCATTTTACGTGCAGGCAGTCAGCTTTGTCTACATGTTAGGACCTTCTTCTCAAATGTACCACAATTGCATCTTTCCTGCCACAGCTTCCCCTCCCTTAGCCCTTGAACTTCCCCTTTGGGCCCCCAGAGAGCAGCCAGCTGGGGGACATTATGCTAAGGCTTCTTGAATCTCTGTGAGCTCCACATACTGGGATCACCACTTTCCCTGCACAATTTTTACTTTAGCATTCATTCAACAGGTACTGACTGGATGAACTTTGTATGCAAGCCCAAGGCGCTGCAGTCAGCAGTGAGAAAAGCAATGTCCTATTCTGGATGAGTAAATAGAACAGGATAAAAATGAAGGGATATGGAAGATAGCCAACCCTCAGGCTGAGACCTAGGGACTCCTTCATGGAGGTGGGAAGCTCATTTTTCCTGGTATTTGACAGATACCAAGGATTTGAACCTGCAGAGATGGAGGGATTAGGTGAAGAAATTTTTGTTTCTTCTCTTTATATAAGCTTCCTTCTCTTTTTTGTTCTAATCAATCAAAATGTCAAGAAATAATTATGTAAGCATTGAAAAGCAACAGGAGTTCTTGAGATCTTCCTCTTCTCCAGTGCATATATATTTAATAAGCTATTAATTTGTGAACCTCAGGAGTGAATCACTGGTGGTAGAAATACTAGCACAAGTAATATGGTACCCCTGAGGTATTTTTGGTTAGGGAGACATTATCATAATCCCTGCAATTGCAATATGCAATGTGGTGGTGTGGGACAGTCCTGCCTGGAGAGAAGACTGTGCTGTGGCTTTGACCTCCCACACCCTTACAAATTAGTACATTGATACTTAGTCCTAGCATGGTAAAGTAGCATCACCTCTCAAGTTGTCTCAACAGGTAGCAGGTTCCTGAAGTATAGTTTAAGATCTCTGACCACAAAGAAAAGGGAAGTTCATTTATTTTTATATCTAGTGGTCCTATTTCCTGTGTATTTGCTAACCTTGGATTATATGACATTTAAGGTATATTCCTATTCTACATTTCTGGTGTTCTCTTGGTGAGACTTCAAGCAAAGTGGGAAAAGCTTTGAGTTAAAAGCTGAGCTACTTGGAAAACGTTAAGTAACTTTTGGAATTCAGTTAGCATTTATACATAATGCTTCTGTTAATTTCTGCTTATTAAGGTTATTATAAGCAGTAAGCAAGAGTATATCAGAGAAAGCACATGATAGCACCAGGTGCCTCCAAGATGTTCAGGAAGGGGTCAACTCCTTCCTCCCCATGCCCACAGCAAGGAGCATCCTCTGGGTTCCATGTTGCTTAAAGCGGCCCCAGCAAAAGGTAGTTCAGGAGATAAAAGCAATTAAAATTGGGCTTTTATTTGAAATTCTAAAGATTGCAAGGGGAAGGAAACTGTGAAGAAGAATCTTCAATTTAAGCTAAAGCCAAATATGAAGATTCCGCTACAGAATGTTGGCAAATAGTTTTCCAATGGAAGGCCAAAATCCAATCCTTTTGGAAAAATCACATTTACATGAAGATTGCATTGACTCTCTTTTCCCCTTAGTTCCCATATTCAATCACTCACATTTTTTATTGCTACAACTCTTTTCCTATATGTATGTTTTAGCTTTCCAATTAGGCAGGCATGCCTCGGTCTCTCACTTTGCTTCATTGCACTTTACAGACACTACATTTCTTACAAATCGAAGGTTTGTGGCAAGTCAGGTTGGGCACCTCTACTGGCCCATTTTTTCCTACAGCATCTGTTCACTTACTATCTCTGTGTCACATTTTGGTAGTTCTCTCAATATTTCAAACTTTCCCATTATTGTTATATTTGTTAGAGTGATCTGTGGTCAGTGATCTTTGATGTCACTACTATACTTGTTTTGGGGTGCCAAGATCCATGCCTAAAATATTGGGTTGGCCAAAGAAGTTTGTTTAGTTTTTTGTTTTGTTTTGTTTTGTTTTGTTTTTCATATGATGGTCCTAGGAGTACCTAGCTGTCTTTAACTTCATTTGAAACAATTTTTTAGATTGTATTGAGACAACTGTCTTACAGTGTACATTAAAAAAAATTATCCAAATTGGTGAATTTTTGTGTAGCTGTTTTATTATTGAAGATGGAAGAAAATGAGCAACAGTTTAGTCATACTATGCTTTATTATTTCAAGAAATGTAAAAATGCAAGTGAAACACACACACGAAAAGATTTGGCAGTGTGTGGAGAAGGTGTTGTGACTGATCAAACATGTTAAAAGTGGTTTTCAAGGTTTCTTGCTGGAGATTTCTCTCTGGATGTTGGATGTTCCACGGTCAGGTGGACCTGTTGAAATTGACAGTGATCCGATCAAGACATTATTTGAGAATAATCAACATTATACTATGTGGGAGAGAGCTGACAATCTTTAACTATCCAAGTCAATAAAGTTATTTGTGAAAATTAAAAATGTGCCTTTTATTTTATGGAAAAAACTAAACAGACATTTTGTCCCACCTGTTGGATGGCAAACTTAATGGATTAGTTTGTGTGTTCTGACTGTTCCACTGATCAGCTGTTACTTTGTCTCTCTCCCTGTCCTCGGGACCCCTATTCCCTGAGACACAAAGATATTGAAATTAGGCCAAGCAATAACCCTACAATGGCCTCCAGTGTTCAAATGAAAGGAAGAGTCATGGATCTCCCACTTTAAATTAAAAGCTAGAAATAATTAAGCTTCACAAGGAAGGCATGTTGAAAGCCAAAAGCTAGGCCTCTTATGCCAGGGAGCCAAGTTGTGAAAGCAAAGAAAGTTCTGTAAGGAAAGTAAAAGTGCCACATGAGTGAACATTCAAGTGATGAGAGAGTGGAGCATCTTATTGCTGACATGGAGAAAGTGTTAGTGGTCTGGATAGAAGATCACACCAGCCAGACCATTCCCTGAAGCCGAAGCTTAATTCAAAGCAAGGCCCCAAATCTGTTTGATTCTATGAAGATGGAGGGGTGAGGAAGCTGCAGAAGGAAAGTCTGAAGCTGGCAAAGGTTTGTTCATGAGGTTTAAGGACAGAAGTCGTCTCCATAATATCACAGTGCCAGGTGAAGTGGCAAGTGCTGATGGAGAAGCTGCAGCCAGTTGTCCAGAAGAGCTAGCTGAGATGACTTAGGAAGGTAGCTTCACTGAACAACAGACTTCCCATGTAGCCAAACAGCCTTCTAGTGGAAGAAGATGCCATGTAGGACTTTGATTGCTGGAGATAAGTCAGTACAGGCTTCAAAGGACAGGCTGACTCTCTTGTGAGGGGCTAATGCAGCTGTGACTTTACATTGAAGTCATTGCTCATATTCCATCCCTAGGATCCTAAGGCCCTTAAGAAGTGCTAACTCTGCTCTGCCTGTGCTCTGTGAGTGGACAACAGACAACAACGCCTGTTGACAGTACATCTGTTTACAACATGGTTTACTAACTAGTTAAGCCAGCTATTGAGACCAACGACTAAGAAAAAATAAAGGAGTCCTTTCAAAATATGATGGCTCATTGCCAGTGCACCTGGTCACCCGAGAGCTCTGAAGGAGATATACAATGAGAAGAATGTTGTTTTCATGCCTGTAACACAACACCCATACTGCAGCCCATGGGTCAAGGAGTAATTTTTGGTCTTAGTACTTAAGAGATGTATTTCATAAGGCTCTAGCTGCCATAGATAGTAATTACTCTTGTAAATCTTGGCAAAGTCAATTGAAAACCTTCTGGAAAGGATTCATTATTCCAGATGCTGTGAAGAACATTCATGATTCATGGGAACAGGTCAGAATATCAACATTAACAGGAGTTTGGCAGAAGCTGCTTCCCTCACTCATGATGACCTCAGGGGGTCAAGGCTGCAGTGAGGAGGTTGCTGCAGATGTGGTGGAAATAGCACAAGAACCAGAATCAGAGCCCAAAGGTGGGACCAAACAGCTGCAACCTCCACATCAAACTTAAATGGAGGAGCCATCGCCTCTTATGGCTGCATAAACAGTGGTTTCTTGAGATGGAATCGGCTCCCGGTGATGGCGCTGTAGAGGTCATTGCAATGACAACAAAGGACTTAGAATATTCCATAAATGTCATGGATGAAGCAGCGTCAGGGGTTGAGAGGGCTGACTCCAGTCTGAAAGAAGTTCTTTGGTGGGTAAAGTGTGACCAAACCACATTGAGGGTGATGGAGAAGTCACTTGTGAAAGGGAAGGCCAGCTGATGGGCAGACCTCACTGCTGTCTCATCCAAACAAACTGCCCCAGCCCCAGCCTTCACTCGGATCTGTCAGCAGCCCCCAGCCCCCAGCAGGACCCTCTGCAAGCAAGGAAATGGGCTCGCTGAGGGCTTGGGGGATGGCAAGCAACTTCAGCAATAAAGTATTTTCACAATTAAGTTTCATATCTACCTCACATTCAGCACGCTGAGTGTACTACAGTATAGTATAAACATAACTTTTAAATGTTCTAGGAACCTAAAATATTTGTGTGACTCACTCTACTGCAGGATGCCCTTCATCATGGCATCCGACCCTGACCTGCAGTTCTCTGAGGCCCATCTGCACTGTGTGTTCTGAGAAGGTCCAGGGAGCAGCACCTGCTCACATCCCTAATGCAGCGGGCTGCAGGTGGGGCCCAGTCAAGTCACCTGTTGATCAAAAACTATTTCCCTCTGCTTCCCATCATTTGAGTATGTCTTCTATGGTTTTCCTATGATTTCAGGAAGAAAAAATGCCTTCATAATCATATTTATAGTTTCATAAATACGTTTTTCATTAGCATCTCCAAAGAGTACCCAGGATTAGGAGACAGAGGATATATTTATTATAATCCTGTGGTGAAGACGTTTCCTAGTTTTGATCTTCAAATTTAGATTCTGAAATAGAGGATTGGTTTTTTAAATCCCTGAGTTGTATTTCCATGTAATGCTTGCATAGTTTGTAACTGAACTTTCTCTTACCTGTGGCACATTAGTTTACCCTGTGCTATTTCACTTATTCACTCATTTGCTCAGCGTGGACTGAGCACCTGACATGTGCTAGGGATTTGCTATTGTTTTGGAATAAAAATTATAGAAAAAGGACAGTCTCTTCCTCTGGGAAGCTAAGGGGTTCCAAAAGTAAAACAGGTCCGTGATGATGTTTTTAATATTTTTTAAAGGTTTCAGGGAAATGACACATAAGTGAATATGAAAGTGTGCATTGGTAACTTTCCTTTTTTGCTAGAATTCTGTCAATGCCATGTACGATACCTGCTCTTGAAAGAATAAAGGCTCCGATCACTATTTTTATATGTGCTCAGTGACAAAGGTCATAACGCCTGTCACTTCACAATGCTCTTTCTGCAGGAAGCAGAAGCCCTTCCACGCAGGGGCCCTCCCATTGGTGTGAATAATTAAAGGGAAAACATCAGTGTTGACAGCAAGAGGCCAGGGCACTAACAGAGACTTCTGTTACAAGGACACGTTTCTCTTTCCTCTGGGCAAGTTGCTCCATGTAAGAGGCACTGTTTCCATTTTAAAGTGTTTGTGCTGGTGGAGACTGGCAGATATCTGGCACTTATACACAGTATCTATTTTTATTAGTCATGGTGATTGTAAGTAACAGTTCTTCACCCAGACCCAAGTGGGGTCAGAGCTCTGCGCATGAAGATGTGGGCATTTAGACGTGGGCGTTTAGAAGTTCTCTCTGTCAGTGGGCGGGGAGCTTGCTGATGCTGCTGACCTTTGAATGCATGCAAAGAGAATGGAGAAGTGTTTCTATGAAGTTTCAGGTCCAAGTGTATCTGAGGAATGGCACTTTCTGTTAACCGATGTGTTCAGCGGAAAACCGTCCCTTCCCCTCTGCTCCTGGGGCTAAAACTGGCATGAGGCAATGCCCATTCTTTCCGACACGGGGCAGCCCCCAGAACCAGATACAATTGGGTTCCTCAGTTTATTTAGGATTTCTCTGGGCTTTTGGATTGTCCTTCTAAATGTCAGTGGCTTCTTTTTTTTTTTTCAATAGATGAGAAGTTAAATGTGTAAGATGTTGAGCTAAATATGAAATGACACTTGGGTATCATTATGAAGTATGTCTCCTTGCTTGTCTAAACTCATCACAGATATTATTGCATTTCTTGTATCTTCTATCAGCATCCAACAAGCGGGTGGATGTGTGAGCATCTAAGCAGCTGGGGGACTGGAGTCAGGTGGTTATTGTATTAAATGGACAGATCAGGATGAAGTATCCTTCTTAGAACTAAAAGAAGCCAGGAGCAGGTGTGATGACAACACTTGGCTTTCAAAGAACTCACAGACTTGGAGGTGGGAAACTGAGGCAGGGGATCAGAAGAAGAGGTCAGAAATCTGAAGGAGGCAGGCAAGAACCCAAGTCCAGGAGGCTCAAAGGCCACCAAAGCATGAGTGTTCTGAAAGCCTATGTGGATTGAAGTCTTTGCGAGAAACAGTTTGTCGTGGACGGTTCGACTTTGCTGCGAATGCTGCGTTTGGAAAATAAAGCTTGTGATATATATGAGTGGAAAGCTTCAGTGGTAGGGGCTGAGATAGCAGGACAGGTTGATGTTGGGGACAAAGCAGGAACAGTGAGGGTGTCACATTCAAATGGGAAGTGTGGGCACCCTCGGCAGCTTCTCTGGATTAGCACTGAACTCTGGGCCCGCAGGTGGCGGAAGTGGGGGAGCAGCTTATCTGTTGTGAGCGTGAACGGGAGCTGACAGCCTGGCATTCAGGGGAGGGGCTATGGGGAGGTTGCCTGCAATAATAAATGTCCCTCATCAACACTGCTCACTGCACGCCCGAGTCTGCCGTAGATCTGCAGTCTGGGAGTGTTTGATCCTCCCAAACCCAGCTGATTACTTATGAAGATGCGCTCAGCATGTTCCCTGCTGCATTGGATAGTGGACAGGTGGGATGGCGAGACGTTTGCCAACTCAAGGGCAGGGATGAGAGCACTGGTCCCATTGCATCGAGTGCCTCCTCGGGTTTCCTGCCTTGTCTGGTCCCTGCTTTGTGTTATGCTTAATTATCACAGGGCTGACATCGGTCATCTGCTCTCTGTCTGTCCTCACTACTGGACTGCAGACTTGAGGCACTTTAAATGTTGTTTGAAACAATCACATTAGCATGGTGACTGGCACAGACCAGCACTCTGACCCTACCTGTTCCGTGAACCAGTGACTAAAACCTGGAGGGACCCCGTATGACTTAAAGGGCTGGATAAAGCGGGGAATGGCACAAAATCAAACCTATGAGCAAGGGTGTCCAACCTTTTGGCGTCTGTGGGCCATACTGCAAGAAGAGTTTGTCTTGGGCCACACATTAAATACATTGTGACATGTAATCACAAAAAAGTCTCATAATGCTTTAAGTAAATTGACGATTTTGTGTTGGGCCATGTTCACAGCCATCCTGAGTTGTGTGTGGCCCGCAGGCTGCATGTTGGACACCCCTGCAAAAATGTTGGGAAAAACTCTGTTTTCTTGCTTTAAATGTACTCCCCCCCATTTGCATTTATTTTCACTGTTATTAGCAGCAAAGCCACCACACACCTTCATGGTAACTGCATTCACCTTGCTCTTCCTGCCCAGGCCCTCAGATATGTGGCCTGGGGTGCGCCAGGGCCTGTGGTCAGAGGGAGGAGAGGGCGGAGCTTCTGGCCCCCACCCCCTGCTCTAGGGCCCCATGCTGTGGCCACTCTGGGACACCTCTCTCCCCGTCTGCTTTGCAGTGTGGACATGAATGCCTTAGGCTCTCTTAGAGGTGAGGCTGCTCAGAGAAAACCCTGGTGGTTCTCACTCCTCCTGTCCCAGACCATCCTCTTACCCACATGCTCATCCTTGCAAGCCCTGCCCATTCCTGTCTCTCCTGGGAGGGGCAGGGGTGGCTTGGAGAGAAGAGGCTGCATAGACACCAGTGATTTCTGATGCGATGGCGTTCCTTCCACGCTCCTCAAGGCAGGGTCTGTGCGCAGAATCAGTTCTGCCCCACGTGGGTCTCAGCGGCAGGTGATGCCTTCTCTCACCTGCGGGCCGGGCACTGCCAGGGTCCAGATGCGCGTCGTGTGCAGTGTGGAGACCTGCGTGCAGCTCTCCCCAGGTGGACGCCACAGGATTTCCGGGCCCGGGATGGAAAAAAGTGTGCGGGGGAACCAGCCTACAGAGGTAGCGTTTCAAAACATCATGTGATAATGACCGCCTTTTTAAGAGTAAGAACAAAAGCAGAGTGTACTGCTTGCACTGCATACTAATCAACATTTATTCATAAAGTTCAAGTTCAAACCGCACTGTGTCTAAATATTTTCACCATGACAATTAGCGCAGGCATGATTCACGGTACCTGTCTGCCTCATCCCAGAGCACCCGCCCCACCCCAAACACACCTGGGGGGACTAGGACTGGGGAGCACACTGGCCGGGGGGACAGCCCGGCCTGAGCCGCCAGCCCTGCCAGGGAGGCTGTGTTGTCACAGGTGGGGACGGTCACCACCCATGGAAATGGTGCGCTGTGAGGATGTGTTAATTAAGGTCTGAGAAGCGGAGGTAAGGAAAATGAGGCTTCTGTGTTATAATTTGAAAAATGAGTCATGGTAGTTAATTAACCTATCTGATACCTCAAGGTAAATGAATGCCGGAATCGACTCACCACGAACAATTTCTGTAACCCCGCTTTCCAAGGAGCCTGGTTAGACCTGCACTGAACCCCGCAGACCCAAGACTCTGATGGTCCAGTCTGGCTCTTCTTGCCCTTCCTGTGGCAGGGTGGCTTCTAGACTCGAGCCTGCTGCAAGTCCCGCCTCCTGCCACAGGTCTTCTCCTTGGTGGGATCAGCGAGGATGCTTGTACCTGGGGGCACTTACTGAGTTCTCAAGAAATGAAAGATATGTTCCGGATTCATTCTTATGGTTTGTGATGAAAACTCGAAAGGAAGAAAGGAGGGAAGGAAGGAAGGAAGGAAGGAAGGAAGGAAGGAAGGAAGGAAGGAAGGAAGGAAGGAAGGAAGGAAGGAAGGAAGAAAAGATAATAAAAAGACGAAAGAAAACAGGTGACATTTACATCAACCCGAGAGGAGGTCTGACTGGTCCTGAGGCCCCGAGGTCCGAGGTAGAGAGTTGCTGTTTGGGCCAGTGTGGGCCTGCATGGGACCTGCTGGGAGGAATAGTATTTTTACTGTTCAACATAAACTCATGTGTGTTTATTAAATTTTTATTCCCTTGGAAAATCAGGTTATGCATGTGTAGAATTTGGAGGAGGTTTGTGTGGGGGCGATTTCAAGGTGGCTCTCTTCTAGCCGAAGCATCTCATAGTACGTCCAACTGCCCTGGATGTGGGTGCGTGGGCGGTTCACAGGTGTGGTAGATCCAACACAGGCAAGCCTGACGCACCACCCACCCTGCTCCCAAACTAACTGGTTTTGGGTCTTCGTTTGCTTATCCTAGTCAACGATGTTGCCACGGGCTCCTCTTTCTAAATGAGTGTGTCCAGTCCTCCCCGAGGGCCAGCTCTTTGCATTGCTGCTGCCCACGACCACCCTGCTTCTCCTCTCCTTGACCGCATTTCCAGGGGTATCTTACCTGCAGCCTCCTGGTTCCACACCCTTTGTCACGAGGCAACAAGTGCTGGGCCACCTGCTGTCCTGGACTCAAGCCCCACCTCCTTGAGTTTGCCCCAAGTGCTGTGTCCACAGGAATCGTCTTTAAAAATGTCTGACTCTGAGTTCCCTGATATCTGTCGGGCCAACATATAGCTTTCTTTGTTGAGAATGTAAGAAATTTCTAACTGTCCCCCAGATACTTTTTCCTTTTCCACCATGCAGCCCCTCCCTGCACCAGTCTCCACCAGGGCCATTCTGTTCTGGCTCCCTTTGACCTCCACTTGCTTCTCCTTCCATTGTGGCTGCTCCTCCCCATCCCCTCCCCATCAGTCCTTCAAGATTCAGACCCAGTTCCCCTTCTGTGAAAATTCTGAAGAATCTAGAGGCATTTACCTATTCCTTTCTCTTGGTAGTTTTTCAAACTATTGTTAAGACTTGCATCTATTATTGATCATATTTTTTAATTTATGGTTGTCTCCCATAGGCAATGTATTTTCAAAATCTGGTAAAATTCTTACCTCGGTTTGGACCCCAGTGCCTAGTGAGCCTAGGATGTCGAGGTTTTCCTTCTTACCTTTACCGACTGTTTCTTCCTTTCTTTCTACCCCATTCAAATCCTACTCTTCTCTGAAACTACAGATCTGAATCTGACCTTTAACTCATCCTTGTTTTATCTGTACAAATTAGATGTCTAGAAAAGTAATCATTGCTTAATGCCATTTGCATAAACAAGAAACAAAAATAATTCATTTAAAAAGTCTCTAGGACTCAAATTTTAAAATCAAGTGGCTGATGGTGGCACCTACTGGCCAAATATGATATTGCATCCTGGAGCTATCTTCCTAAATAAACCCTAGGGGCTCAAAGACAAACTCCTTGGGTCCCTGAGGAGGTAGAGAACAGTCAGGACTGCTGTGGGGTGGGGGCTCCACACCCAGGAAGCCTCTGCAGCATCCTTCGGGTGTCAGGGATCCATGCAACCCCATGCCCCATCTGCATGAATGACCTTCGCAGGGGTCAGAAGTTCCTGTTAGCCTGGATCGCGGCAGTCAGTGTAAGACAGGCATTGCTTTAAATGGTATTTATGAGCTTGCCTTCCTTCCACCAGGTGCTGAGTGAGTGCCTGTTATTGTAACACTCACTCTACTTAGTATCAACTATGCCTTAGGGTCCCCTGTAACTATTTCTTGCCATAATAACCTTGCCATAATCTAACATTTGGCTTTCCATAATAACTCCTCTGCTGCAGATTGCTAATTCTAGTGGGTTTCAATTCTACTCTTGTAATAAGGGATATAGGAACACTCACATACATAGTTAAATCCAATTAGAGTTAGGAAGGATTATACACTTTTCCTCTGAATTTTTTTTCCGTGTAAACCTATTGAACTAGAGGGTCAGCTCAATAATTTTTAAGTAGGGATTTTGACCAGGAGGGGCCCAGGAATTTCCTCACTGAGGTCAGAGTAGAACTTTCTGCATCAGTGACCTGAACCTAGTCTGCTTGAGGAAGGAGCTCTGAGCTGTTCTGCACCTGGCAACCCTGCCCCATCCTGGCGGGTTGCTCGGGCTGCTGCGGAGCACCTGTTCAGTGGCCTGCAGGGGCTGGGTCAGCTGGCCCCCTCCTGTGGTTTGGGTGAGCCTGCCTAAACAGGCAGTCCCTCTCTGCTTTAATTCCTTGTCGATGAAATGGCGATGCTTGAGGCAGCTATTCAGAGTTTTGTTATGAAGGAGACATGGGGTAATGTAGGTAAGACATTTAGCATGGAAATTTGATGTATACTCTGTGCTCAGTAAACCTTGCCTGTTAATATCTTGCTCTCCAATTAAACAAGCAACCCTGTCCACGAAGCCTTGGATGCTTCGGGGCCCAGTGACCTAGCTCCTGCATCCCCTCTGCCTGGAGGAGTTCCCCTCAGAGTCTCCCGTATTTCCTCACGGCCATAGTAGCCTCTGTACAGCCATCCCCGGTGGCCCTGGTAGGAATTTAATACCACCGAGCTGCTGGTTGGTGCTTGAAACTGTCCCCACAAGAGTGAATGGCTCTGTGGCTCCACCTCTGTCTTAATGTACTACCCCCCTCCCTCCTGGGTCTGAGCCCCGGGCAGGGCCCTTCATTATTGGCTGCAGACCATGTTCCTGTCCCTGTTCCCCACTGAACCCCACTATCTCCCAGCATAGTCCCTGCCATGTGCTGAGTATCGGACCAGTGTTTACCATTGTGCTAGAATTTACTGAAGACATAAGGGCCCAGGGAAATGAGCCAGAGCCCCACAGGTTTTCAGAAAGAGCAAGAGCAGCTGAGTTGGTGGAGAGGGTACATTGTGAGTAGCTCCCAGGGAGCCCCCTTCCTAATGAACCTGCTGGACCTGCAGAGGCGTGGGCGTGAGTAGCTCCCAGGGAGCCCCCTTCCTAATGAACCTGCTGGACCTGCAGAGGCGTGGGCGCTCCAGCAGCTTTGCTCCCTGAGCGGAGGCTGAGGTCTGGCCCTTTGGGGAGTCTGTTTGCTGTGTGAGCAGCTTCATGGTCCCCTCCATCAATGCTGTACACGGGGATAACAGGGGTGCCCTGACTGGGGGTGCATGGGGGTACAGGTGGTGTCGGCACAGTGCCTGTACAGCCAGGTCCCCAGACTAGACCATGACCGCACAGCCTGGAGGTGGCCTCTGTCCCTAGACCTCCTGTGACTGACCACTTCACTGACGCACGCAGGAGTCCAAGGGCCACCTCACACACCTTGACAATGAATGTAAAAGTGTGGTGCGCAGGTGGCTCTGGGTTAGGCAGACCTCGTCCCTCAGACCCTTGGCAGCCCTTTTCCTTCAACTGTGCAGACTGCCTGTCATGCCGTTGACAGAGTTCTGACGCATGAGATAGGACGCTGTAGGTGAACTGCTTGGCGCACAGCAGGTGTCCCACATTGTCATTCGCAGGTACTCAGTAAATGAAGGCTGTTTTTATCGTTAATAATAATAAAGACGCTAATGAAAGGATGCTGCGACAGTTGGGGAAGATGTAGAGTGTGCAGGTGGGGGCCCCCCCCACAATGGAGCACCCTGTGGGGACAGACGCCCTTGGCGCTAGATCCATCAGGCTCCCAGCCGTTCAGTCTAAACTTACTCATAATTCCATCAAGCCACTGTGGGAAAACCGTCGGATCCTTCCACGGTCAGCCAACAGTCGGGCTGCACTGCCTGATTTCCTCGCGCCTGCAGGCGAAGGCAGAGCGTTGGTGGGGGTGGTTTCCACTGGTCTGAGCAGACGCACAGAGGCGTGCGGTCCCTCTTTTCACTCGATGACATTGGCCTAGGGCGGCGCGTGCTGCGTGACAAAAGCACGTGTTGGGTACATTTAAACAAGTCCTGTGCCCATGACTTACTATGGAATAACCTGCCATGTTGAAAATGCAACTTCATTTAATTTTGTTTAAAAAAAAAGCTGAAGTATATTTTAGTTATACCACACAAACCAAAAATCTCACTATGCTGTTTTTGAATCTTACATAACCAATATACATTTTATGACACCAGGTTGAATATGGTGTGAGTGTTAAAATTCAGAATATATCTTTTATACCCACAAGTGTAGCATTTGTCATTATCTTTGTGTTTCAGTTGTTTGAGGAAAAGAAAAAAGATATTAAATGTCAAAGCTCAAGTAAATGAAGACTGTGAGTAATGTTTATCTGTAGATTAAGGTGAAATTACTCAGGAGGAGGGCTAAGCACCAGTTCAGATTGTCAGTCTTGAATGATAAAAAAAAAAGAAACAAACACTTTTGGAGACAATAACCATCACACTGGAGTTAAACTCATTTTCTGTGAAGCTGCAGATGATTAAAACAAACGTTCTCGATGGCAGTTTTGGTGAGCCAGCAACTGACTGACATCGCTGGTCAGCACCTCCTAGACTCTGGCTCCGTAACCGGACACCGTGCACGTTTTCTGAGATAAATAAAGCCTCCAGGTGCTGGGAACAGCATTCCCAGGAATCTCGGGACAAAAGCTTATGAATATGTTGTCAAATAGTCAGCTCATCTTCCATGCCCCTTACTTGTACCGAGTGAACAGGTTTCTGCAAATTCCTTAGTGTCTTTCCGCTTACCCCGGCGGCCTCAGAGTTGGGAAGAGGCCCTTGGCCCATTTCATGTCCCTGGTGCCCTTTGGGTCTCAGAGTTAAGACAAAGTGATAGTTGTCCTCCTCTGTCACTTGGAAGGTGAGTGACTGAGCAAATGTTGGGCCTGAAATTGATTTCGGTTACAAAAATAAATGCAAACCAGTTCGAAGTTTTCCAATTCTGTGAGTAGCATGGGAGTTAAACCTTTGCTAGCACAGATATTTTCTTTAATTGCCTTTGTAAATTAAACTATTGATACCACTGTGTCTCTGAAGATAAGGGCATTCCCAGTGCACGGACTTGAAGATTTTCTAATGATTACTCTACTAAGAACCGGGAAGCACAAGAATGTTAATGCACTTCTGGGGAACGGCCAAGCCCTTCCGCCTTCTCACTCTCCCTGTCCTTCCGACTCCGGAAGGCCCGGCATTAGGATCAGAGTGTCAGCGGGAGCCCATGGGTGCGCTCTCCCAGGGGCGGGCTTCTCAGTGCTCTCTACGCGGTGTTTTCCTTGCGTGCACACTGACCCTGGACGTGTGCGTGTTATGGCGGTTGAGAGGGTTTACTGCCCGTGGGGACCTCGTGTGACTGTGAGCATGGTAAGCTCCTATATCCAGAACAGAACTGCCTCTCGGGCTTGGCTATGGGGCCATGGGACGGTGGGCAGAGAAAGGGCTGGAAGAGGCTGCTCAGAGGATGGAGAGACAAAGGGGGTGAGGGGCTGTCTCCTCGGCGCTGTCTCCCCTTCACATGGCCACCGAGGCTCTCGACCCCAAGGCATTGCTGCTCCTCACCTTCCTCCTGCTCTTCCTAGGTGGAAAAGTGTTGACTTCTAAAAGGGTTTTCTTCCATTTGTGAGCTTATGCAAGTTTTAAAAGGGGAAGGAAAGAAGTGCCAAGGAATCTGTCTTCAGGAGCCGTAGGGACCCAAGGGTCACGAGCAGGGCACTGTGCCTATGCTCCTTGTTTCTAAACAAATTCTTCGATTGCCCTCCACTTGCATTTCCCGTAAATGACTTGGCTTTGCATTAGCACTTAAGTGTCAGTGAAAGCCTACTGCCCCGTGACAATAGTCTATTATAATGACATTATTTCACTTGGAAACACTGATTGTTTCTTAAATATAGGCTATCTACCTGGTCATTTCTAGTAAGTGCATTAAAATAGTAATTATTATCCTTGCTGGCTTTTGTCTTTGGTAAGTTCTGTGAGTATTATTCCAAGTAATGCCATGATGTTTGATGTTATTTCATCGGGCAAAAATACATAAGTATACATTGTCACTTGTGTGATGAGACTTCTTTTACTTGGTACATGTAGACACACACAAACACACACCGCTCATCGAGGACTGTCTTTGAAACAAAGACGCCTGTTGTGTTTGGGATGGTTTCCATGGGGCCATCATTAACAGAAGCATCTTTCACCCCCAGAGGATTTCAAGTGGGGTGAGATTTTATGGTCACTGTAAAAATCATTCCATTCCTTTAACAAGAAGCTTAATCCTGTAACTTTTCTTCTTACAGCCATATTTGCTTAGAAGTCTCAAAGACTTAATCACACTTTCCCACAAATCAAAACTTAGCATATCATTCAGCCTTTCAACTCTCTACCTTCCTACTGAGTAACAATGAGCATTATCTCAGGTTTGTGTGCTCCCATGGAAAAGTTCTTACCATCTTCCTCTGCCACCTGGTTCCCATCTCTGCCCACTTACCTGGCTCATCGAGATGCCATTGGATGTAACAGGGAGAGAATCCATTACTCTCCTTGGTCCAAAGACAGCTAGCTATCTGGAGACATCGCCTGCAGCTTCCTATTTCTTATGTGTGAATGTGTAAGTGTGTGAGTGTGTGAGTGTACCCAAGCACAAGTGCACGTGCCTTGATTGGTGCGATTTCCTTTGCCTGAGATGTACTTTTCCTCTTTTTTTAAACATGGTGAGATTCTGTTGACATTTCAGAAGCATAACTCAAATAGGAATGCTTCTTTTTACCTTCTAGAGCTTCATCTGTATCTGAGCTCTTCTAGTCTCTTTCCCTCCATTTATTTTCTCTCTCTCACACACACAGCCCCCAACCATGCCATCACCTCCACCAGCCCCACAAGCCTCCGCTCTGGGAAGGCTGCTCACTGCAGTTTGCTGGTGCAGTGCCCATGTTCCATCTCGGTGATTCTCGCCACACAGAGTGATGGGTAAATATGTCAAGGTCCCTGTTGTTACTGCGGTTAATCTCTGGAGACTGGCACCCAGATATGTGGGCGAAGATCAGGAGTGTCCTTCAGGTGGACAAGTGCCCTATCGCCACTGTGTTTTGCGGGATTCAGACACTAGGGAGACTCGTTGCTCCTTCATGAAGTCCAAGCCTTTGTGGCCTTCACTAGGGGACTCGACCGTCACTAACCCCTTGTGTGTGTGTGTGTGTGTGTGTGTGTGTGTGTGTGATGCTATTTAATCCCCACTTAGCACCAGCCACGTTTTACCAGGGAGGAAGCAAACTGAGGTTAAGGTCACTTCGGGGGTTATAATTCACCTTTACTTATTTCCAGAAGAGTCAACATCTTAAACTGTAGGCACGAGAGCCAGACTATGAAATAACTTAAGTATCTGGATCAAACCTACTAAGAACCTAGGGTTCAACAAATCCTGCACAAACCAGAAATTGTTATGATGACTGCACAGAATATCGGCTACACCCACATGCCATGCTCTATCAAGACATCACTTAAAATAAGTTTACTGGACAGAGCGGCAAAAATGCATTTCACAGACACAGTGAAGAAATGAGAACGGATACGGTGAGACAAAATAAATTACCGCATTCCCCAGATGATTGCTAGACAGGATCGTCAGAGACAAGTCCGAATAAATTAATTATCAACGTGAAATATTAGTCACAGAAGCTGCACCATGCAGTTTTCAAATTAAGGAAGGATAGAGTGGAAGACATTATGAATCCAAGGGAAAAATTATGGAAGGAACAAAATACATGTGGTTTTATCAAAGTAAGGAATGCGTTCTGGAAAAACTTGACTGACACATGCAGAGGTAAACACAATATCATTTGTACAAGTGTTAAATTACCCACAGGAAAGACAACATGTCGGAAATTGTATATACTTGATTAAATACAGGGTCCGCTTGAGTGTGGTTGGTAGGACAATAATATGGGTGTAATAATTTATAGTTTTAATTTGTACATTTCACATAAAATGTCATAGGCTGTGCTTGAGTCTGATATTGTTATGTTACAGAATGACATGCTTCTGATTTTGTAATAAAAGATTTTGTAATAAAAGAAGGGGCATTATTTGTGCCAGACCCCGTATTAAGTCAAAACTAAGGGCAGAGTTTTACTGTAGTATCTGTGCTTTGCTGAAAGTAAGTTGGGTCGTATCCCTGCTGACACCTTCTTTCTTCATTCGGCCAGCTTGTTAAACCAGGAGGAGGGCAATAGTCCGGCAATCGGCAGCTCGTGCAAAGGTAAAACTTCCTGATTTAGGTACAGTCCAACTTAAGGGGACCGTTCCATTATTTAACTCCTCCTGAGTTGCTATGGAAGATGAATTTTAAACACTCATTAAGCCATCAGAGTGCATTGAGGATTAATAGAGTAACAGGCACGCTTGCTCGCTGACATTCCCCGGGGATTGTGACCAGCCACAGCGGTGACGATTCCAGTGGCATCTGCTGTGTGATCAGCCAGAGTCACAACTGGTTCCCTAGTTGCAGCTGGCAGGATGAAAGTCAGTCAGGGGCCACCACACGCCCACACAACCTTGTGCCGCTTTCTGGGAGCGCCTCGGCGCACTGGGAGGTGGCGAGGGTCGCAGTGTTTCACTTAAACAAAGGGAAGATGGAAGTAGGGGAACGTTGTCATTGTTGCCCCCTAAAAAAGGAGGGCAGAGGGGCAGGAAAGTAGACAGTAATTACAGTAGTAAGAGGAGTGATGACATCGTAGTTGCTGTTCCATGCAGTTTTTTTTTTAACTTTACATCATGCTTTTTGAGATATATTATTCCAATTGGTTCTTTAAAAAAAATACCTGAAACAGGCAAGCAAATATGATCACCTGTGCTCTCCATGGCCACGCCCACCCCCTGGGGCCGCAGGGGTGGCCTGCAGAGAGGGAGCCCAGGATGCAGGTTTGAGGATGACAGGGTTAGTGACCTGCGCTGTTTAGTTTAAATGCCTCCTTGCTGGAGCACGCCAATGTCTGGCCGGGTGTCGGGGGCGTGTCAGGGGTGAGATGCCACTGATTACACCAGAACAACCCCTCTGCTTGGGATTCAGCCGTGACCGATATGGCTCTTCCTCTGAAGACATGTCCTCTTCTAAAATACAAATCCCTATGAGGCTAACTGGACTAACCTCTTTTTCCAAATAGCAAGGGGTTCATGGGACCCTGTAGGAATAACCATGATTACCTGGGAATTTCAGTGAGGAGCTGAATTTTAGTTACATATTACTTTTACAGATTCAATAGGGCATGTTCTGTGGAATATGAGAAAAGTTTATTATCTAAAATGTTACATTGCATAGCATAAGATTTTAAAGTTAAATTGCTATGGAAACACTCAGAAAGTGGTATCTAAGTGCTTTGGAGGCAGGGAGGCACTTCTGTGGAGCTTTTTTTTTTTGAGATAATGTTTATCTAACTAATGGATTCTTAAACTGGTTGGATTATATCAGTACATGTTTCCAAGCTGTTCATATTTTCCTTAATTCAGCAGTATTTTTACATGGAAATTGCAAAATAATTCTTCATGCTGCTAAAAAGGTTCTTGCATCCCTGTCATGACTTGAAGTCACAGTGACCTGGTGTCATACGCGGGAAGAGGACACGTGACTCAGAGAAAGTTTTGGAGTCTGGCGTGGTGTAACCCAGATCTTAAATTGGCATACCAATATATGCATACATCTTTTACTTAAAGTGTAACTCCTTCTACTCCTTCTACTGCATTATGAAAGAAACAAAGTAGATGTGGTTTTATCAAACCAAGGAATGTGTTGTGGAAAAAGTGGATGGATGCATTCAGAAGTAAACCCATATTATTTGTGCAAGTGTTAAATTATCCACAAGAAAGCCATGTAGGAAATTATACATAGTTGATTAAATAGTAAATGAAAACTTCAGGCAAAGTCTTATTTCCAGATTTGTGCATTGCCATGGGTAAGTTTCCAGGACACTGCTTCATGCACAATGCAGGCAGACCTGCAGCTTGTGATGTGAGAGGTGGCCCTGAGTGTGGGCGGGTGGAACACTCCACCCCTCTGCAGCCCCAGGAAAAGAAAGATGGCGGGAGGAGGACCATCAGGAAGGAATCCACACCTGGGAGCTAAGGAAAAAAAAATCTCAGCTCACATAGCAAAATGGTAGCAATGATTACTCTCTTCATTAGTTCCTACTATGTACAAGGTAGTTATTACCATCCTTTTGCAGAATAGCAAGTTGAGTCTTGGATCATGTCAAAAAGTAGAAAAACGGGGAATAAATCTCTACATATCTGATCACAAGTCTCAACAGTCAATGCATGAACTCCGCAGCCTTCTTAAAGAAACTGTAGAGACACTTGAATGACTAGTAAGTGCAATCTAGAATTATTCTGAGTTTTCAAGTCAACTTAATGATTTCAGAGAACTTCAGCCACGTTTATTTGTTTGTATGACTTTCTTTGCTTAGTTTTTTTTTTTTCTACTTAATCTTCTTATCTCTCTGTCATTCTGAAAGGATGATGAGCATCACTCATGGCTTTTGAGTGGGATTTAGGTTATCATTGGCAGGAGAACAGTGTGAAAATAGTTATAATTCAATCCTGGCCATATTTATATCATGCTCTCAGCAGCCAGGCATAGGTGGCACTCAAATTGTGCCGCAGGTGTCCGGTCATGAGAGGCTGGACTCCGGAGAGGAAGGCTGCCTGAGCGGTGGGGTGCCATGCACAGCTCTGGGTCTCAGAAGGGGCCATAAGGCTGTTTCATGTTTAACTTTTTGAGGAATCTCCATACTGTTTCCCACAGTGGCTGCACCAGTCTGCATTACCTGTAATGTGCATGCAGGCTCCCTTTTTGCCACATTGTCTCCAGTACTTGATGTTTGTTGATTAATTGATGATGGCCATTCTGGCAGGTCTGAGGTGAGATCTCATTGTGGCTTTAAATTGCATCTCTCAGATGATTAGGGATGTTGAGCATCTTTTCATGTGTCTGTTGACCATCTGTATGTCCTCTTCAGGAAGTGTCTATTCAGGTCTTTTCCTCGTGTTTTAATTGGATTGCTTGTTTGTTTGTGGTGGGTTTTTTTGGTGTTGAGTTTATAAGTTCCTTATAAGTTTTTGGATATTAGCCCCTTATCCGATGCACTATTGGTGAATATCTTCTCCCATAGGGTGGGTGGTCTTTTCACTTTATTGGTGG
This sequence comes from Anoura caudifer, assembly GCA_004027475.1. Taxonomy (NCBI): domain Eukaryota; kingdom Metazoa; phylum Chordata; class Mammalia; order Chiroptera; family Phyllostomidae; genus Anoura; species Anoura caudifer. Next base: position 331,866 of record PVKU01000344.1, on the reverse strand, counting down.
TTTCCTTAGCTGTGCAAAAATGTTTTAGTTTGATGTAGTCCTGTTAGTTTATTTTTTCTTTTGTTTCCCTTGCCCGAGGAGATATATCAGGAAAGAAAGGATCGCTATGAGCAATGTCCGCAATTTTACTGCCTGAGTTTTCTTCTGGGATTTTTATGGTTTTGAATTTAACATTTAAGTCTTTTAATCCATTTTGAGTTTATTCTTGTGCATGGCGTAAAAAGGTGGTCTAGTCTCATTTTCTTTTTTGTACATATCTGTCCAATTTTCCCAAATCATTCATTGAATAGACTATATTTACTCCATTGTATGTTTCTTCCTCCTTTTGCGAAGATTCTTTTCCGTGTAACAATAGCAAGTGCCATTGAAGAGCAGGCCATTGTCACTGTGGGCTAGTCCAGCATTCTACATCTCCTGTGCCATTTATTTCTCACAAGCCATGGATGGCAAATCATGTCATTTTTCCCATTTATAGACAAAGGTACCCAGATACCATCATTACAGAAATTATAGGCTTCTGAATCAGGAACCTAGTTTGAGATCACGTTCTTGCACTTGAAAATGGGACATTTTTTAGTAAACCAGGTGTCTGCTGCAGTTCTTGCCTGGAAGGTGAGACATGGCCCATCCCGCATGCATCCTCGGTAAGGCTCACGTGTGATGCACAGGTTTCCGCACAGCTGACAGTACAGCGATCTGTGGATGTTACTTCAACATCACACCAGAAGTTGTGTTTGCATTTGGAGCTCCTCTCTTGTATAGTGATTGTTTTCTAAGGTAAACATTTATTTAGTCATACATTTGCTCTTTTTCTAAAGACATCATTCTTGTGCATGGTGTACATTTTTATTTTTAAAAATATTTTTAAATGTATTTATTTATTTTTAGAGAGGGGAAGGGAGGGAGAGAAACATCAATATGTGGTTGCCTCTAGTACGCCCCTCACTGGGGACCTGGCCCACAACCCAGGCGTGTGCCCTGACTGGGAGTAGAACTGGTAACCCTTTGGTTTGCAGGCTGGCACTTAATCCACTGAGCCAAACAAGCCAGGGCTACTTTTTTTTTAAATGGTATATTTCCCTGAGCATGAATCATGCGATCTGATACAAGATTTATTTGAGGAAATATGTATCCATATATATTTATATATATAAAACAGATATGTAAAAACCAACATATTTGCATATGTATATGTGGAACTACATGTGGACATATACATGTATGTATATATGAATGTTTCCATACATTACTCATATCTGAATATATGAAATAATAAATTAGTATTTTATATATCAATGTACATGAAAAAATACATCTATGCATGATATTTCCATTTATACATGCAGGGGTAGGCCAACGAAGGTTTACAGTTGTTCCTATGGAAAGTAATACAATGATTAATAAATAATAATATAAGAATAAACTCTGGCCCTGGCTGGTATAGCTCAGTGGACTGAGCGCAGGCCTGTGAACCAAAGGATTGTTGTTCGATTCCCACTCAGGGCACATGCCTGGGTTGCAGACCAGTTCCCAGCAGGGGATGCATGAGACACAACCACACATTGATATTTCTCTCCCTCTCTCCCTCTCTCCCTCCCTTCCCCTCTAAAGATAAATAAACAAAGTGTTTAAAAATTTTTTTAAAAAGAATAAACTCTGCATGTTGTATACTTGCTGCTGTAACCCTACCTTTCCCTGCCCTGTGGGCATGTGTGTGCATGTACACGGATGGAGGTCAGGACTCGTGGAGTGAAAAATGGATGAAAATGTTAAAGCTCAACCTTGTTGCCAGGATTGAATCTAACCTTGTATTCACTGAGTTTCCTCATGATCAAGACGTGGAGAAAAACTCAGCATTATATGATGTCCTTTATTTACAAAATGAATTGTAAAGGAAAACTGTTTCCATGGAATATATTTAAATGAATAGGCAGTGGGCAAGACTGCATTTCTGTGGTTTAACCACAGCAAAACTTTAAAGGCCATTAGGTAGACTCCTTCTAGAATAAATCAGGGAGTGTGTATGAAAAACCATTAGGACGTTAGGATGATTTTTCCATCACTATGTGTTTAAAAACATTTGTTCAGGAAAACTCATGCTGATATGAAACATTACAAACCTGTGAATCTCATTTGTCATGTAAATTAAACAATTCTGTGAATCCCTCCAAGACCTTCAGTGTTCTGTGCCTTCAGTTCAACGAAACTTCTTCAGTCCTTTATGACACATTATTATTCATATATGGAAAATGCTGGGCACTAAGATGTTGATGGGATATTATTGTGGTGAATAATGCATGATATCCGAATGTGAAATTCAGCTTCTCAACACTCTTGTAATGGTCGAGTTGAAAGGTTAAAATATAGTGTTGGCGCCGATGATATTTGTGGTTGACTGTTCTAATTTCCTTCCCAACATTTTATCATATCATTAACTATTTTCCATTTGCACTGAATGACTCCATAGTCATAAGCTTCCTGCATTACCATATTATCCCTGATGACTTATTTCTAATCATATTAATTGTACACAGTTAGTGTGATAGCTGAATTATATTAATTTGGCTACAAACTTGATACAATTTAAAATATTGATTGCAATAGCACAGCATTCTCTGTTCATAAATCTGCCTTGTAATTCCATCAATTTTAAGCATGAGATTAAATTGTTTGGTTTGATTTCAAAATTGTATTTTGACATGAGAAAACTCAAAACATGGGAAATGATAATTTCCAGTTGAAAGGCAAGCCACGCCCACCGGGACCATGCAGCAGCGTCTGGCATGTTGCGTGTGGCCAGTCACACCAGGATGATTTGGACATGCTTCATGTCCTGCCTGGAAAAGATGTATTTCCACCCCTCCTCTGGGCCAACATACCTTCCCTGCAGAGGCAGAAGACAGGAATTGGGCTTCCCAAGCAGATTCTGTCTTCATTTGTGTGATGAATTTTATATGCATATGAGAAATGTGCGCTTAAAGAAAATAGCAAATCTTTAATGCACATATCTGCGCAAGAAGAATCCTCATGTTTTATCACTAACTATAATTCTGGGTTAAAGTCACAGTCATACAGAGATAAAGCATGTGTATGTACATGTATATTTATATGTATATTACCACACAGTCACACGCTAATAGACAAATACATGCATGGACGTATAAGTACATAGTAAAACTATACAATGAGGTAGAACTCTATGTGGGTAAAACCTAAGAGGTATTTTCCATGTGAGAGCTGGGGAACCAGTTTTCCTCATCTCCTTTCCTCCGTTGAGGGGACGCCTTTTGCATGAAAGTGCATTTGCTGGGGGTTGGGGGAGTGCAGGTCATGCTGGAAACCAAGACGATGGTGTGTTTGTTTCTGAGGCCCCCACGTGCCTTTCCCGTGGGTCCTGAGTGGCTCAGCACATTAGTGAGGCTGTGCTATCTCCCATTCCCTGCTCTCCCCATTCCCCTCACACCCCTGCCCCCCAAGTCCAGCATCGACTATCTCCAGTATCCGGTCCCTGGTAGAAGCTGACACCTCGCTTTCTCATGAAATTTCATCCAAAACCTCAGTCTCATGGAGGCAGAGGACACATGCCCTTTCTCCAGGGCATCGCAGTTGGTGACATTCAGAAGGCACTTGATACACACTTGTGCTGGATGAAAAGGGAGGGGAAGCTTACGGGAGGCACGGACCTGAACTAACACAGGGAAGGCCTTGGACTGCCTTTTGGCCTCATCAGTGGCCTCCGCATCCCCCGTGAGCGCAGCGCCTTCTGAGCCTACTTTCCTCTTTCTCGATGCATGCCCTTTCGTGGTGACTTGCTGCACACGCTTTACTCAGCAACTTCTCGTTGTTGTCCTCCCCCCCCGCCCACCCCAATGACTGTCTTCCTCACTGTTCTGTAGCCAAATCTTTATCTCCCCCTGAGGCCTGACTCAGAGGCTGCTTCCCTGGTGGCCTGGGTGGGAGTCTTGCTTTTTCTATCACCACGCAGCTCTGCTTGGGAGCGGACATTCTAGCATAGATTACTTACATGTTTTAGAAGAAAAATTGTTAATATCCAGAGTATGTGTCCTCATTGTGAGAACTCCTTAAAGGAAAGATGTAAGCCTAGGGTACTGCCACCTCCTGGGACTTGGCCTACCCCTGGGAGAACAGACATGAAGCATTTGCATCTGTCGCATAGAAGGATGAGCAGGTAGAAGCTCAGGAAGGCCGCCGACTTAACTACCTGCGCCCAAGGAACCATGCCCCTTCTCCCGCATTGCAAATGGCCCTGCCCCGGTGCTACTGCAGTCATCCATGCTGTTCTCTGGTGTCCTGAAGCGTGTTTCCTGGGCCCAGAGCCCTCCCCAGTTGTAGTGATGACGCCCACACCTACATGCACTTCCTAACACAGTGCGGTGACCTGGCCCTGCAGTCCAGCTCTCAGTCCCGCGGACACAGCACCGAGGATGGACCTGCCATGTCCAAGTCTAGGCCGGCCGGCGGGGTGCCACTTCACTTCCTGCCTGGCCAAGTCATGACTTGGAAGGACATTTAAACTACATCTACAGAATCAATACATTTTAAAATTGACAATGAGTATCTATGAAATATGAAGATCAATCAAAACAAGTAATATACAGATAAAATCACCATCAAGTTAACAATTTATTTAAGAAAACATGGTTGTATGACTAAATACTATTTTATCAGTTAAATATTCATGTTATCCATCTAATGGCAATTAAGAGTCCCCAACACTATAACTTGGGGGATCTTACTTCAATAAAGCTAAAGTTAATAGAGATTTTGATATTTTAGACCATTTCATCACCAATAATTTCTATGCTGGTACAAAATGCTGAAAACATGTCACAGAACAGTCACATGACCTAGGTTACTTGTCATGTTCACCTAACTGAATATTTGTTGAAATGATAAAATAATGCTTCATTATTTGCATAAATAGACCTTTTATAAAACTGATTAGTTTTAGTATAGAATAAATCTAATTTTCCTGCAATTTCCAGGAAATTCATGATATGTTTTAGGAAATAGGTGGAAGCTGCCATACATGTCATTGAAATCTGTTAGAAGTTACTTTCTGTTGCCATTGGAACTCTCCATTGTGATCTCAGTCAAATGTTGTGATGGGGCTTGGACCTCATTTTGGGCAATTATACCACCATTGTTAATTATTCAGTCAGCAGTACATTCTTACAAACATGTGAGAAGTTTAGAGAGAGGAGGTCAACCTCACAGATACTCTTTTCATCTCACATTGTGATTGGATGATGCAAAACTGGCCAAAACCCTAAGAATACTGCTCTGTTTTCTCGAATTATTTTCTTGTATCTGATGCAATTCAATGACAGCCTTGGACATTCTCAAACAATGGTGTGAGCTCTCCAATGCGTTTTCGAAAGGCTGCACGTCAGGGGCTTATCTTGGCTGTTTTCATCTTGAATTCCTGAGGATCCTTGAACCTCCTAACAGCGTGTCTTTCTCTCATGCAATGTGGACGCTGAAGTTGGTATAGCCCTGGAGACCCTGTTAGAGACGCGGCAAAGACGTTCACTGGAGATCTGAACTTTGATGAACACGTTTCTCTGGAGTTTCTGGGAAGAGCTAACATGTTCACTGGTGTTTGCTCATTATGAGTAGAAGAAAAAGCAAACCAGAAGGCTTCTGATGCTTATTTTTAGAAGTTTCTTTGTATGTAGAAAGAATACAGAGAACAAGGCACATTTGTAGGCCATAAATTAAACTTCTGTTTTGAGATAGGTTGGTGGCATGTTTACGTACTTCTGATTTTTTTGTTCTTTTTAATGAATGTTAGCGAGCTTAATGTCTCATCAAAACACAGGCTCTGGGTGGAAGTGATTATTTTTTTCTAACAGAAAGACCTTTCCTAGCATTCCGTGTTTGATTTTGATTTTTTTCTAAGCTCATTTTCTTCCAAAATATATTCATTCTTAAGACCAAAGCATGCAGTATTTCTTTCAGTCTATGAATTGATCAGTGAAATGTATGTTAGTGATTTAGAATAAACATATTTTAAAAGATAGTTTTCTCCACTCTTTGTCATACATAAATATCTACGTCTGCTAGAAGAATCTTAAAAGCAAGCTAAAATCTGTCCCTTTTGGAACCGAAGGTTGATGTGAGTTTCAGCAGGTCAGTAAGACAAGGCTATTTTTCAGAATCATTGTTCACGCCTAGAATGTTGTCAAGAAATGCGTGCTTTAATGTGCTGTCTTCTGACATAAGCATTTCATCTGCTGGTCCAGGGTTCAGTGAGGCAGAGCCATTACCCTCAATGCCAATGCCTGCCTGGTAGAAAGGGGGGCTAGGACCAGGGTTTCCTCTCCAAGAGCATCAGGGGGAACACACGCCACACACACTCTGGGCATTTCTATTCCTATTTCTATTCCAACTGCTTTAGGGAGAGAGGCAGTTTCTGAAATATCATTTTCCTTCCTTTGTGCTCACTTTATAGCTTGTCTCTGTAGTGGACTCGAGGATGCTGAGTACATTAGGGCCCTTTATTTATAATGGCTGATGGAAGCACTCCATGCATGTTTCAGCTAGACTAAACGGGACTGACTCGGAGCCCATATCTTTGACGGGAAGCAGCCACCCTCCCAAAGAGAGTAAAGGAAGCCCCCTCTGCCCTCAACCTGCAGTTGTTCACCTGTGACAGGTAGGCTCGGGCTGTGGCAGCGTCTGTGTCAGTCATGTAGCACAGGCCACCAGAGTCACTTGTGTTCACCCCCGTCCCTGAGCAGCACCCAGTGAGCTCCATGGAGGAAAAATGGTGGTCCCTTCTCATCGCTGACCATTCCTGTCCAGCAGCACACAGATTTTGGGTGATGTCAAACTCAAAATTGTGGAAGTGCCAGGACATGCAAAACACTGTCATTCCTTGGCCTCCTGCTAATAAGAAAAATCTTGCTCACACTCTATTTTATTGCTTCGTTAACCCTCAGCCCACACCTGTGTGCTCAATATGAAGCCCTGCTAGAAAAGTCTATCCGGAGAAGCAGACCGTTTGTTAGGGGCCAGTGCTCTGATTCGGGCGGTTGGTACTGACTTCACTGTGTTAGAGAAAAAGGGAAAAACAACATACCTTTTCCTATTTCTCTGCAATACTGGCATTTGAAACCATATCCTTAAAATAAAATTGTGTGTTAAAACAAGACAAAAGGAAACCACAGCATAAGTGAGTACAAATATTTTATTTCGATGACCACTAGAAATTCTTTCAGCACACAAAATCTCTGGTTGTTAGAAACCCAGTAACATTTTTAAGTCACTACTGGGTACCACATGTTACATGACATTTTAACTCACAGTAATGGATGGAAAGCACATTGGCTCGTCATTTGTTTCCAAGACCAAAGTCACAAACGCCCCTGCTCCTGTGGCACCTGTCTGTGGTCCTCATGCTGCTAGGTTTATTAGTTTGAGTCTTTTACATTATTTTCCTCTAGAACAAAAATATTCAAATAATATTTTCATATCATTCAACTTAACGTAGTAGTTTTGATAAACGATTCCTATTCAAATAGTTCACAAACAGTGTTCAAGGTGGCTTGACTGAAGAAACTTGTTGGTGAGAGTCTATTCCGAACTGATACTAGGTTTTGCCTTTCTTATTTAAGCAGATTAACCTGAGATTCCATGGCAGGGAATTGTCTGCAGTTCTCTTATTCAGCCTGCAAGTCACAACTTTCTAGATACGACAGGAGAAGAAATGAACGAGGCCATGATTATCGATGCCCCGAGTTGGAGTTTTCTCGCTGCCTCTTTTATCCCTTGTCATAGTAACTCTTTTCTCTTACCTCCACCTTTCTCCAAAGTGCTCAAACTCCTTCCCTGATAGAATCTGACCCATCCTCTAATTTTCATGCTTATCCCACTGGGTGGAATAGTACAGACAACGAAAATCCTAGAACAAGTATTCTTTTACAGCCTTGCCTTTAAATCACACCTGTTTGATCCCGCTCTTTGGTTCCATATCGTGGGAAGGGTAGCAGTTCGGTTTGATGTGCTTCAGACTGAAGGGTCTTGTAGTTTTTTGTAAGCCGTTTAGACACCATGAGCTAATTTATAAAGCTTCCATCTTCATTCTTTAGATAATTTATTATGTTGGTGATATGGGAGATACTTCCTTAGGCTTTTCAGTTTCCTCAGAGTAAATACATTGTTACATAGGAATTATGGAAACTTCCAGTTGACTGATCCTCATTAACTCATTGGAACAGTATAAAGATGCTGTTCATTCATCTATGAAATACAAAATTACATTATCTGCATATTTTTTCTAAAAACCTAATTGGAAAGCAGGTAGACACATATCCAAAATCTACTAAGTGTTACAGTTCACATAATAATTCCAATCATGCATCATGTGCTTCCATGAAGTAAAGAAACAAAACAAAAAACAAAAAAACAAAAAAAGCTGTCTTCCTTTCCTTACCTTACCTGTAGAGTAAATAGAGAGGAATAATCAAATTATTAATGGCTATAGAATAAACCATGAAAAGAAGAAAAGAAAAACAGCAAGGTGCTCATTTATAAAAGAAAAATAAACTGAGTATGAGAAAAGCAATTTGAATTTTTAGAAGCTAAATCATTTCATATAAATTGTAAATCTTAAAACTCACTTCCGATTCAGTACTGGAGATTAATGTGGGTTAATGTGACACAATTCTTTGAAGTTTCTGCCTCAAGTCTTTAAAATCACAGAAAATGATGAAGTTCAAGCCCTTTAGCTTTGTGTTGGTAAAGGCTACTGAAGTAGTTCCTCTGAGCTAATGAGAGCGACTGGTCTTTATATACTACGCTTCTACCCTGTACCCAGCTCTACCAAGCCCCTTACTCAGAGATTCCCAGCATCCTTGTGCGGGAGCTGCTGTTCCTACCACAGGGACAGAGGGGGCGCTGTGTCACAGAGTGGTGGGGACACTGCTGGAGGTTTACATCCTTGATGAGAGACTGAACTTGGATTTCATCAGGCACCGCAGGTCACCGAGGGTGCCGCTCAGCACATGAGCTTAGTGAGCCCTGGAGAGGTCGCAAGTCCATACCGAGGTGCAGGTGCGCTGAAAGGTTAAACACACACCCTGAATTTCAAACATTTAGTTTAAGTAAAAGAATGGGAGCTCCCTCATCAATAATGTTCACATTGATCATGTGTAGAATGATAATACTTTGGATATACTAATGTAAATGTCATTAAAATAAACTTTAGCCATTTCTTTTTACTTTTTATTTTAAACAAGGCCAATGGAAAATTTTCAGGTGCATATGTAGCTTGCATTTTATTCCTGCTGAAGGGCATGGATTTGCTCTTGCGTCTGGCTCTGGAGGCAGGGTGGTGGCGCAGCAGCACCCACGCAGGAGCGAAGCTAGGTGGGGACCCCAGAGCCCCGCGCTGCTCAGCTAGGACTGTCCGCTCTTGTCCTGGTGCGTTGCCCATGCACACCTGCGCTCTGCAAGTCAGAGTGCTCTTAGAGAATTACTTGTGTTCATGCGAACTATTTTATGCTCTCTATGATGCTGGACAGTCCATCAGCCCTTGACCAGAAATCTATTTGATTTTACTTTTTTTAATTTGTGCAACACTTTTTTTTTAATTTTTAATTTTTTGCCCACAGTGTGGCCTTAATTTCTACCCAGCGAATATGTCTTTCCTTTTCTGGATTTTTATTGGGGATAAAATAAATGTGTTTATATTTTAACCTATACTGTAGACAGTAGAATTCTTGGACTGAGTCTAACTCTGGGTAGGCAGGCTGTGTATACTCGAATTTCATGATGCTACCGGTTCGGAAGCACAGAGGGTTCAGTGCCTGATTCTGCCACTTGCCAGTGGCATCAGCCATGTCTCAGCCTCACTCTCAGTCACAGTATGTCCAGGTGAAAGGAGGAACAGCCAAGGCCACATCCTCAGATTTCAACTGGCCGTCAATGGAATACGAGAGGTGAGGTTCTCATCCAATATCTTGGCATGTGTGTGTGAGAAATGCTAACTCTTACAATTTCATGTGTATTTTATTTTTTCTTCTTTGTGGCACATGTCCAAGACATCTTTGCAGAGAGTGTGTGTGCTGGTGATTTATCAGAGAGGCATCTGCGGTCCCCCAAATTGGCACCTGCCGCATCTGCACATGACTCGCTTGACTTCATTCTCTATCCAAAGCACTTGTTGGGGGTGGATTTTGGGGCTGTGACCAAGTGCAAGGTTTCCCCTGGGACTCAGTATTTAAAATATTTTTGGCTCAAAGGAGTTTAATGGAAGATTTTAATGTAGCAAGAAAAACAAACTGCCCCCAAATTTTTGTGGTTGACAACCAGCTCTTGGGGGAATGGAGAATACTGCTTTTTTCCTAATTTAGTCATTCATGGGTTCAATATCCATTTAACAGATTTCCTCTTTAAGAATTTTGTCCCCCAGCTCAGAAAGACAAGTGTTTTCATGGTATAAGTAGATTTTCTTAAATAAATTTTGGATAGATTTCATAAGGCTTTGGTACTTCTTAATTATTATCCAACTAAAGGCAAAGCCGCCTGGAGGGAATAGACAGGTATTTTAGATTACTACACCATTGTTCAATTAGCCATTAGGCAAACATCTGCTGAGAGTGTGTTAGATGTTGCACTAGGTCTGTATACAGGGGTCAAGAGACACGCACAGACCCAGGCCTTATGGAGCAGACAATGTGAGGATAATAAAGGTATCACCTAAACTATTAGGTGCATAAATATCATGCTGGACAGGTGCAGCCTGCCGTGTGCAGAAATGGCAGGTGTTTCTGACCTGAGGGCAGTCAGGAGGACAAGGAAGCTTCCACTGCACATAGGGCATTCCAGTACATCAGATCTACAGAGGAACCAGTTGAGAGATATATGCTGGTTTGTATACGGAAGAACTGAGACTGCGTGAGGCTAACTTGCTCCTGATGAAACTCTGGTCTAGTGAGTGTCAGAATCAAATTTCCATGTTGGTTCAGGTTGGACCCCTGAACCAACAGCCCTTCTTAGAGTAGACACAAGAACAAATACACTTTGGATGTTTAATAACTTATGTTTATTAAATTATTAGGACTCAATAGTGAATGTGACCGAATTGATATTTCAAAGGTCATTTCCATGAATTCTTCCCTGTCTACTAAGAGAACAACTTCCGTTAGTGCTTTTCTAGGGAAGTATTCTTGAGCCAGCCATAAATCATAACTTTAGATTCAAAGTTTGGAATTGATCATTACCTTGAAAAGTGGCCAAGATCCCTTTAATGTATATTAACAATTAGCTGATATCCCTGAATAGTCCATTTTATGGTTGGAAATCATTATACGTATGATCTTTAAATAAGACTAAGGAAATGCACCTTTCTATAGTATATGGCTTTTATGTCTGCATGATATCACAGTCCCTCTTTATTGGATTGGAACTAACATTGAAGGAAACCAGAGGGCATCTGGTAACTTCAGAGCTTGCACTAATAGCATAAGATTCTGAACATAGAATTTATTGCATAATCCGACATTGAGATCACTTGATCCTTCCCCTGCTCAGTATCACACATTTGAAGCATGTGGACCTTACATTACTTTTGCGCCTGGAAGGACATATCATTTATTTCCAGATCTAGGTGTGATTGCAGTCACCCTCCCCCTACACAGTCACAGATATTCATATGTTGCAAGGGCAAATATGACATTATAAGTTTGTTCAAATGTTAATATGTCTCTGCCAGATAATATCAAAAATAAGGAAAGAGTCTTTTCACAGAATGAATAAGGCATTTTAAAGTTAGCAGCAGCCAAGAATGCCGTAGCTGGCCACTGGAGGAGTTCCTGTGGACATGAGGTATTCAGTATCTGAAAAGCTATTTGGAACCCTGCTGAGCTAACTGGGATTTGAAGATTATATTCTTGACTTGCGGCACTTGCTCCTGAAAGCTGTCTCGTTCTTGTTGTTTGTTCTCTCTTGGAGTCCACTGTCAGATGGCAGCTATGGAAAAGGCAGATCCTCCAGCTGAACCCCCTATGGGGGTTCCTCCCCACTCGCACACACATCATGCACATGCACATGTGATGCCTGTTGGCTGTCCCCAGTGAGTTGCATGATGGGGGTGGTCCACAGTGAGACGGTGATGCTCAAGTCCTGGCTGAGGTGGGCAGTGGAGAAGGGGTTGGGCGAACACCAGGTCAAACCCAGTCTGCTCGGATGGACCATGAGTACCTCTGACATCAGCATCAGTGACTGTGTGGGCTCACTGTGCCCTTTGACTCTGAGGTTCCCCTAGATCTTCCTGACACTGTGTGTGGACAGATGACCGTCTCTCGCTGTCACTGAGCTCATGCTCAGCTTTGCCTGCATGTGCTCCTGCACTTCACACGCACCTGGATGTCTGTGATATTTCTAGATGGGGCAGCAAGATGTGACTACAGATCCCGTGAGCATGGAAGGAAAAGATTGTGCAACAGGATAAAAGCACAGAGAGCAGTGGCAATGACACTGTGTCCCTGCATGAAACAGACCAGCCTCCTCAATCCAGATAATCTGAAAATGTCATACCCTCTTTGTCAGTCTAGAGATGTATTTTACTCCCACATTTTTCCCTCTTCTTTCCTCTTCTTCTTTTTGTCTCACCAAGTTTCTGTATTTCTGGTACAACGAATGCTGAGCTGTAAGGAGCTCAGGCTGACCGTGTGAGAGGTCAAGCCTTGGTCATGGGCACTGAGGGGCCTGAGTTCAGAATCCTGAAGGTGACAAGGCACAAACAGCCACCTCCAGGGATGATGGAGACAGAAAAAAAGCAAAGTGCGGGAAAAGACTTCTTTCTGCCCTGGTATCGTTTCTATCCTGATTTGCTCAGAATGGCATTCAGGACTCCTTTCCATTAAAAGAAAGAAAGAAAGAGAGAAAGAGAGAAAGAGAGAAAGAGAGAAAGAGAGAAAGAAAGAGAGAAAGAGAGAAAGAAAGAAAGAAAGAAAGAAAGAAAGAAAGAAAGAAAGAAAGGAAGGAAGGAAGAAAGGAAGGAAGGAAGAAAGAGAAAGAGAGAAAGAGAGAGAGAAAGGAAGGAAGGAAGGAAGGAAGGAAGGAAGGAAGGAAGGAAGGAAGGAAGGAAGGAAGGAAGGAAGGAAGGGAAAGAGAGAAAGAGAGAGAGAGAGAGAGAGAAAGAAAGAAAGAAAGAAAGAAAGAAAGAAAGAAAGAAAGAAAAGAAAGAAAGAAAGAAAGAACCCAAGGTCCATTGCATGTGGACTGGCTGGGATAGGACCCTGGGTAAGAGTGGCCATTCGCTGCCACAGCCTGCTGGTACCTGGTTCAGCACCCAGAGTCGTGTATAGCTCCCTTCCACTGCTTCTGTCCTCTCTGTCTGTGTGACTTCACATTTTATTTTGAAACTGAAGATGATTTGAAAAGTTGCCAAGTGCTATCTCAGTCCCAAGGAGGTTAGAATTGAGTGCAGCTGAGCAGTGAATGGAACTGGTGAAGGGCCTGGGCTTCAGCGGCTGGCGCTCCTTTAACAGGAAAACACAAAATGTAAACTGCCATGTTCTTCCTCATTTCATTTATTCATTTGTGTTTATTTAAGAATCTGACAAATAGTTAATTTGAGACATTAAAGGCATCAGATTGAAGTCAAACAGTTTTGCATCTCATTAACAACTTGGGCTAAAACTAGGAATGGAGGCAATATTTTTACTCTTTTTTATTTTTTTATATTTTTTTAGTGCAGTTCAGGTTTACAACAAAACAGAGAGGAAGGTACAGACATTTCCCATATACCTCCTGTCCCCACACATGCAAAGGAGACTGATTCTTCCAAGTCACAATCAAGAAATTTCAGATACTGAAATCTGTCTGACTAGTTCAAAACACAGACTCAGTAGCTTGTACCCAGAACTAATGCTCATGACCCTGAGATTCCGTCCCTGCTCCACCTGTGCCCCAGCCAGCGGTCCCCATGGTCACCATTCACCACCCACCTGCCACAGCCCCTCCCCACCAGTCACAGTCTGAGGCTGAAGAGAGATGCTCCAAGGGTGGCTGACACTCAGTAAGCATTACCCTCACAACATCCATGGCCAATCCAGAGAATTCGGAGGCTTTGTGGCGCCCAGATGTTCCCCAAGGGCTTCGTGGGATATTGCATTGTGGCCTGGTCTGCTTTCTCCCCACCAAACCCTGCGGGGACCATCCAAGGACACTTTGAAAAGTCATTGTCCCATGAATACTTGTCTTAGGGTATATTTTTGGGGAATACAGACTAACACAAAGGTTATTTATTTTTTTATGTTTTGTATATTAAAGTATATTATAGAAAACAAAAATGACATATTGAAGAAAAAATTTGAATTTTCTGCTGTCCAAAGGTAATTACCATTATCATTTGATATTTTTTTCCAAACTTTGTTTTTTTACAGTAGGAAAAAAATGAGAAACCTCAGTGTAGTGGGTGCGTCATGTTTTTAATTAGGCATAAAGTGCAAAGTTGAGACATATAAACTATATGCCTAATTAAAAACATGACGCAGCCACATTCCAAGTTTGTTCAAAGTTTGGGTTATTTTCTCCATAGATTAAAATACATGATGCTAGAATAAGGATGCTTGAACATATGTCTTTGCATAGAGTCATATTTTTTAAATCTGGAATGCATTCCTAGAAATAGAATTTCCAGGTCAAAATGTGCAGTCATTTCATATATAATGCCGTATTCATCAAGAAATGCTGAACTCATTTATTTACCTGAAAGCAGTGAAAATAAAGTCCCAACTTTCCTGATAGCTGACTGGTCAGGAAGGATTATTTTTAAAAATCTTATATAATCGAGTAGGCATGGAGTCATACTATTGTTTTGATGTGTATCCTTTGATTATGTAATAGATTAGGCTGAATCTCTGTCATAGACCTGATGGATTTATCACTCCTTTTTACGGTTGGTCAGCTGCTTCAGTTTTATCATTTGCCTTTTTGTGGTTGCAATTTTCATGTTTTTTCTTATTGATGTGTACATGTCTGCCATACAGGAACCTTATGAAAGTGCATCTTTCATACATTAAATTGGTCGGGATCCCAAGGAAAAAGAGCTGACACTCTGAGTGCTGGTGGCAGGGCTCTGGGTGATTAGAGGGTCCTGGAACTGTGTGCGCTGGTCAGACGGTCAGGAAGGAGCGGGAGGTCTCCCAGGGCTCACAGTGATGGGATGATTCCCCCCACCCAGGGGCCTGCAGGACAGAGATGCCTTTGCTGCCCTGAGAGCTGGGGCAGAGGGTGGAAGCTCCAGGAGCTGTGACTGGCAGGGCTAGCCAGCACCACCCAGCATTCAAGCAGGCAGGGATGAGGCTGAGCTGTGCCCTGTCTCTGGCACCACACTGAACTGAGTGGGGAGCAGGGAGCAGCAGTGGGGGGGGGAGGGGCAGATCCACAGGTCCCATCCCTGACCCGTGCCCAGTTTTTGTTGGAGGACCAGCTTCATCTCTGCATCTCATTGTTGGTACCTGGGATGTACAGAGGTTATGGGTAATTTTAGGCAGTCAGAATGATTAATCTTTTCTTCCCAGCTTCTAGTTTCGAAGTTTCCCTAATGAGGTCTCTATCAGCATGATACTACATAAATATTAATATATGTAAGTTTCTAGTACTTCCAAAGATGTTACTTTTCTGGAAATTATTTTGGGGTATACTGTGATGGGTATATGTTTTCCAAAAATTTTTAACCCATTTTTAGAATCACTTTTTATTCAAAATCTGGTTTCACACACACAGTCTGGTGCCATTCTGATTGTCCCCTCAGTCCCCACCCATACCTGGACAGATGCTCACTCATCTGTGACAATGCCAGCAGTGGTCTGTGTTCAGCTGTGTACTTCTCAATCTAGGTTCTCTGTATCCAGACACAAAAATCTCTCTTTCTTTTACTAAATTCCCCCTTTACAAGTTAGAAAAAATTCAAATGATCAAAAATATGCTTTGAGAGTTGGAGTGGTTTCAGTACGAATTTGTAGGTTCATTTGGGAGAATTGTCATCTGGGAACACCATGTGCATCTTCATTTATTTAGATCTTTTATGTTCTCCTGTATCATTTAACAACAGTTCAGTGTCTGGTGAATTGTGTTTAGTCCAGAAACACCTATGGGGGAGAGAGAGAGACAAGAAGGAGGAGGAAGAGTCAGGGGAGGGGGAGGGGAGGCAGAGGGGGAGGGAGCAGGAAGAAGAAGAAGAAGAAGAAGAAGAAGAAGAAGAAGAAGAAGAAGAAGAAGAAGAAGGGAGAGGGAAGAAAGAACTTAAAAAAGAAAGAAGGAAAGAGGGAGGGGAGGAAGGAGATTCTGTTAGGAAGACCACAGGAAAATATTTGCAAAATGATAAAATGAGAACTAAGAACATCGAAATTAATCCTGGCACAGAATACCCCTTGTTTTCCAGTGACTTGGGATTCATGAATTGCCTTTCAGGCCCACTGTGGAAAGAACCTGTGTGTAAACAGACTTGTTAAAGAACAAGAAATTGAACATTACAAACTAGGTTAAGACACTTTGGAAGTAAGTCAACTCTTTCTAAATACAACCACAAAAAATAATTATGTAACATAAAAGTAGAAACTATATCTATTAGGATTTTTATTGGCCAATCAATGTGAGAGAAAATTCCACCACAACTGGGTGGAAATCAAAGTGAATCTTTTAGCACCCGAAACCCCTGAGATGACTGGGCTGCTGGTGTCAGGGGTCACGAGAGCCCTGGGCCTGGCTCCCTTCCAGGTCTTACCTGCCCATTTTGTTGGTTCCCTTTGCAGATGACTCCAGCATCATGTTGGCCTTGTGGCTGTACAGGTGCAGTTCAGACTCCCTGAGGTTAATTTCTAGCAGAAAAGATGGACTGTATTTTCCTAGAGGTTCCCACACAAATTTGGCGTATTTGGCTGCTAGTTCTTCCCTGGGGAATTTGGTTCACTGGTTAGTTCCAGGTCACATACTTCATCTATAGACAAGGGATTGGGGCCCTACCCAGAACACATGAGGTTCAGGACATGCAGGGCCAGAGCTCCCCAAGGAACACTGGAATGCATCCTCAGAAGCAGGGAGAAGGCCAGCAAGGAGGTAGGACAACAGAAGTTCATGTGAGAGGTGTCCAAAGGCTGCCCAGGAGGGAGGCTGGCCTTCCAGGGGGCTGTAGACAGGAGCCTGGACAGGAACTCACCCTTTGGTGTTCCTCCCCCTCCTTTCATCCAACCTGCAGGCCCAGTGGTCTCTCATCTCAGCCCCTCTCTCCATGTCTGTGTGCGCTCTCTCCCCCCACCTCAGCTTATGAATTTATGTCTCCTCTGCTCCAGCCATGTAAACCATGTGAGTATAGTTTCTTATCACCAATTTCTAATTTCTGGTAAAGTTAACTATCGATAGAGGAATATACTATAACCTTGGCTCTAGGAAGGGCACCACTGTCATTTGGGAGAATTTTTTCAGAATAAAAAGGTAATAGTAGTGGGTTGTAGAGAACAACTGTGTGTGTGGGGGGAGTGTGCTAAAGAGAGACGTGTCTTCTTCAGACATTATAAAGCAGTGATTGCTGGTCTCAGATGCACCCAAACATTACCTACTGTCTATGTCCTGGGGTGTTGATTAAATGTAACCCTGCTCAGGCTAAGGAGTTTATTTAACTCTTTAAACATATCTTTGGGTTACTTTAGGATGATTACTTTGGATCTTAAAAGTTTCTTCAAGTTTTACCTAAAAATAAAATGCCCCTTCTGCCTAACTCAATCTGTGTGTTGCCTGCATAAAGCAGGCCTAACCCTCTGCAGGCTCTGTGGGGGAAGGAGGGATGAGAGCGGTTCAGCACTGGACAGCTCCCCTCCAGCAGGTGCTGCTGGGGCGTGGTTATAATGCTGAGCAGCGTGGCAATGCGTGCCCTGGTTATGGGACTGGGGGGGTTGTCTCCACCCTGCTGTCCTTCCTTCTACTTGAGATGTGTGTGGCAATACGTGTGAAAGCCAATTTAAATCTTATACCTTTCCTTCAGCTTCTAGGGTGGCGTGGATGCTCTCCCAGAGACATGGGAGACCACAGCATGCCCTCCCTTGCTTCCTCTCTGCCCTATCTATCCTGATACTCCAAGTAGAGCAAAAGAGAATTTTAACTATCATAGGAGCCCCCTGCCCCGTATTGTCCAGCTGATCCCCCCAATCCATTCTGTCCACCCATGTTATTAATTATATGTGGTGGTGCTTATGTTCTTGTGGTGGGCAGGTGCTGAAGGTAAGTTCTCTGTGTCTCCTTCTGGGGCTCGTGCCGGGCCACCAGGTAGGTGCTGTGGCCACACCCTAGACTGTCCTGAGTCTGAGAAGGAAAGGCTGTGCAAGGACCAGCAGGACTGTCGATGGTGCTCCCAGTCATCCTTCCACAAGGCAGGCTTCACGTAATCCCATTCTCCCAGCCCATCTTCAGTATTGGGTGTGTTTCTTCACTCAGATGTTTATTTCATTATGTCCTATATTTCATGTTCAATGGAGCAAAGGCAAGCTGAATACTGCTACTAAATTGCAAGCTTTAAACCTCCCCAAAGCGAGGATATTCTTACGAGGATGAACCATGGGCATTGGCTGTATTTGTTGGTCAGAGTTGACTATTTTCAACCTTGTGATCAGTTGAATTTTACTAACATTGGGGAAACAGGTGAGATGTGGCCACAGGCAGGTGCACTCTGTAGCCTTTAACTACATACAAAGAAACAAGCACTCTGAACATCATTAAGATATAAGCATCTCTTAAATGGAACGCCATCTAAGCTGTTTTACCATTATTGCTTACCCTTTTATTTAAAGAAGTACTATTTTCTTGTAATTATCTCATGTAATATGAGTTAGGTAGACTTCATTCTTTCAGGATAAATTGCCAAATCTAGGCACACTTCCTGTTTTGGAGAAAAGACTGAACACATTTAAAAGAAAAAAAGAAACAAAGCACACTATCTTATTTTTGAAATCTTCTCAGGTTTTGAAGAAAACCAGACAGAACAGGATTTTTAAAAGACGTACTGTAGATTGGATTCAGACTTGGATGACAGAGAGACCCAAGGAACATAATACTGGCATCTCAAATGTTCCTCACCTCTGCATTTTCAGTGGTCTCCAAATATAACCACCTGGTGTAAAAGCCAATACCTCCTGACCACTGGCCTCCTTCCCACGGCCCACGAGCTGAAGTGAGGCCTCTGCTGTAAGACACCGAGGCAGCAAACCTGTGGGATGCCTTAGACGCCACATCCCCATATGTGTGAACTCACTTAACAAATGTCTCTTCCACACCGCCACCTTAATTAGCCTAAAACTTCACAGCCAAATGCATGTATTTTTTTTAAAAATGGGAATCTAGGAGTGTTTACTTTTCAAAACAAAGAAGAAAGAAAGAAACTCTAAGGGGACATTGTTTTGACTTCTGGTGGGTTGGGCCAAACTCACATTTAAAAGCCAAGCTGGTAGATGGGCAAGTGTCCTGACTCATGGGTGGCTGTTGAGTCTATTTTCGGAGGCAGGCAGTCCCTTTCCTTTTCTCCTATCTCATTCTCCTCCCACATCACAACCGTCTTAACAATATCTGCACATCTCCACATGTGTAGAGATGTTGGTGGTTCTTCCACTTCTCTGGTGTGCTGGCTCTCTGCCGGGTGGGGATGGGACCTGTCTGGGGCGAGCTGCTTCCTGTGAGTGATGTTGGGCCATGGACTTGAGGGTGGTGGCTGAGCAAAGTTGGCCTGTGCTGTGGTCACTGCAGGGTTAGACCCAGGCCTTGCTGTGTCTTAGCCTGGCAAGAAAGGCCCTCAGTCCCTCCCAGGTGCCAGTGCCCTCATTCACACATCCAGGGGCCGGCCTCTCATCACATAGGATGATGTCAAGATCAAGCTCAATAACTAACTACAGGATGGCCTCCATTCATTTCTCCTCTCTCTGTTGTGGTGAGTGTTGCTCTCCTGTGAAAGCAAAGTCCAGGCCAAATCTCCTTCACCCTGGTCACAGGGGATGTGAATGGAAGGGAGCGAGGACCCCATGAATCCAGACGACTTCCCCAGGGGTCTGGGGACTGAGGAGGCAGTGATGATCCAGTGCCTCAGGCCACCCAGCTCCCCCGTGGCATTCAGGGTACTGGACCCCTGACTCTCTCTGGGAATCTGGCTGCATGGCTTTGTGATAGCTGTGCATCCAGCAGGCATGGGCTGGGGGTGGGCACTCTGCAGTCCCTGACGGCTATGTACCCCTTCCTTTTAAGTGGCATCACCTCTCCATGCCAGCTCCTTTTACTTTCCAGAGTAGGTGACATTGTTACAACCATTGTTACAATTCTCAGGAGAGAATTTCCCATCCACTCTAGGTTTCACAGTAAGTGACCCCACGTGTCCAGTAAGACATCTCCTGTCCCTCAGCTTATCTGCTTGTGACTCCTTCCCACTAACAACCTCAAGACTGCAGGACTTCCGCTCCAGAGACGTTGGTGGGCCAGGCTGCGTAGGCCTCAGCACAACAGTGGCCCAGAGACGTGCTCCTGCCTGTCTTTCACTCGTGTTTGAAATCTCCTGAAGGCAGACGGAAGGTGCCTGTGATCTCTGGGCAGCTGTCTTTGCCTGGTGACCATGAAATACCAACTTCTAACAACTCTCTGCCTGGAGTTGAGTTCACCATTTCGGATATCAGCTACAACTGGATTCCATTTCGGCATTGAATATGTTACCACTTAGGAGCCTGACTTAGTCACCTTTAGAAATGCAGATCTCCTGTGCTCTCAGTACATCATCCAAAGAAGGCTGGAGAGGGACTTCATGACTTCAGTCCGAACGTCGTCTCTCCAGCCTCCCTGCCAACCCAGCAGGCTGCTCCTCAGCTCCTCTCCTCCTGGTCGCCGCAGTTGGTTCTGGCTCTTTCAGACAGGTCTCCATTCAAACCGGACATTGGCGTAGAAACATGCCGCCCTCCACTCTGTGTTACCAGGTCATGTCGAATGCACAAAAACATGTGCCTCTCTCTCACAGTACAGGCACTGGAAAACCAATCGGAAAAAAAAAATAAGGTACCAGGGCAAACAAAATACTTACAAAGGAATAAAAGTTTCCATGTGCCCTGGAAAAGACAAAGGTTAAAAGGTCAAAGGAGACAGCCTGTGGTGACAGGCACGGATGTTTGGCCAGTGCCCTGGCAGGTAGCAGTTAAAGTGTCAATGCCATTGTCATTTCATGCACTCTATTCATAGGCTCAAAAACACATCTCCGGAAGCCCAGTTTCCTTACTCCCTTTGTAACTGTGTGTTCTAATGTGACACAGTCCACTGAATGGCCCTGCAGAGAGAACAAATACCACGTGCTTTAATATCTGAACTGGGGTCTGAGCTCTGGTGACAGGAGAAGGAGGTAGAGTGCATGGGCTGGAGCTCAACCTTTCTAAATACAGCGAGCAGACCAGGGCGGTCAAGGAAGTCCACAGCCATGCCCCTTTGTGACCGTGCCCCTCCACGAGGACCACCCTGCACTGAGGCGCAAGTGGAGGTCTGACCAAGCAGTGGAGGTCTTCCATGGACAACCACCTCGTAAATGTCAAGCCACTGAGAACCCGATTCTAGGACGCTTCCTCATGCATCTAAAATGTGCAGACTGTTCCATGTGCTTTTCCTAACTGTACCATTCACTCATCGTACTTACACTGCACCAGGCAGCCTCTTCTGATGCATCAGGGACTCGAAGGCTCTCAGTTACTTAGCATTGGGCCACTTTGTTGTATGGAAATATATCGCCAGGGCAACACAAATTGTGGACTCAGGGGGTGTGATTTCACTGCAATGACAGTGGCTCCTAGGTCTGGTTGGTGCTCAGGTATGGCACCCCCAGGACGCACCTAGGATGGGGTCCAGCTTGCTCCCGGTTCCCAGCGGGGCGGAGGCTTTGTGTGGGCTTGACTTCTGTGATGTCCAGCAGTTCCCGTAGCGGAGTGCCAAGCCAGGGAGGTGCCAGAGTGACCCCAAGGGTCCACAAAATGGGACAGGGGACAGCCCGGTTCTACCTAGGTGGGCCAGGAAGGACAGTGCAATTCACTGAAGGTTTTGTTGTTTCATTCCTCTTTTTCAGTCAATGACTACACAGAAGGTTTAATCCTTGAGTGTGTTGTTCTGACAGGAGCCAGCAGCGCCTCCCCCCACCCCTACCAAAGCCTCTCCAAGGTGAGACCCCAGGAGTCTGACTGTAGCTCTCCTTCCAGCAGCCCTGCCAGCTCCCTGCCTGGCTCCCATCCCTGAGACCTGGGGTCAGCCGGGACAGGAGCACCCCTGCACCCTGGGAGGCTTTGAGTACCTCATTTAGCCCCACACTCTCCCTTTCCTCTCCTGGAAAGGGGCACCACAACAATTCCTACTGGGCGGGCTGCTCACTAGGCAGGCAATGCCTGATCCTGAGT
Organism: Anoura caudifer; assembly: GCA_004027475.1. Lineage (NCBI taxonomy): Eukaryota > Metazoa > Chordata > Mammalia > Chiroptera > Phyllostomidae > Anoura > Anoura caudifer. The sequence goes on along the minus strand of PVKU01000344.1, from coordinate 309,439 downwards.
ATACTGTGCTTACCTATAACATGTCAGGTCGGGGAGATGGATTTGCTGATTGCTAAGGACATGTTAACTCTGCGGATCAACAGCTGTGCATTTTGTTGGTGTAAGGCACACAAGTGAGTGTGCGAAGAGCCCAGCTTTGTGACTGGGGTTAATGCAGTGATTCCCAGGTGGCAGGCAGCCCCAGGCAGATCCCAAACACCAGTCAGTCCCTTCCAATCTGAAGCTGTCCTTGTCCTCAATTAAAAAAAAAAAAAGAATCAGATCTTTTAAAGCATTCTTTTGTTAGAAAGAATCCAAATATGGTCCTTTTGTATTTTTCCAAATCAAAACATGTGTATTGTAAAACCCTCGAGGGTGAGTGTGCTTATCAGAGAGAGAGCTTGAGTGCTTTCTAAATGCGGCATGGTGGACCATGTGAGGATGCATGTGAGCAGGGATGGAGTAACTGATATTAACTAGGAAATAATAAAGTCTGATTCTCTGCACTTTCCTTTTTTTTTTTTTTTTGCTTCAAATTAGGGAGAGAAAGATGAAATGCTCATCTGCAGAAGTATGAGTCACAGAAGAGCTACACTGTGCAAAAATACACAGCAAAAATAGCTGTACATACAGAGTATATTTTTAATATCTACAAAGAGGATGAGATGTAGGTGTTCCTAAGCCATACAGTGCAAAACTGAAATGTCTTAGAATATACTTGGAGTTTAATTATAGGCAAAAATCTACAATTCTAATCCTCTAGTGAGATTTCTCTAAACTAAAAATGCCCAAGATTTTCTATGCAATAAAAGTGAAACTTTCTGAAAGCTGTGGCCTACTTGTTTGTGCTGCTGTGGGTTGGAGCCCTGGCTGTTTGGGGGCCCTGCTGATGGACTTGGGGGTGCAGTGCAGCTGGGCAGGAGTGGGGGCTCCGGCATCCTGAGTCAGAGTGGCCATTGTAGTGCGTGTGTTTTCTGGAAAAACTTGTTGGCTGTTTTTTTTTTTGTCATTGTTAGCTTGTTTTTATTAAGAATTTACTTTTTTTAGAACAGTTTTAGGTTGGAGAAAATTTGTGAGGGAGGTGCAGGGGGTGGGGTTCTCATAGGTGCCCTGTGTTCCCCACCCCTGCCATGCACAGCTTCTCTGACTCTCCAGATGGGACATTTGTCCCAACTAATGAACATGTCCTAATATGTCATTGTCACCCAGAGTCCACAGGTGCCATCAGGGTCACTCTGAGTGCTGCACATTCTGTGGACTTGGACAAATGTACGGTGACATGTGTCCGTCATCACAGCATCACACAGAGGAGTTCCACTGCCCTCAAAACCCCCTGCCTCTCCCTGTTCACTCCTCCCCATCACCCAGCCCCTGGCAGCCACGATCTTTCCTCGTCTCCATAGGTTTGCCTCTTTCAGAGTATCACAGCATCAGAATCATATAGCCGGTGCCCTTGTCAGACTGGCTTCTTTCAGTCACATGCATTTTAGTTCTATTCATGTCTTTTTGTGGCTTGATAGCTCCTTCCTTTTTAGCCCTAAGTAATATTCCATTGTCCATTAAATCTATTGAATGGCACATCAGTTACCTCTAGGTTTTGGCAACTGTGAGTAGCACTGCCATACACATCCATGGCAGCTCTTTGTGTGGACATCCATTTTCAGCTCCTTTGGGTGAATGCCAAGGAGCAGCACTGCTGGATCTTATGGTAAGAGTAGGTTTGATCGAGTAAGAAATTGTCCACTTGCCTGCCACGGTGGCTGAAGAACTTGTCTTAGGCCTTGCTTTCGACTAACTAGCCAAATGCCCTGCTGACTGTCCGCAGACCCTCAGCATGTTAGCTGTGACACGGGGGCCATCATGGGGAAGCACGCTTCACTGGTCTCTGTGAGGAGCACACACATGACTGATTCCACAGCGCCACCTCCTGTGATCGTATTGTTGACCGGGCACATTTGTGGCATGCCTAGACATTGGCACACGCACTCCATCACAGCGGGTGTAAGAGCAATGCCATTTTGCAGTTGCGTGGGGTGGGGACATTTGATCCAGTACAAGGCCACAAATTAATAAGCAAAACCTGCACAGAGTTGAAATAAGATCTGTTTGACCCCCCAAACGATTTCTGTGGCCGTTTGGCCTTATTACTCTTCTTCCTGTGACCTGCATCTGACACACTGGCCTCTGGGATCTTGCTCTTTCCTTCCTGCTGAGCGAGAACTAAGTTCACAGCCAGTTCTCTACACACCCAGCAACACACTGTCCTGGATGGAACACAGAGACCCGTACACGGCTGTGGAGAAGACAAGAATGTAGAAAGGAATGCAGGGGTCATAAATGCCTGCAAACCAAATGTGAATTTAAATGTCTTTTAATTTAAAGACATTTAAATTAATGTCTTGGGGGGGGGGGGCTGTCTTAATTTTTATGATGCTAGTCTTCTCCAGGCAAAAATTGTCTTCCTTGCATGGCTGCTGGGCCTCACCCATTTCACTGTTTTTTCTGTCTGCTCTCCTTGCTTGGGGAACCTGTTTGCTGGGTTGGATGAAAAGCACAGCCCCTGTTGTGAGGTTCAGGTGAGGGGGTACCCCTCCTGAGGGGCAGAGGCATCCTGGGAGCACAGCAAAGCCATCCGACTCAGCAGCAGGGACTGTGGTCTGCAGGTGAGGGTATGACATCAGCCCTCTGAGTGAGGAGGGGCAATGAGAAGAGCAGTCCATGACTCAGATCTTAGTATGACTTGGGCTCTTAAAAAAAATCTGAATAGCCCTTGGGCCTGATCAATCAGGTTGGAATTCTTTCCTCTTTCCTCTCAGGGGCGTCCAACCTTTTGGTGTCTCTGGGCCACCTTGGAAGAAGAAGAGTTATCTTGGGCCACACGTTAAATACATTGCGACACATAATCACAAAATAATCTCATAATGTTTTAAGTAAATTGACGATTTTGTGTTGGGGCGCTTTCACAGCCCTCCTGGGCTGCATGCAGCCCACAGGCCGCAGGTTGGACACCCCTGCTGTAGTTCAAAGACCTATAAACAGAAACAGCCAATATCAATAACAAAATGAAGTGCTTTGAGTTGGAGTGTATTGAGCTGGCGATATTTGAGTTGTGAAGAGGTATAGATGATGTGGAGCCCAAACGCAGCTACATGTGGGGCGGGGGGAGGGGGGACAGGGGTGCAGCTCAAACAGTGCAGGGCTCCGCCAACCTTCAGGGTGGTGGTGAGGGCGAATTTTTGTTTTGCTTTTTGCATAATTCCCAATTTAAACTGACTAGATAGTTAAAAATGCAGAATGTCTGGTCAGTTATGTTGTGAGTCTTTGACTAGCGTAAACAGTTGTGAAATACAACTCACAATATAATAAGTGCATCGTATCAGCCAGACACTCTTGAGTTTGGGCCCAAGGAGGCCAGGGCTCGAATCCCTTCTGCATCCTGTGTGGCTAATGGGGAGGAGCAAAGGATGTTGGCTTAAAAGTCAAGAACCTATTTAACAACTGGTTGGAGGAATTAAGGTATATTTGCTTTCTTATTAAAAAAAAAAAAGAAAAAAAAAACAATAGCTGGGAGGGATGAGCCAGGGGAACAACATGCCTGCTGGTTGGAAGTTGAGGTTTGCAGCGGTCTCCCTGCCCTGGAGACCTCCGGCACCTCTTTGGCCAAGGGCTCTGGCATTGGAGTGCCTCAATTAACAGGATTTATTTCTTATTTACACTTCCCTTTGGCTTTCTGCATGCATGCCTGCATTTTCTCCCTGATGGAACGTTGCTGGGGAGACCTTTGTAAACACACTCACCCCCACCTGCCAGGGGTGCCGGCAGCTAATGCTTCCTGAGATCCACTGTGCTCCGATTTGATGACCCTTGTGGAATGGGCCTCTGCCACCACCGCACTAGATTCAGGACTGTGGACAGGGAAATGAGGAGACATTATTAATGAGCTCTGTTACATGTACGTTCTGGCGAGTGTTGTCTCTCAGACTTTAGGGCGTTTTTCAGTAATAAATGCTTTGCAGGGTGAATGAATTCTGTGAAAAGCATCCCATGAGCCAGTTGGTTAGCTGCACTTGACTTTTTGGAAAATAAAAATGATATATACATGAAACTACTGGAAAGCCCAGAAGTACAATATCAATGTAGGGGATGCAAACGAGCATCAGGTTCCAAGGGCGGCTGGGCCACTTTAAACTAAAAATAAGAACAAGACCCATTAGCAAATATTTGTCCCCACTGGGAAATCTTTTAAACTGGACTTCCGGTAATTCTAGGAAGGATTCTACAGGTTTTAAATAATTAAAGCAGTTTGGAAATGGACACCAAGCCTCCAATAGGCATGTGTGTGGACTGACGCTAGTCCGTCGGATGTCAGTTAAGCCCATCAGTCTGGTTATTGTGTTTCTAGACCCCTGTATGCTCACACACAAATGCATTCTCAATATTAGGGTGTAGTTCTATGTTTGCTTAAAAAATCACAAGAAAAACATGTTTCTTGCCAATATTGTGAAACTTAAGAATCTTTTTTTCTCATCTACACCTCCACAGCAGTCCCTAAAAGCTAATACTGTCTGAATATCCATCATTATATTTCAGAGGTCTGTCCAGACAGAGTCCAACTGTTGTTAATATAATGAGGGTGGTTTGCACTACGTCAGTGTGACCTGACAGCCAAGCAGAGAGGACTGGAATGCGCATGTGTGGACAATGATGACTTCACTGTACTAGTCGGTAGGGACAGCAGATGCCATTGAGTGAGTGTGTGTACTGTGTGGCCATCACATTAAAAATGACTGAGTAGAGCAATGAATCTGCACCAAATTTTGCATTAAGCTTGAGCATTCCTCCATGGAAACTATTCAGATGATTCAGAAGGCTGCATCTATGGGCAACTGGTGATTGGCAGCTTCATCACAGCAGCATGCCTGCTCATGTATCACGTCTTGTGCAGAGCTATTTGGTGAAACATCAAATCACCTAGGTAACTTCAGTCTCCCTACAGCCCAGATTTGATGCCCTGTGACTTCTGGCTTTTCTCAAAACTAAAATCACTTTTGAGAGGGAAGAGATTTCAGACCATCAAAGAGATTCAGGAAAATACAACAGGGCAGCTGATGACAACTGGGGGAACTGAGTGAGGTCCCAAGGTGCCTACTTGGAAGGGGACTGAGGCATTGTTGTCCTATGTTTCTTTTATCTTCTTCAATAAATGTCACTTTTTTTCATATTACATGGCTGGGTACTTTCTGGACAGATGTTATTCTGCCACAGAAGTAACTTGAAGAAGGTGCCCACTATTTTCTCAGACAAACCACAACAAGAGCTTTTAGTTCCAAAAAGCAACAATGTAGAATCGGCATGGACTCATGGAAGGCTGTTCTGGCCAGATGCTGCCATGCCAGGTCTACAGGACCTAGATGCACCTTATTCCACAAAGGCCGTTAGGTAAAGCATTGTGACAGGTGGTAACAGAGGTACCTGCACCCAAACCCCTTGTCAGGGAATTTCCAGGGGACGTTTCCTACAGAGAATACCTCTCACATGTAAAATCACTATCTGCTCCATGCTTACCCTGGGCCAGTTTCTGTGCTGAGTGTTTACATGTATACCTTGTAGGATGTAGAAAACACTTCGGGAATCCTGCAGAAATTTCGAGTTGTTCCCTGGGGCTACAGGAGCACCACTATGCATATATTGAAATGGACTAAAAAAGAAACACACCAAAATCAGGATTTTGGAAAAGTGATCAAACTCTGGAAGAATGGGAGGTCGCAGGCTGTCACAATGGCCCTGGACTTTGCATTCGCAAAAGCAAGGAGTAGTCCCTGTGCGGTCCATTGTCAAACCTCATTTCAGTGGCTCTTTAGTGACAGCAGATGAGAATATTAGTTCCCTTTAGTAATTCTAACAACGTGAGGGCCATTTCTATCTAAGCATGTACTTTATACGGACATACTGGGCATACAACTTCATAAATATAATGCAGGTGATAGGTTTGGGTTCTAACTTTGTGCCGCCATCCACAACAGGGTTGTACCGGAATCTGCCATCATGGAACCAAGGTTTGCCCCGCGTTCCAGCAGCAATGATGCTGTGGAGGAGAGCGAGCTCCTTGTGGTGGTTTGAGGCTGAGACTGTGGGGGGTCAGAGCTGAAATGCACACTCGCCCTTGCTTGAGACTCATAGGGGTTGGGCCTGGAGGGCCACATGCTTCCTTCTTCACGTGCGCTCTTTGACTTCCTTTTGTGTGTGTGTGTGCATGCGCGCGTGCACGCGTGTGCATGCATGTGCACGCACATTTATTACATTCACCCACATACAGTGTTTCCAAAGCAGATCCTCTAAAAACAACCTAATGGAGGGTACATTTCACTGCATGCTTGGGATGTGCTGATTAAAAATGTTTATGGTTTCCTATTTTTTAAATGTGATACTCCAGGTACACACTCATTTGTGTGTTTGCCTTACTTCTAATCCTGATGTTATGGCGCTAGGTTTGTAGGTGAACATCTAAGCTTAGCACCATGACCTAAAGGGCAGTGCTGGTAGGGAAGCACCCCCTGCCCCCCACTCCCCACCCCACCTCCTCACCCTGCCCAGCTCAGAGGCAGGCATCCCCCACCAAGGGTGAGAGATTCACTTACCAGACCCAGTTTTCTGTTTTTATCCACCTGCTGAGTCAATTACGAATAATTGTTTCTTTCACTGCCTCGCCTGCCTGCTGCTCCTGGGGCATGCCCTCTTTTCAGGGAGCTTTAGCTGTCTTTGGTGAAATAACCACAAGGTAAAACAGGAAGGCTCCCTCTAATAGTGTCCATCTCTGTGTCTGGCAGCACCATTACAAAGGGCTGATCTAAATAAAGTGGCTGCTGTGAGACACAGCCGAAGCTAATCACACTCCACACAACGTTTACCAGCTAGAAACCAGTGACGTGGCTTATAAGGCTAAGCCAAATTTATATGAACAAGTAATTGTGAGCTTGTGGCGTGCTTTTACACACCAGTGCCTTCATCCTCAGTGACATTGTCAAAGTGTCACCATCTCATTTTAAAAATGAACATATCTAGAAAACACAAATGTGATCTGTGGAAGCTGCAGACTTGGGAATTGGTAAAAAGTAGGATTAAAATGTAAATCATGCAGTTCTAAAAGAATACTCATTGTATTTCCACGACTGCTTCTAAAATCTCTTTGGAAATAAAAGATACATTGCTGAGTGTAATGCGTGGCACTTTTCAGTAAAATTAGAATAGAGTACAGTTAGAGTTCTGAAACTCAATTTGCCTGGTTTTGCTCTGTCAGGTACAAGAACCTTGACTTTGACACAGAGGAGCCGTCCTGTTTAAATATTTTCTAGGTAAGCATACCAGGGGGTATCATTTAACACGAGGCTTTATGCCGAAACTGAGAACGGTGTTGACTACACCACCAGCTCACAGAAATACAGCAGCCCCTCTCAGCAGGGGGCCCATTCATCCTGGGTCTAATCACAGCTTACCTTCTTCTTCCCTCAGCCCCAGTGTTGTCTGACGTGAAACAGGGACCACACTCGCTTGCCAGAGCTGTCATAAAGACAGGATGTAGAGAAGTAGCACTGTGTAATAATTGCAAAATTAATAGTAAAGCTTTATTTGCTGCTCGTTTACATTTTCGGGAAGGTTTTGGAATGAAGTTCACATCTCTCCTTATCAAGGAGTTTATGGAAATATTTGCTCTAGTGATGAGAACAGTGGGCTTTCTTCTAGCCATGCAGTTGTCTGGATTCCTCTCCAGCTTGGCTTGCTGGCCTGTCCTTGACCTTCCTCACAACCTGAGTTGGTTCAGGCTTCCTAGAACCTGTGGTGTAAATGACTCATTTATGGAATGATCACATCCGTAAATAGTCAGGGCTTGAAATACTACGTTGTCCTCCTGGTTTTCCTGAGGATGCTGTGGTTCCCCTCGCCTACACCCTTCACTTAGTTAATCCCGGAATGGCTGCCATGCTTTTCCTCTCTGTCTGTCTGTCTGTCTGTCTCTCTCTGTCTGTCTGTCTGTCTGTCTCTCTCTCTCATTCTCTCTCTCTGTGTGTCTGTGTGTGTTTTCCATATGCCTCTATTACTCATTCTATGCTGCATTAGATTACAGGGATATTGTCCCACCAAATTAACACAACTTTTTGATGGATTTTAACACTTACAAAGGACTGAACGGGGTATGGACAGCATACATGTTCCAGGAGGCGCCTGCACCTCCCTTTGGTCACACCACATGCTGCTTTGATTCAGGATCTTTTCTCTTTATGTCTCAAGATAACTTGAGAAAAATGAGTGTTATCTAAAGTGTTCTTTTAATTAACACTGATGTGCTGGCTATGAACTTATATCTAATTTCTTTTTTGTTTTTTATCATTCCTAAAGTAGTTCTCATCTGTAATTCGGTATCCTTCAGACAGTAACCTTTGGAGTCCTGGTATAATAAACAAGTGTGTGCCTGTTTTATATCCTTCTGTTTCATATTTTTATTTCTAAGTGATTGCAGTAAACACATCCACACTTTAGATCCTGTTCTTATTATTTGTCATTCATAGGCATTCAGCAACTCCAAATACTGCTATCTTTGAGTAGCATTTTTAATTAAAAACTGTAGTTGTCCATCTGTGTTCTATGACATAAAACCTGATTCCTTGGGAGATTTTGTATTTGGTCTGATTTCATCTTCCTGTGTTTCTCTGATTTATCTTCAAATTCCCTCTTTTCTATGTTAGCTATGTAGGTCCCAAAATTAAATAGCCACAAAACTCCAGCGTGTGATGAGAGCAACGGGAGACTCGCTGCAGAGCTTCCCTGGGTGGGTTCTGTCCACACGGGTCCTTTCAACTCTGTCCATTGTTTCTTGTGTATGGGGGCAACTGGCAGATCTTGGTGCTACACTCAGTGAACTCCCAACCTACGTTTTGTATTTCGTATAGATATCTTGCTGGGGTAAAGTATTTTTAAATTATCTGCTATAAGCAAGGAAATATCAAACCTATCACCCTACATGGCATTTTTTTATTCCTATACTTACTAACATGGTTAATATATACTTATCTGCTGATGTTTTTAAATCAAGTCTAGATTAAACAGTATTATGGTTTTCTGCTTTACTCACTGCCTCCCTTTGTTTATTTTTTTGAGATCTTCCCTCATATACACAGTTACTAGAATTTACCCCCCAAAACAAGGTTCAAATTGCAGTTACTTTTCCTCATAAATGGTGTTTGACTTTTTTGTTATTTTTTTAAGAAAAAAAGAAGTTTGTGTTAGACAAGTCAATGGAGGTATGCACAATGGTTCTTAAACAGTGATTGATACAATTTGAATTCTTTTTTTTCCTTGAGTTTCTGTACTGGGAATTCATGACATGGCTGCAGATTAATTACACTAATTACATCGTTAAATCATGGCATCGGTATTTAAAGGAGAGCAGCAATGTTCACACTGAGACCGATGCTTATATACCAATGTGCTAAGAATGACTATAAAATAGCAATTCAGTGCCTGTGCAATAACTGAGAAGCAAATGAGAGAAAGGCTTGTAAATGAGTGCTTGCTTCCCCCATCCCAGTGTAGAAGGGAAAGGAGGGCTCGGTGTGAAACTAGACTTTCTTTAAACAGAATTGTACAAACTGACTGGGGAAGCCATCCAACAGAATTCTTTATCGGGAGCACAGAGGCCCTTTGAGCTGGCCGGCCCAGGCCTCTGAGAGCAGCAGGGCATCAGTAAGCCCCAGAAACACGAAGCAGCTGTCGGGACTTCGTGCTCGTCTCTGTTTTCCGGGACCGCGGCCCATCCGACATCTTTGAGGGCAAGGCTTCAGACTTGTCCAACCAATGACCAGTTTGCTGTGGGATTGCTCAGACAGCAGTCAGTTCTACCGATTCCTGAAATATGTATCTTTACCTGCTACATGTTTTCTATTGCAGCGATGTTAGGGGATGGAGTAAGAAAAAACATTTTGTACTTTATCTATGGTTACTAATAGATTCATAATCTATCATTCATTGAATGATTTAAGATGAGCCATGTGTCAAATCTACAGATCAAATTCAGGAAATATTCTTGGCCCAAATTAAGCAATGGGGACACCTGATCTCAGGGTGGCTGACATACTTCTAGGGGGCCTGCAGCCGATGAGAAATGACCCAACCGGATCTGAACCCCGTCTGACTGCAACACTCAAAGCTGTGCGGTTTGGGCATGGCCTTTCATGTAGACACTTCCTTTTGTTCGGTTTCTTGTCTGCCCCTGCACATTGCATGTCTTCAAGTCATGTTTGTTGTGAAATATTTATTAGATTTTCAATAGTAAAACATCCTTTAAGAGTTTGCTCAGTACGGTTTCTTCAAAGGCATATGCGACCGGTAATAGTGGTCCCTTATCAGCCTGAGCAATGTTTTCAGCTAGCTGAAATCCCGGCTCCACTCCGGTGGGCCTGGCTGGATGGTTTGGTTTGATGTTTATCATGGTCAGATACCTTGCCAGGCCCCCACCTATCTGCAGTGAAGTTACAAGCTTGGAGTCTGTGGGTGAAAAAAAAATTCTGTCAATCTATAGGCTGTATGGTGCAAGGAATTTAAATAGTTACAAAATAAACATGCTTAGTAAATGACTCCCAGATTAAAGTATCTTTGTGGATATTTAGTGTTAAAATATTGATTCAGTAAATGTTATTGCCAAGGAAGGACATTACTACAGCCCTGGGGAAAATTAAAAAGAAAAAATCTAAAAGAAATATTGGCATAACTTAATTAAAATAAAAAGAATATTACTTTATTTCTCTATAGGCCATTTCATATGTAGAATTTATTTTATTTAATTTGTTATACTTAATTATCACTGTTAAAATTAAGTAACAATTTCACTGTTAAAATTAAATATGGGTACTATATGTTTTCACTGAAAACAGTATTTGTAGCCTAAAATAGAGGGGAATATGGCACACTATTAAGAAGCCAATCTTTAATTCCTTAGCAGGAATTAAAGAATGAAATACACAAGCTAGATCCTCATGATTCCTGGCCACCTGCCCATAGAACAATTAAGCTACAAGGACTTCTCGTCTTTTCACTCAATCATAGATCCAGATGACAAGCGTGTTATCTGGGCACCAATTATGCATGTGTTGTGCTACACATCTGGGGGAGACACATACACATATAACATACTGTCCTCATGCCACTGTCGCCCAGGTCAGAAGGAAGCAGCACCATCACACCGTTGAGATGAACAGGACCTCGGCTGGGGCTCAGTTGGTGTCTTCCCTCAGCTGTGCCCTGAACTGAATCGCCGATTCTTACCTGGATCTCAGCTTCTGAGTAGGAGCATGAAGAGTGACTGGAAGTGATGCCCTGGCATATGGGTTTGCAGTGAGAAAGTGAGCGATATTTCAGAGGTTGTGCTACATTTGGACACGATTTCAACATTCTGTGTACATGGGGTTTGCATCTTGTGGTTGGATTTTCTGTTGAGTAAAGGAAGAAGATAAAAATGCAATTTGCTTGTAGCAAGATGGTGACACAAACAGCCATGGGCACAGATTCCCTGGGCTAGCTAACCATCTGCGCCCTCCTCGTCAAGCTTTGGGTGGCTCTCAGGCGGCACCACTGAGTTCTGGAAGACTGACTCCGAGACTGCGCTTAGTTCTCTCCTTTGACATTTGTTTGAATTCCTTCCAGTTTACGGAGCTGTGCCAGTGACTCAGATGTCACAAAAAAGAGGCCATTTCTGCACGAAGACTCTTACAATAACACAGACAGGGTTACCAGTGTTATTTTCTGTGGCCATAACACCCACTTCTTATCATGTGTAGGAGCAAAACCAGCTCCCCGTGAAGGCAAGATCTTTTACCAGCTTGAGTAGAAACAGGTGGAAGGTCAGGCCGGAGAGATGAAGGGAAGACGCACAGAGGGGAAGATTCTGTTTCTGGCTGCCAGGAAGCGGGGTGGGGCCTTGGGCCAAGAAAGGGAAGTTGCAGAGTGCAGAACCACCTGTCACCCAGCCAGGACAGAAGACCTGACCTCTAGGACCACATGGAATTGAATCCTGCTGAGGAGCCGGATGAGCCTGGAAACCCCTTCTCTCCGGAGCCTCCAGGAGGAAGGGCAGCCTGGGGAGACCATGTGGAACTGGTGCCTGCAGAACAGTGAATGGAAAATGGTCTGTTTTCAGCCCCACGTTTGCTGTGGTTGTGGCAGCGGAAGAGACTGAGCCCAGGCTGAGCCATAGGTGCCCCTGCATGCCACCAGCGCACGCAGCAGGCTTCGCTGTCGTGGTACCACCTCATGAAGAAAGTGGTCATAGTTTAAGGCTATACAGCCAAGCTGCAAGAGCAGATGAGAGTGGAGAGTCGGTGATTTTCCGTACCAGGTGCCCATAGCTCTCTCATGCAGCTATCATCATCTGGCATGATACGCTGGACACAGGTGAGGGCAGGGACTTTTCCTTGGTTCGGTTTTTGATTTGACTGAATAAAATGCCCAGTGTGAATCAAGGATTTCTGTGAGTTTCCATGTCCGGTTACACAGTGCTCACCCATGCTGAGTGGTTCCAGGATTTCTTTCCTCCGAGTGGAGAATGCCCAGCAGCAAACCAATCGAGTCTAAATGAATCCATAATGTGTAGCTTCGGGCTCTTGGGATGCAGCTCCTCAATGTTGACTTCAAATAACATCTGATTTCAGATTTTAAACAGAAAACCAAGTGTCCTTAGTAGTCATGAAGTCCCCCCCAATATAGTCCAAAGCCTGGTATGTTTTGTAATCAACTTACATGTCATCAGCTGGAAGAGGGGTAAGTGCTGTGGAAATGTGGTGGGGAGTGTTGGTGCTGGACGATGGGTTCACGGGGGTGTTCTCGGTTGGCATCCCAGCCGTGCCTCGAGCAGCTGTGTGTCTGGGCCTCGTCTACTCTCTGTCGTGTGGGCTCAGCCTGTCACATCTAAGGAGCCTGCAACCATGTAAACCAACAACCTGCATGTGCTGAGCAGAGGCAATTTTAGGGATTTTAGACCTTACAGTGAGTGGAATCGGGTATAGGCCATCTTAATGGTGTTTACGGTGTATTGGGAGACATGGATCAAGAAGATGAATACCCATCTAAGTGGAGAGCCACCCCTGTGCTCAGCGCAGTGAGATCATCGTGAGCCGAGACATGGGAGGAGACTGTTAACTAAGGCAGTGGGTCAGGCTGGGGGGTCAGGCCTGTTGCACACAGAAGAGGCTCCCCAGGCTGAGCCTCAGTCCTATGATGAAGCAACCCTGCTTCCTGCCTCGTCCCTGCAGCCCGTGCTTGGTGACCAGATGGGCCAGGAGGAATCAGTGATGTTTGCGAGGGCCCATCCATGAGGGTTCTGACAAGCCATGCTTATGACTTTTCTCATCTTAAAATACAGGGGAGTCATAGGCATGACTATATTTGTGTTCTAGAAAATCACTCTCTCCTTCCAGTGAGAATGAATAGGTTTTATGGAGCAGGAGAATGTGCGACCTACCAGTACCTTTTAAGAGGCTGCTGAAGCATTTCCATGGGAAATACAATAGCTTGGACTGGTGTGGAGCTGAAAATGGAGGGAAGTAGATGAAACCTGGGACCATGAAAGCCAACAAGTGCGGGAGGTGGATGAGTTTGGGGGCCGAGGGGGGTGTGAGGAGTGGGGCTAGAGAGCGTCTGCACAAAGCAGCTCTTACTTCCTGGAGTAAAACAATGTTTTCAAAATCTGTCAGTAAATCAGGAGAATTCATGACTTTTAATAAAGAGGCAAAAGCTAAGGGGGGCAGGTGGTCTGCAGAAGAATAAGTAAATCACACCGAGAGGCACACGGTAAACTGCAGAAAATGCTGCCTGTGATTGCAGTGAATTTCACACCTGAAATGCAAGTGCGGGGCCCGCAGGCTGTCTTGTGCACGGCCCCGAGGTGAAGGCAGACTGTCCTGTGCTCGGCCCTGAAGCATTTGCTTCCAGGTCTGCTGGATGGTGGATGTGCAGCTGGTGACTCTGTCCACTCCACTGAGCTTCCCAGACCCTGGATTCCTCCTTCAGCCACTGAGGGTGAAAGTTAGAAACCCTCTGAGTATTCTTATAGATGCACAGTGTATAGTTGGCAAAGTGAAGTAAGGGTCAAATAGCTCTTTGGATAGGTGGGCATTTTTATTTAAAAATAAAACATCCTAAGTACTCACATATGACTTGTAAAATATTAATTCATACACATTTGTGTTCTATAAATGATCTTCTGATAAAAATATTATTCCAAAGTGTGATTCAGAGTACAGTGGAACCCAAATGCTATGTGGTAAAATTGTGTTTTGTTGTTCCTTCTGCAAAATCCCTTCATTTAATGAAAATGCCCTACTGTGAACTGTGTTCTTAGTAAAGTGTAATAAGAGTCATTTACTAACCACAGTGATGAAAATTCCTTCAGGTACAATCTTGGGCACTGGGAGGCTATGAAAGCCACCTTTTCCAGTACTTTATGCGCATCACTTCGCTTTACCTTATCTGTAAACCCACGAGGCGTGCAACATTATTTCCACATCTTCCTAACACAGCTGAAATCTAGACAGGCCAGGGGAACAGTCAAGGTCATAGAGCAAATCGATTATGAACCAAACCTGTCCAACTGCAGAACCCAAGCTGTTAACCCTTTGGCCTCAGAAATTCTAAAAGATATACCTGCAATGGCTTTGTTCATGGATTCCTGTAATAATTCTGCGATATGCATTAACTCTTTCTTCACTTGCAAACTAAGCCTGATTTTCAGGTATGAGGTAAGGAATCAGAAACATATGGGATAATGGCTAGGACAGGGAGGGCGGACTGGGAACATCCCTAAGCTCCCTGTCCTTCCTACCTGAAACCAGGACTGCTTACATTTCCATTCCTTTCATTCCCTTCTCACCTGGTGCTGATCCCAGGGAGCAAGCCTGAAGGAGGGGAGCCCTCTGGGGTGGGAGGGTGCTCAGGTAGCTCCAAGTGGAGGTCTCCATTATTCCTCATGACCTTTTCATTTGTAGATGAACATACAATGGATGTCTTACTGTGTTTTAGGAGATGGGAAGGCACCTTGAGCACATGCTCAACTATCTAGACTAGGGATTGCAATGGTGTTTCCGTCACCAAGAACTGTTTGGTTTTGTTCTCTTCTTATTTCTCTTCTGTTTCTTTGCTCCGTTGACCTTCCTGGGCCCTAGTTTCCTGTTTCAGCCAACGAGAGTGATGATAGAAATCCTCTGAGGGTTTTTGTAGATGCACAATGGATAGCTGGCAAAATGAGGTAATGGTAAAATAGCTCTTTGGATAGGTGGTCTGTCTCTGTGGTGGAAATCGTACTGATTATTCATGACCTGACTTGAGCCCTTTCCACCCTGCCTAGCTCAGTGGACACGCCCTTGTTTTACATGGTTCCTTAAATGCACCTCCAGCAGGTTCTCCACTCTTCCTCGTATTCTTTTTGTTCTCAACTACTCATTTGTATGATCTCATTATCTATGTCTTAATTAACTAATGAGTTAGTTAATTGCATTCCTCTCTTTCCCTTGCATTTTCTTCCCGATACTATAATTTTGAACACAGTAGGTATCCAGCAAACACTTTCTGAACTGAACTGAACTGTGATAAATTGAATTATGCATTGAAACACTGCATAGTAAATTGTCTCGAAAAATTATCTCCAGCAATCTATCATCTGGCAGTCTGATGGTGTCCTCTTTCAATTTCATCAAAAACAACGAGTTTAAAACAAACTGACTTTCAGCAGGATTTGCTACTCCAAAATTAGAGTCATTTATTATCAAAACTCTTTGTCTGGCATGAAGGCAGCCGTCACTGTGTGGTTCAGGGTAGGTGGGCCATGCGCCATTTTTTTTTAAAGTTAAAGACAAGATAATGAACAAAATCATGAGATAAACATTATAGCACTTTCTCAGGCAGATTGTATTTAGGATAAATATTTGTGGAAGGATATAGAAATTGATTCTCTGAAATTTCCCCTTTTCTGTCTGTTGCAAAGTCTTCAAGGGGACCAGGTATAGGAGGTTCTTTCCAAATGGAAGGTGGTATGCTGTGAAATATAAAAAAGAAATATAAGATAAAGTGTGTGGGGATTTTTTTGAGTTCACATACTTTGAGAGAAGTGAAAATTAATGACAATAAATCATAGACTAAGCCATACATTCCTGGATGAAATAAATATCAGTAGCTGAAGAGAGATTGTTGCTTAGGGAAATTCAGAATGTAAAAATAGAATTTCAAATGGACTTTCAAAGTGGGCAGAGGGAGAATCTTATTTTAGGCAATGAGACAGAATGAGTGGAAACGGGTGAGCAGTGGTGGATCAGTGGATGATGAGAATGTTGATCCAATGGAAGGAGAAGGCTCGTCTGCTCAGAAAGCCATGTAGCGACAGATGTCGGATAGGGACAGGTTATGCAGAGCCTGGGAACACAGAGGTTTGGCGTTAGGGAAGAAAGAGCAGCAGAGAACATCTCCACTGGAGATAAATTAGTTTCTCATCTGTTTACAACACAGATCGGAAAGGAGAGAGAACCGAAGGCAGACAGAATAGTGTGACAAGGTGGCAGGCCACCAACAGGGGCTTTCCCAGGGGACTGCGTCACAGTCGCCCTCATTTATCCGTGCCATCTTGGGCGAATCTCTGTGTCAAGTGATGTCAAGCAACCCTTCCTACAACATCATGATCTTAGTGTTATTTCCATGTTAAAACTGAGAAAGCTATGGCTTTCAGAACACACTCAACGCTCCGGGAGTCTGCAGAGCAATGACTGGGCGGGACTCTCTGAGCGCAGGCAAAACATGCAGCTTCCTCACCAGACTCAAAGGATGCAGGGCAGGAAATTCAACAGACAGTTAGTTCCAGGATTTTAATTAGAAGAATTGCAATGAAAAAAAAAATCACTTTCAAGTAATCCTAAATAATGTATTTTTAAACACAAATCTTTGTTAACTGGTTCCCTTCCTCAAGTGTGCAGAGAAATGCTATTTTCTGTTTTGTTTCTGTTGGAAAATGGATAGGAAAGATGCTGCTGGAGCATTGCAATGCCTCAGGAGCTCCACACTGGTGTAGGAGGGTTTGCAGACATAGCACTGTCCATGTAGCAGGTGACTCACCGGCTTGGGAAGCCCCATCCGGAAGGGGCTGGAAGATGTACTTCTTGGGCCGTGTAATCCTGAGTGCAGATAATGTGGACTGATGTTGCCATTTACAGTCTAGGGAATGTGTACCATTTCAGAGTCAGTTTCCTAGTTAGGGCAGGAAAGACCTGTTACTGTTCACAGGGACTGTGGCAGGGTGTGGCTCACTCTACTTATCACTGTGTGTAAGGGTTGGCAGCATCATATGGGGCTGCTGTGTTTGTACTTGTCTTTCTACGTATTTATTGTGGAAGTGACAGTCACCCATGGTTGTGAAATCTGATTATTGGAAAAGGTGCACGCTGTCATAGTTTTGCTCTATAGGGCATGGTTTTTATTTTAAAACATCCTAATAATGGTTCCTTTCCAATAACGGGGGAAATATTCATGCTTTCGGCTAGCAGACTCCCTGGGCTCCCTCCCACACAGAGATAAATCAAAAGCACTACCTACCATTCACACAGAATGACGGATTTTTACGGCAAATGGTGTGCCACAGAGGGCAATGGTTTCAGGACTTGAATTACGCAAAATAGCGACACCACGGTATATTTAATATTTACATTTTCATGGTATTATTCTGTGAAAACATCCCAGTGTGTTGTGGAAGCTACAATTTCTTCATTGGCTTTAATGAATGTTTGAAGGGACTGAAAAGTGACAATAAACAGATGCTGAAAGATGTGGATATCTCAGGAGTCTCGCTGCCATTGAAACTCTTACACATACATGAGCTCCAATATGAAAAATAGGTTGGGAACCTGGGAATTATCTAAATCCACAAGACAAAAAAATCTTTCCACTCTTTTAGAAAACAGTAGTTTAAATTGATATTTTTAGAGAGCAGCTTGGCTGGCTTCCAATCCGGGCAGAACACTTAATATGAAAAATTCCTACTCCCTGGAATGCTAATTGTCTTTCCAACTTAATACGCTTAAGAACATAGAGGATAACTTACAATTATCTTCAATTTACTTGGATCCCAACTTGCTAAAATTGTAAAATGGTGATCTTTAAGGAAATCATTAATCCAATGATTGCTACTTTGCGTGCTATTGCTAAATCTGTATATTTCGGTCTACTGTGTTCTCAAAAGCATGATCTCCTACCCACCCCCAACGCCCATCGAATCACACGCATTTCTCTAATCTCTGCACAATACCATGGCTTGCTAAATCTGTTGTGCACTCTGTCACTCCGTCACGGCCACAGTAGTAGATGTTTCACAGAAAAAGGAAGAGCATTGCAGAATCTGTATAAACCCCATTACATCTGTGCAGTCGGGGATTGGTTCCCCAATGCACACAGCATGCGGTCTGCTGGCGGTTAGCAGCTGCTTCTTGTAGAATTTAAATGAAAAAGTAGACGTTGATTTTCTACCAGAGTCTAATATTTTGACATGTCATAAGTCGCGTGAGGAATATGATGATTTTTCAAACTTAATATTTACAGAGCTCAGGGTTATGTAGCGATAGCTTGATCTTGTGTTTTATGTATTTTTGTTTGTTTTCCTTCAGGAGAATATCTCAAGTGGAAATTAAAACATAATGATTTAATAATATGAATTCAAGTGTTTTAGATAAATAGCACGTATTAAGAGACGATTGCATAGGAACTCTTGAGATATAATTACATTGCATGTTATCTCTGTAATCAATGATATTTTAAATCAGAATTGCCTTTCAACACATGAATTACCATTCACATCTCTGGTACCATTAATCCTTTACATATTATTGGCTAAAAAGTGGTAAAAAAGTAGAGGAATCAGTTATTTGGAAAGTAAACAACTTTTAAAAGAATATAGCTTCTCTTCCCATGGCAACCCACCCCACAGGAAAGTGACAGCATGCCATCATACCCATCAGTAAGTGACTGAAGGATCGTGGAGCTGTGCCTCCTTCCTACCATGCTGCAGCCTTCTATGGGCTGACCTACCATGTACTCCAGGATTCTGGTCAGAAGAGGAAACCCTGGGGCAGTAAGGGATGACCTTGGCCAGGAGGGAAGAGAGTTACTATCTGCATACAAAGCACAGAGACCTTGCTATGGGTTGCTTGTGCCTTGTCCAAAATAGTTTCCATCAGGAAAATGCAGGGTTGGTGTTGAATTCCATTGTACCCGATAATCCCTGCATGAAGTCAGTGGTTGATGATTTCTGTTTTATTTCCTGTATGTGCCCATTGTCTTTGACATTTGAGGCTGACTTGGTGTAACCTCTGATCACACCACACCTGTGGACTCAGGGTGTTACAGATGTGCTCCAGGTGCCCTGTGGCATGCGTTCAGGAAACTGAAATAACCTGTCTTTGCAGATGGCGTCCTTTTCCATCTCCTCCCCCCATCCACAGCAAGATATTGGGAAAGAGAAACCTGTCTAGATGTTTAAAATTGTGACCTTCTCTGCAATGTGACCGTGGCAAAGATAGATACATGAGATGCCTAGTAAAGATTATTAACTCCAATGCACACCAAAGGAACACCTGTTCTTAGTGTTAGTAAATGGTGTTAGTCATTTAGATCCATTTGTTGTTAGTCATTTCAAGGAGCTCAGAGGAGCCAGGACTGAGATGGAGGAAACACAAGGGACAACTCTGGGGACTCATCTGTGTCTGGAATGATGATTTTCCTGACTGGGGACAATGCACGGTAGGGCATGGGGGCAGAGACGAGAATCCTGATCTGCGCCCACACAGGCTGACTACTCAGGGTCAATGCCCAACTATGAAATTTTGAAATGTAGATCAATCCCATTTTTGAATCTTCTTTATTTGGAGGTGTGTATGCTCACATATGTTGATGAAGACAACTTCCATTTAAATGAAAGCAGTGTCAATAACTGAGACACTTAAGAAAAGTAAGTGTACAGAAATACTATGACAACATGTTTAATACCTCAGAATTCAGGTAGAACAGATTTTATTAGATTGTGTTATTCATTTAAAAGTACTTATTCATTTGACACCCCCACCCCCCACTGATTAAGTTACCAGTATCAGGAGACCACACAGTCATCTCCTTAGTTCAGGCTCCAAAGTAGCTCAAGTAAGTGCTGTGCAGAAATGTCTTAATAGTGTATCACGAACATGCAAGATATTCCTGCTCCCCTATGCTAGGTGGTAACACTTTACCTCTTAGATTTATTTCCTTGTTATGTTATTTAAGAGGGGAAATTGACTTTAAAACTACTGTATTCTCATCATGTGAGGCCTGTTTGGTCTTAATTAGTACCTTGAGTCCTTGTATGTTGTTTAACAGTTGTGATCGGGTTTCCCACATTAAATTGGAATACTTTTCCACTAAGCATCTTCCAGTATAAATTTTCATGTGTTATTCTGCTTTTTCGTTTATTCACCAAAGTATTAAAAATGTTAAAACAAAAAAAATATGGAGCTGGTCACATGGAAAATAGCTCTGACCTAATTCATTATTTCAAGATATGTAATTTTTGGATCATTTGACTCAGTGAAACATCCTTATTTTAATCAAGGGAGTTCATAAATTTTAATTTGCAAATATGAAATCGTAAGTGGTTTCCAGCAAGAGGTGACCATTTGCAGTGATGTTAATGCAAGAAACTTTAAACACGGGGTCAGAGCTGCCCGACGGACATGCAATGTGAGCTGCATGCGCAATTTCATTGTATTTTTTCATTCTTTGTTTCTTCAGTCATGTGGTGACAGAGACACAGACTCACCAATACCATGGGGGTATGAACTTTTCTAGCACAGTGAGCTACCATGGGGAGGCAGGGGGGCGGGGTGGGGGAGCCATGCTGTTCTTAGGAGTTAACAAGCCAATAGAAAGAGGTAGGATTGGAGTATCCTTTTACTGATATGGCGTATCTCAATCAAGAGAGAGAACAGTTTTTTTAAAAATTGTGTAAGTATTGCATATACAATTTTATATACTTAATTTCTATGTGTAAAAAATAAAAGAAGCTGGTGAAATTTATTCTAATAATGTTTAAAGTAATAAATGTCAGTATTGCCATTTCGACATGTGGCCAGTGTGTCTTTTACATCAGTGCTGGCTGATTCTCCAGGATGCGCTGAGCATCCCACCTTTCCCACTCCTCCCTGGTCAGGACAGCCCTCGGCATGTGGTCCCGAGCTCACACGACTCGCTGGCCTCTGAGCTGGATCCAGCTCCAGTGAGTTAGCTCAGGGTTCATTTTAATTGGGATGGTTCTTAAATTATTTAAGTGTGGGATTCACTTTCAGTGACTCACTGCACAAGATCACTTACAATCTGATTAACAGACACGCATTTCTGGAAGCTCTCGGGCTACAAACACACTTTTATGCTGAGTGTAGAGATTGCTGTGTGCATCCCAAACTCTTCCTCACCAGGTAAAGAATCTGGGGACTGAGTTTGGGCACTCAAATAGAAAAGTTCATCTCAAATAAGTTGATACACTTATTAATAAGCTTAAGATAGCTATGTCACTATAAGTTTTCCCTGCATATTTTCTAACAATCAACACTATGAGTTATCTATAATAGAAATGGCAATTTTGTTCATAATCCTTGCTAATGCAGCAGAGCTTATTGAATATTATTTCCACAAGTTAGTTTGCCAACATACTTCCTTCAAATTGAATCATTTTCATCACAAAATACATATTATATTAGGATAAAGTGGAGAATACGAAAAATAAAATGACACAATGATATTCATTATACCAAAATATTTATAAAGTAATGACTTGGTACATTTACTGTCAATTTACTTTTTTCATATTTATGATCACTCTAGAAATAAGAATACCCTCTCTGCTTATCAACAATATGTGGCTAAATAAAGGCGGCAAGAGGAAGCTTCGGAAGGTGATGATCTGTTTGTGTCCTTATGGTAGTGATGGTTTTCAAAATCAGTGTAATCCTACCCCCCAACCCTTGTGTTACATGCATTGAATATGTATGGCTTGTTCCATGTGTTGCGCTGTACACAAAATGTGGCTGAAGCATGTTTACATTGAAAACAAGTGTATTTATTGGATAGTCAATGAGCTTTAATTCAAACGGAGCTTCATTTATTGCTTAGCAACCAATTAACCATTTAAGAAACACCATTGGCCCTTACAGCCACACAGAGCAACCTGAGAGCCTTCATGTCACCTGCTGCCAGACATAGGTCCCCTGTCATCCCTCACTTTGTGCGCGCTGAAACGCTCGCCCAGGAGCTCATGACGCAGGGTAGGATCGTCTTCACACGTCTGACAGTTATGTTTGCCATTTTGTTACTGACAAAACACGGCCTAAAGGCCATCAGTGCGGCAGTCGGTGATTATTGCATCCTTTAATGTCGTGTGTGGTTTACTGAGCAAGCTCACAGACGGCCCTGCATGGGATTCTGCCCCGACGGCAAGTGACCGTGGAGGGGCCAGATGTCACTTCACTCTACAGATGCTGTCATGCTGCCCCAACCCTTCAGGCCATGGTGGGCTCCAAGGGCTGCTGGGTGAGGGACTGCTGGCATTTGTCAAAGGCTGAAGGGCCTCCTTCCTGAGGCCATGCAATCCTGAGGGCCCTCAGCACGCAGGGACTTCTAGAAACTTCAGCCTCTTGTCTCTAGTCAAGATGCCTCCGAAGAGCTGATCTCGGCTCTCCAAGGCCAGTGCTTACCACTGCTCCCCGGTTCCCCTCTTCTCTCAACCCTTACAGATTTGCTCCCCCAAAAGCCTGTCTTCATACCTCTCTTGCAGGTAAATGTCACCTTCACCTCTCTTTCCTGGGGAACCTGATCTAGAGCATTGTCTACAAAGTCCCATAGCAAATTTCACTCCGTTTACCAAGCCCACCTTCCACGTCCTGCCATTGAAATTGCCCTGGTCCCCAAAGATTTTGCTCTCTCCCTACTTCCTGCGGAAGCCCCAGTGAGCCGCCTTGTCCAAGGGGTCTGTGTCTCAGAGACCCATGCTGGCCCACGCTGCTCCTGCAGCTCCCTAGTGCCTTGGGCAGCTCCCACAGCGGGACCCTCTCAAGTGGGTGCCACTTTAATAACTCACAATAAATAAAAGAGAGTCATTCAAAAATTATAAATAGAATAAAAGACCAGGTCTAGGAAGCTATAAATAAGAACTGAAAAGGAAAGTTCAGTAGTCAAGAGGTACCAAGTGACAGGTACAGAATAAATAAGTTCTCAGCATAGAATGTACAGCAAGGTGACTACAGTTAATAATGCTGTACTGTGCATTGGAAAGTCACTAAGATGATAAATCTTACACGTTCCCATCACAAGAAAAAAAAAGCAAAGCCAGGAAACAGCTTAAAAACATCTTTCATCAAGGAGAAGAGAGCAATGTAAGAGTCATGTACCTCTTATTGTGAGAAAATTTAAAAAGGAAAAAAAAAAAAAAAACAGAAAGCAAACAGCATCTCAGTACCTCGGTATTGGCAAATATTTCCTGTGCTTGAATCTGACATGAGTTTCTCACCTGAGGCTTTCTGTAAGTAGCTCTGAGGGAGGAAAAGAAAGACATCCTAAAGAATGTTTGGACAGTAAAGCCTGTCTCAAGCTTCACACAACTTTTTATTAAAAATTATGACGTGTTCCTAACAAAAGCTAAAGAGAGACTTGAACTCAGTTCAGCAGAGACTTTGTCTTCTGGGATATGTGTGTGTGTTTCAAAGCCGCATCTAGAACAGGCCATGGTTCGCTGCTGGGCCATCCCCTCGGCCTCTCGCTCCATGCCTGCCTGGGAGGCTCATGATCACTTTGATCCTGAGTAAGCTGGTTTAACTTCACATGCCCTGTTTCTGAATTGGTGAAAACACTATATGCTGAACACTTCTACAGAGGTTGAGTGATTTCAAAGGCTAAGTTAGTGCCTCACTCGCCCACTGGAAGAACTCTCGGCTTGGTAGTTAGTACAATAGGCAATCATGATTTTTTGTGTTCACCAGGCAGTTCTCAAAAACCTGGGTGGCAGACAGTTGCAACAGTTTTCTCAGAGAAGAGCCTGAGTTAAAAAGCATAAATGAATATTAATAAATTCTCCGCCTTATCAATGCAGGAGACATCCAGCCCTTTCCAGCTATCCTCACTGCTGACGTTGTTCATGTTTCAGCTGAGTCTCTGTCCCTCACACCCGTGCCCTTTCCCCTTCCTCACTCTGGACTGTCACCCAACAAGTAGCTACACACATTAGGTGTGAATCAGCCACGAAGGAAATCTAAATGGGCGGCTGCCTCCACTCTTCCCACACCAGCTCGTGTGTTTGGAGAGGTTACCTGTGGTTTGGATTCAGCAGCCGAAGCTGTTGGCAGTGGAAAGATGACTTGGATGACCGAGTCTGCCTTAGAGCTGAAAACAGACAGTCCTCTGTTCTAAATGACCGCATCCTCCCGGCACAGGGCTGTCATTCAGCAGACGGGGGACCTAGACCTGACCTCACACTGCAGAGACAATCCCCAGCAGGTAGCTGCATGTCTTGTGCCGTATCCTCTAACTCCACAGGAGATGCGGAGCCAGAGGCAAAACATAGAGCCCCCAGCTTCTATTTCCCTGGGCTTCCTGGGGTATCTGAAAACTGGGTGCAAGGCTGTGTGAGCCAGAGGGAAGATGTAGTTGTGCAAACGAGAGCAGAGCACACGCGGCACCCCCAACAATGTGCTGCATGCCTCACTGCAGCGGCCTGGGTGACCACAGGCAGGGGTGGGTAGACAGCTTCCTTATATTCACACATAATTTGTGTTCTGAAAGTTCACGGTTTCTCACAGCGACCTCCCAGCGGGATGGGCACCCTATAAGAGCAGTGTCATGGATATGCATTACCGGGTGGCTGTCCCACCCCTTCCCCTCCATCCTTGTCCTGCACTCAGTCCCTCGGGGCCCTCTACCACCCAGCAAGCATTTTCTTATGTATGTTCCAGTCGGTCTGGTGTAGCAGGAACACGTAAGTTAACTCCATCATCTCAGACACTTGGGTTTTATCCTATTCCCTAATTCATGCAGCTGGGCAAGTTACTTCGCCTTCCGAAGTGTCCCGTTTCCCATCCTTCAGGGGCTCACAAGAATAGCACCTGTCTTTTAGGGAGGTCATGAAGATTAGGTGAGGCACCACAGTACATGTTTTCCCCTTGTTATACATTAGATAGATATTAGCTGTCCTTACCTACCTCACTGCCAACACTATTTAAAAATAAATTTAAAACATGTAATTGCAGTTTACATTCAGTATTAGTGTGTACTAGTTTCCGGTGCACAGCACAGAGGTCAGACAATCATGTACTTTACCAAGTGACCCCCTCTTGACATTTCCAGTACACACCTGGCCCTGTACACAATTGTCACAATATTGTTGACTATATTCTGTGTGCTGTACCCGACACCCCTGTGATTATTTTGTATCTACCAGTCTGCGCCTCTCAGTCCCGTCCCCTTTTCTACGCGGCCCCCTACCCCCTCCCCTCTGGCTGCCATCAGTCTGCTCTCTGGTCTACAGGTCTGTTTCTGTTTTGCGTATTCGTTTATAATTTTCTTTACATTCCACATATAAGTAAAATCATATAGCATTTGTCTTCTCCTGACGTATTTTACCTAGCACAATACTCTTTAGGTTCATCCGTGCTGTCACAAGTAGGAAGATTTCCTTCTTTTTTGTGGCCGATCATGTTTCATCACGTGGATGCACCACACCTTCTCTATCCATGTGCCTATTGATGGGCGCTCGGGTCATTCCATAGTTCGGCTATCGCAAATAACGCTGCAGTGAACATAGGGGTGCATGTATTCTTTCAAATTGGTATTTTGGGTTTTCCAGATATATTTCCAGAAGTGAAATTGCTGGTGTCATAAGACAGATCCACTTTTATTTTTTTGTGGACCCTCTATACTGTTTTCCAAATTCTTCACTTTAGATTTGCCCTTAGCATCATTGCCTACTAGTGGTCCCTCCACCACCTTGGCCCTGGAAGTGGTGGCTCC
Organism: Anoura caudifer; assembly: GCA_004027475.1. Classification (NCBI taxonomy): domain Eukaryota; kingdom Metazoa; phylum Chordata; class Mammalia; order Chiroptera; family Phyllostomidae; genus Anoura; species Anoura caudifer. Next base: position 283,363 of record PVKU01000344.1, on the reverse strand, counting down.
GTGTCTTTAGGATGAGATGACAGTGGACTCCTCTGCACAGTTACCTCCAGCTACATTCTGGGGACTTGCTGGTCCTTCTCTGGGCCTCAGTGCCTTCTCTGGCATTTATCCTGGGACCTCTCACGTCTAGTCTCCAAGAAGGAAATCCAAGCAGCATGGTCCCCTGAGCCTTGCTGGGGAACCATGTCCCTGAGCAGAGCAAGCCCATTTTACCACCAGAGTTTATGTATCTGAGAGAAATAGGGCAAAGCAGCCCTTTCCCCTCTTCCCTTTTGCCCTCACTTGTTGCTAGCATTTCACTCATGTGTTTAATTCACTTTGATTTTGCTGTGGGTACCTGGGCCCAGGGGTTCTATTTCTGAGCTGCAAATAGGGATTCAAATTTCAACTCCTCTGCTCAAAGCCACAACCAAGATGGCCTTCATTACCTATGGTCGTATGCAAAGTTTTATGAGTCACAGCGTCCATCAACATCTATGAAACTCAGAGCTTTGGGTTTGGCTGTTTTTTCAAGAGAATTAAAAAGTTTACATGCAGGGAAATACATAAAGCAATTGCAAGCAAGGTGAGAGAGGGTGCTGTTAAGTGGTCATAGAAGAAATTGTAAAGTCAGGAAAAATGCAGAGTGATACATGGAGAGAAAACCATTTAAGGTGTGATAGGGCTGTTTGTGGGGGAGTAAAAATCACAATGAACAAAGATCCTGTGGACACCAGTTGATTCTGTCACCTCACAAGTCATGTGGAATGGGAATCCTAATTCTTTTTTTATTTTTTAAAATGGTAACACACCTAATTCTTCTCTGCTTGTTTCTCCGAGAGGCTATCGGGTGCTAAAGGATCTACGTTGAGCACACACTGCCATGCTTACATACACACCACATCCATGTGCACATGGATGCAAGCTCATCCACACACAAGCTGCTCTTCTGTCCTTCACACTGAGCCTGCTGCCGGCCAGCAGAGGTGCCACTGGCTGAGAAGCTGAGGCTGCAGTGGGACAGTGGATGGTGCTATTTGTGGATGGAGGGCCTGACCCCTGGGACACATGGAAGGCTCAGCTGGAGTGGGGCAGAGCTGGAGTGCAAACCCAAGTTCCTGTCAGGCCAGAGCCAAGCCCCTCCCTTGGTACTGGACTAATACACAACATAAAATGGACCCAGGTTCCACAGAGAGGGACTGGCCGTGACCACCGCTGCAGGCAGGAGTGAATGGAGGGTGATGGCTGGTTTTCCTGATGAGAGGAAGCCACTGATTAGACTTCCGGACAAGGGAGGGCTCCCCTGAAAATGTCTCACTGGTCGTGTCTCTATGCTTGTCCCTTTATGGTGGCACGTGAGAAAAGGAAGCGTTCTGACTGAAAGACAAGCAAATGGACACCGAAGACCTTGCCCACTTTCCCATGGACTCTCGGGACTAGAGAAGGCATGAAAGTTTTAAATTATGTTTCCTGGATAAATTCTGTTTCTCTGTGTACATGAGGTAATTTCCAGATATTGTCTGATCCAAAGACAACTAATTTTTATTGATGTATATTTCCATCCAAGACGGATAAGCTCTACATTCTCTTGTAGAAAGTGCCTTTTATTAACTTCTCTCCTTTTTTAAATTGTTTTTTGCTCATTGAGTTGTTTTGTCTGCTTGTTTCCTTAAAGAGAATGCAGCCTGAGGGTCATGCCCATGTGTGAAGGTGATGAAGGAGGCCAGTGTGGCGCTGGTGGTGGTGCTGAGCTGGAGCTCCATTTGCTGTGTACCAGGATGCAGGGCTCCCATCAGTACCTGTCACCGTGGGCGGGGGCACTGCTGAGCCCTGTGGTTTTGCTCATACTCCTGTATTAAGGTTGGAGGATGGATAAGTTGAGTCAGTGAAAAAATATGAGCAGAGCTGGTTCACGGCATGAAGAGTAGAAAATAGAAAATAGGGTAAGTGCAGGGAGAGATCACTGGTTTGTCCTTGGTTATTCCTTTCTGAGAGCCATAGCAGGTATCCTGGTAAGTTGTTCTGACAGAGTAAATCTGGACCCTTGATGAAAGGGAGACCCTTACAGATGACGCCAGGGCTGGGTTTGGGAAGGGAGCTCGATACTAGCCTTCGTCTCGCTCTTTCTGACAGTATTGGGCGGGTTTGGGTCTCATTCATTGGGGCTGCTGGAATGAGGATGGGGAAGCATCATGTGACACAACACGGACAGAATTAACACCTGACTGTGAAGGACAGTCGTGGGACTCATGCTGGGAGAAGTACCTGGGAAAAAGCAGGATGTTCCTGTTACTTCGCAGATGAGCAGGTCTGGTCACCACAGCAGATCACATGTTGAACCATGTCGCACAGACTGGTTTGCTCAGAGTTGTCAGATCTCTCTACCTGAAAGGACACTCTCTCCCTTTCAGTCCTGCTTGGTTCTTTAATATCCAGAGCTCCCCCTACCACTCTGTCACTTGGCTTGTTTATCTTGGGAATTGTCTGCCTCCCTCAAGAAGCCTTATTCTAACGCACTAACTAGCATATATGATGCACTCAGTACCTGTTAATGGAACAAATGAATGACTGAGTGAGTGAATAGAGCATGCTATGTTCTGGTAAAAAACAAAAAAGGCTTCTGTTCGATGTTTTTGGTACTATTGAGGAAGAAGGCGAGTCCCAATGTCTGCCTTGCCTCTACAGGAAGGGTGCAAGGACTTCACTCCTCTCTCCATCTGAGAAACACAGGCCGCAGGTCCTGGACTTCCTTGTAGCAGCACCTAGAAGCATGTGCCACCCTCCGACCTGGGCTCTGCCCCAGACAAAGCGGTGGCCCTCTAGGGGTACAAGCCAACCTCAGCTGCTGCTCAGTGCTGGCCCCTCGCCAGGGTCCTCTTTGAGAAATTTCGGCGTGTCCCTCTCCCTCTACTTTGGAACTTCCCATGACTCTTTTCTGATCTAGACAACTTTATTTTTAAGGAATATTGTTGCTAGAGTATATTCCAAGCCATAAAGCACTTCTTCTAATGACAGATAATCATCCTGTCTGATTGTCATCCTTTGAAGTCGTGACACCTTGAGGAGCTACTTTAATGTCTTAGTGACCTTGCTGTCTGTGCCCCTCCAAGAGGGACACACGTGGGCCTCATGGCTTCAGAACGTGCCCAACAGCCGAGGAGCAGATGAGCCCTATGAGACGGGTGGCATGGGCTGCTCTGGACAGACCCTGTAGTCCTCAAGCCAGTGTGCAATGGATGAAGTACTGTCAGCCATGCGTTTTACCCTCACTGATGAGAAAATCAGATCTCAGCATTGTTCTCCTCTCTGGTGGAGAAGACTCAAATCCGTCATTCTGGAAAGATCCTGGCACTGCGGTGGGCAGTCTTGTTTGTGTAAGCAGAAGCTGTGTTGGCCCTGAAATGAGACCGGAGTGGGGAGGAAAGGATGTGTCACTGAAAAGTGTAACCCCAAGTCCCAGCCTCAGTGCCTGCACCTGCCATTCTCAGTGGATTTGTCCTCTAATGTCCCTGTGCCTGAGACTGGCTATGTTCATACGTGGGACTCCTAGTGGAAAGGCTTCTCCCTCGGGAATGTGTCTGTCACTCTTTCTAGACAATTCTTTCAAAGGAGGTTGCAGAATACAATACTGAGAACTTGGGACAATACGGAGGTTCCTTCCTAGAAATTGGACATGAAAGGGATTAGTTTAACAGGGATAGTGGGAATCTCTGGGTTTCTGATAGGAAATGGGGATAGCAACAAAATTCTCTAATGATAATAACTCACCTTTAAAATATTTTATAAGTTATGAGATTACTTTATATAAACTATGTTTCAGTTCTTAGATAATACTGCCAAGAGAGCCACTGAGGTTTGACGATTGTCACTATGTTTTTTAAAAAAAGATTTTATTTATTTTTTTTTAGAGAGGGGGTAGGGAGGGAGAAAGAGAGGGAGAGAAACATCAATGTGTGGTTGTCTGTCATGCATCCCCTACTGGGGACCTGGCTTGCAACCCAGGCATGTGCCCTGACTAGGAATTGAACTGACGACCTTTCAGTTCACAAGCCAGCACTCAGTCCACTGTGCCACACCAGCCAGGGCTGACTGTCACTGTCTTATGGGAGAGGAAGCTGCTCCTTGTGAATGCTAGACTGGGGGGGTCCCAGGGGTGTGATGACTGAGCCCCAGCGGAGCAGGAGGGGATCAAAGACCCTTAATGAGGGGAATGGAAGTTGTCTGTGCCCTGCATCTCACTTCATATAGAGTGGGAGATCAAAAATTCATTCTATGTACATTTAGATGGGTTCAAGAATGTTAATTCCTTGAAGTGGGCTCAACTAAAATCCCTCCTCACTACCTAAGAATTTTGAAGGCATAAATTGTGATTTCTTATTTCTAGAATGTAAGAAATGGCTGCCTTATTTCAGCAGTGAACACTGAAATGAGTAGAGGTGTAAACGGGCTCTCAAACGGGGGAAGACGGCGCAGGAACACGCATAATGGCGAGTCCTGGGTGGTACGAAACGGCTTTCCTTCAGTGCTATAACTACTCTCGTTGGGAGAGCTGCATGTTCACATTTAATATTTATTAAAGCTTACATACTGCTTACTCATTATTTTTACCAAAATTGCCTTGTATTCTTACCTTTTAGAAATAAAAGGGGTAAAATCTATTAGGCTACAATAGTTTTAATAAAGACTTTTAAAAAGCCTTCATTTTTCTTTCCAGACAAGAATTCATTCTGTGTCAGAGCCTCAATGTGCTAAGGAAATTAAATATTCGTGACTTTCGCATGCACAGTACATTAACACTTCCCTGGTTAGAAGTTATCTGCAGAGTGAAATCTGACTTTAATAGTATGAATTTCAGTTAACACTTGGCGTGAAATTTTATGTCTTTGTTAAGATTTGACTCACAAAAAATAGGCTGTGTTTGCATGAAAAAAAGAGAGTCAGAGGTGCCTTGGGTCAACTGAGCAATAGTTTACTATGAAATGCTAATATTTGAAATAACCATATACCTTTAAATTTGTCTGATTCAGAATTGTGGAAGGACAGGTTTGTTTTTTTTTTAATTTGAATTTGAATTTTTATGTAAGCTGAACCATGAGAATTAGATTTTAAGAATTTGTTTCCATGTTAATGCTTGAGAGTACAAACACAAGGAAAATATACTTTCTTAAAGAAGCATTATATTTTTTAATTCCTGAAAGTCAATCAGTGAAGAAGTCCCACAGGATTGCCGGGACTAACCACCCTACACCGTTCGTGCACTAACCAGCAAAACCATCATCGTTAAAATGTGAACTGAGAAAGCGTTTCGTGAAATAACATCCGACAGGGCCAAAGGGTTCATTGTTTTACAAACTGGAAATAATACTATTGTTAGAAATGCTCCTGCCAGAAGTGGTGTAGTTGTGTGAATGCTGTCGCTTTGCTTGTGTGGTAAGTCACTGAGCGAGCCCCCTGAATGCAGAGGGCGTGCTTCTTTGTGGTTCTCACAAAGGAAGTTCATATGACGGACAGACAGCCCCCCTCACACCGGGGAGCATATTTGTCCTGTGGGTCAGGCCCAGGACTGAGCACTGTACCCAGGGTGGTGGAGACCTGAACTACAGTGTTGGGGGACAACCTTGAACCCCTGAAATGGCCCTAAGTTATAAGTAGAAGTAGATTACTCTTAACGTAGCAAAGAAATAAGTGAAATGAAGGAGAGCAAAGTGGAAGAGATTCAATCAAGTCCTGAGGTGAAGGGCACTGCCCTGGGGGAGAGCTGTCTGGGTGGGGGACTTGCTGTGGGCCCCTGCACACCCCTCGAGGGTGGCCTCAGGCCAGCCTGGCCCTGAGCAGAGTGGAAGAGGCTCTGCCCAGGAGAACACTTCACTGAGCACATTCCTCTGTGATAGGACTTGGCCCTGCTCCTGCCTCTGGCCTTGGGCCATCCTGAGAGCCCTGGTAGAGAAGCAAAGCTGGTATCTTCTGAGCTGAGGCTGTGGGCTGCCCACCCCCTCTCCAGGCAAGTGGTCTCCAGGTGTATGGCCCACTGTGGAATCAGGAGGTGGGTATGGCAAGAGAGGAAAGGCAGGGTTAGGAAGTTCTGCCTGCAGTGACCTGACCAGGGAGAGGGAGAGGGAGTGAGTGTGTGGGTAGATGGGACTAAGTGGGTGTACAGAGAGGCCATGCTCAGCTGTCAGGGATGAAGCCCTCAGACGAGTGCTTGAGGACCTCCAAGGCCACACACCCTGTGTAGCGTGGTGATTGTCACTGTCCCCACCACAGAGTGGGAGAGCCTAGAAAAGTTCGTTCAGGCATCCAGGGCCCACTGGGTCAGAGGAAAACTTTGGCTGCTAGTGACTGAACTCACAGATGAAGGATGTGTAAACCAGACAGTGTTTAAATTCTAGGAGCACGTGACAACAGGGGAGTGGTCCTGGGGTCAGTTAATCGAGTCTGGCAGGGAGGTTATGAGTTTTCAAGGCCTCCATCCTTCTAAACAGGTCAGTTAGAAGCTTGCTAGACTCTGGCCATTCTACACACACACACACACACACACACACACACACACACACACTTGATTTGGAGACACCATTTCCTGGGTTTCATGATGACGATGTCCATTTTCTGGAAAATATTTTTGTTCGCTTTTTTTATTTCCTGTCCATTTAGCTTTCAGCATTGTAACTGGGATACTGACCTGGGGTTTACCTTGCTTGGAATTTGGGCTTCCTCAAACTCTTCACATGTGTTGACATAGATCACTTGTAAGGATGTGATCCCTCTACAAGTGTGACTATTCTTGGTGCATCATTCTCAGTGCTCCTGTCGGTAGGTTTTAACACCATGTCCTGAATCGAAATAGAGTTAGTGTTAATGGAATACTGGAATAAAAGACAAAAAACATGACGGAGAAATAGCTGTGAAACTTCAAAACCAGGAAGGCATGTGATTGATAGAAAGAATGTGTCTTTAGTTCAAGAGTGCGCAGTCTCTAGTATGATTTGTGCATTTCATCGTTTATTTTCAGATTCACTGAAGCAGCTCTGAGGGACACGTATCTCTTTATAAGGCTACATTAGCATAACTGAGAGGCGCTGTATCCAGTGCTCTGCAGGTACATCCCATAGAGCGTACCTTGTTGCGTCTGCAGCGTGTCACCTGGCAGATCTGAGGTCTCTGTTCCTTTCTGCTGTGTGTCACCTCAGTTGTCTCATTGCGAAGACCAGTGTGGTCATCAGCACTACAGCCTATTATGCCTGACTATCAAATTCTTTACTTTGATTACTACTCTTAAAGTAACATAAATTTTAAGTTATAAATGATAATGGCTAAATAAAAATAAAATATTTCTCTCCACTTACTCAACACGTGCTCTACATTTTCCTCTCAATAATGTATATATACAATCATAATAGTACTAAGTACATCTAATCTTAATCACAAGGAGAATGAGTGGAATAGAGTCTTTCTGTTTAAAACAACCATCTAGCTTGACTTATCTGGGATCTTATAACAAATTACCTCAGACCGGAGGGCTTGCAAACAACAGACATTTATTCTCACAGTTCTGGAGGCTGGAAGTCCAAGATCTAGGCACTTACAGATTTGGTGTCTGGTGAAGGTCTCTTCTGGTTCATAGACAGTGAATGTTCTCCCTGGTGGAAAGGACAAGGGAACTCTGTGGGGTCCCTTTTAGAAGGGTACTAATCCCATTTATGAGACCCACTCACATCCCAAAGGCCCACCTCCTACTGCCATTACCTTGAGGACTAGGTTTCAACTAGGAACTTTGAGATGACATAGCATTGAGACTAGTGTTACACTTATTATTTGAAGTTGGTGACTTAGAATTATGCTTCTGAACCCTTAATGTGTACTTAAATCACCTGGGACTGGGGTGGGACCCAAGAGTCTGAATTTTTAACAAGCTCCCAGCTGACTCACAATATATGGCCCCTCACTGAGCAGCAAAGATGTAGAAGATGTAACTTACTGAATGGATCTCATTTCCCTGAATAAACTTGTATATATATCCTAGTCATCATACTGTTCCTCAAATGTCTGACAAACCAGTCTTGAGACAAATGGTGAGATCTAAACATTTTCATGCATTCTCTTATTATTCATAGGGTGCAACTATTAATGTTTGATCATATTGAGAAATTTTCTATGATTTTTGAGTGTACCTTTATTATGGATATATCAGATATATTTTAAAACATTCTATAATTTAAGAATAACAAGATACTTTTAACTCCTTTTTTAAAAAATTTATTGTTGTTTAGTTACAGTTGTCCCACCTTTTTCCCTGCTGTCTACTGCCCCATCCCCCACACTCCCACCGTCAGTCCCCCCCATTGTCCATGCCCATGAGTCCTCTGTTCATGTTCCTTGGCTTGCCCCTTCCCCTTCTTTCCCCCATTATCCCCTCTCCCCTCCCTTCTAGTCACTGTCAGTTTGTTCTTTATTTCCATGTCTCTGGCTCTATTATTCTCATTTGTTTGTTATGTTGATTATGTTCCACTTATAGGTGAGATCACATGGTATTTGTCTTTCACCACCTGGCCTATTTCATTTAGCATAAAGCTCTCCAGTTCCATCCATGATGCCTTGAAGGGTAGGAGCTCCTTCTCTCTTTCTGCTGTTAGTATTTATTACTTCAGTAATTTTGTGGCATGAACAATAATGTGTTTACAACACATCAAAGTAGCATAGAGGAGAAATAGTTTTGTGTGAGAGAGAAACTTCCAACTTTAGAATTATAACAATGGTATTCATTATGATCTAATGATAATGGAATTCAACAATGGTGCTTTTCTCTAAGCCTAATTAAAGGGAGGCCAATGAACTATGTGTGCATCACTCGAATTTTCTATCACCAGTTGCCTCCCGACAACCACATGAATGACTGTGCCCTTGAAGGACCACACACGCAGTGAGATGAGGAAGCTCCAGGAAGCAGGGAAAGTGATAGAATGACATTTGTGAGGAGTAGATGTTGTTAGTCCTTAAATCTTAAACATTAGTGATGAAGTTGTTCAAGCTGGGTTATTGGGTTCTAGTAAATTATTTTCTGTATATTTCTTTATGCTTATTTTTATAAGAAATAGCAAACAATGGAGATATGCTTGATAGGCACTAATAATTTGTTATGTTTATTTCAAAACTTTATATATAAAATGAGGCCTTTTATCAGGAAAATATGAAGAAGCATCATGTCTCGGGGTGGGAAGTGGATTAAAGTTCATCTAGTGTGATGACCAGTCCAGAAGCCTCCAGGAGGGGGCGCTGCACCTGTGTCTTGCAAAAATGCCTAAGAGAAGAGCTATAACTCTTATGTTAGGTTCTTCTTCCCTCTTTGAACATCCAGAGAGCTCCTCAGAGTCACCATGGATACACCTCACACTACCTTCCATCATTTGGGCTTGTTCTGCTATCTGACACTAATACAAGTGAGTCCAAATGTCTTTTTTCCCCACCATAATCTTGCACATAACTGGAGACAGAAGGTTGACTTCTCTCACCCCAAGGCCTGCTTTTCTCTGAACGCAGTCCACTGGGTCTGTCTTCCTGGGCTCATCAAAGCTTCAGGAGCAGAGCAACAACTCCTCACAGACTGGGCTGCACCTGCCTCATGCTAATCCTGTATTCCCACCTTAAAGCCTTGGATGAAAATATCTTTTTCTGATAGCTACATCCAAACCTTAGTTCACATTGGATTTTGTTTTGTTTTATTTTTTCATGAAAAAGTCCTACACCTCTTGTCAACTTACATTGAAGCCAGGTCTTCCACCCGTCCTTCTAAAGGGTTTGTTGTTAGTTGTTTTTCCCTTGAGTGTCTGGGTATAAACTTAAGTGCAGAAAGATGCTCTTCCTGTGAACTTGAGCTCATTGCATTGACCTTACAAAAATTGGGGGACTCAGATGTTTCCTACCAAACAGAGTCACCATCTCTCCTTTCCCCCATGTGAAGGGAATCTCACCTTGGGGCAGCCGAGAGTAAAAGAAGCATAGTTGTTTTCACTGAAATAATGCACTTCCCCACCAGTAAAATCACCGCACACACATTTGGGATCCCTGCATCTCAGAACTCTCTACGGCATTGTATCTTACGCAAGTCCAAGTGCACGTATGAACACTCATAGAGCAGAGGTGATGAACAGGTGATAAGTGATTATCTGACTTTTCAGGGAAGAGATAGTGGATGTGGCATACTGGACAGGAGACAGAAAGAGAGCAACTAGGAGAAACACATTTATTTTTCATGTCTAAGTTCAAATTATGCTGATTGGTTGTTCCTTATATTTTAAAAAGCAGGGAAAACACAAACTAGATCTTAAGAGTCAACAGACACCGAAACTCTATATTTTTTCAGACCATTTTGAAACCATTTAACTCTAGAAAATCCATGCTTATCTTTCAGTAATACCACAGATTAAGTAAGTCAAGACTTCGCTCCACTGAGATATTCTCTCTCTCTCTCTCTCACACACACACAAATTGGCCTATATTGTAGGGTGTGTGGTATGATCCACTGACAAGAATGTTGGTTCTGGAGGGATTCTTTCATTCTGATGGATAAAATTAATATTTTTCTCATTATAATGGCATAAGACCTGTAACTTTAACAACACCAATTTAATTTCTTCCTGGAATTTTGGATAAAAAAAGAAATGACACAGTTTAGATATAATTTTCTAGCAATCTAAAAGATAAATAGAATAAATTTTCCATTTTTGAACATTAAAAACAGATTGACATGTTTTATTGTAAATATACCAGAAGATCAAATGGTGATATCACTCAATAATTCAACTGTTTTCTTCCTGAACTTCAACTCTGCCTTAGTGCATCCGACAGGCTTCTGATCCCAGGGCGTAGAATATCGTGTTGGTATTTTTAGAGGTCGATCAACCCTCCTGTTTCTGGCTCCTCATTTTAACTACCAGGTGAGACTCTAGCAGTGCATTCACATGGTCATATAGCTTTGTGGAATGTAAGATACTTAGATATTAAAACTGCAAATGGTCGAGACCACCAGCTCTTTCCAGTCTGACTTCTTCATCCCCCTCCACCTCATTCCGAGTGGCCAGGGGCTATGCAGCTGGGATGCATCGGCTGGTGTCTCCTGGGCAATGCGGATGGGGTGCTCAGGGTCAGCACCCACAGGGAAGGCTCTGCCAGGTGCCCAGTGCACAGGCAGCTCCCAGGAGCCCTCATCCTCAGTGCAGTGTGCAGGCCCAAACGCGCAGAGCCCAGGGCTGCGGTGCTATGGGTGTGGCCTCCGCACTCTGGCTGCTGCAGGGCCTGAGTGGAGAAGAAACAAGGACTCAGGTCTGTGGAGCCAGAAGCCAGTCTGGGAAATCCTTCCAGCCAACCAACAGCCAGAAAATGATAAGCTGTCAGAGATATACTTGATTATGTGTCATGTATGATTATAAATGCAGTATAACTTCTTCTTTTTTATTTGTGTATAATGACATTTTTTATATTTCTCAAGTATGAATGATAGTAGCTATAATGAAACTCACATATCCATCTTATTGGCAATTTGGGAAGAGGCTACAGAACATTCCAGTAAGTCAGAGGAACTGCTGTCTGCTGGGTGGCTGGGATAGGACCACCTTTCTCATCATCAGAATGAAATACATTTATTAAAGAACAGAAAAGTCAAATGTCATTAAGATGGATAGAGATTAGTGTTTAAATCAATGAAAATTATGTTTAAATAGAGAAGTAAATAATGATAAAAAGTTTAGTTACAAAAAATCAAAGTTTCCTTAAGAAGAGATACATTTTGAATGGAAGAACTCAGCAGGCTCCTGTATCATTAAACTGATAACAAAGAGGAGTGAATCACATACTTGAAAGGCATTTCAATTTATTGTAGAATTAGCCTAAAATATATAAAAAATAACAATATTTGAAATACATTACTACAATAAAGACATCAGCCAAATTGTAATTAATAAGTGTCAAAGAATATTCATTATTAATCATCCTACAGAAAAGTTTGAGAAACCCTAATGACTTACTGACCATGCATGAAAATAAAGCTGTTAGAGATCTTCCCCAATTTGACAATATAAAAAATATTGTCCCACTACTGTGGGACATCCCCTCTCATCCCTGTGGAATTGTTCCTCCTGCTCTTGTCCAGATGCTGCCAAGAGACCGTTTGCTGCGATGGGGCCGCATGCCCTCCGTCACTGTGCACAAGGCGGCAGGCACTCTGAGCATCCCCAGCAGCACTTCACGTCCCCCAGACCAAGTGTCCTCAGCATCCCAGGGCACCAGGGTCCTTTCCAAAGCCAGGCTCTTAGGAGAAGCGAAATGTGGGCGGTAAACAGCGCTGGCCAACACAGTCAGAGAGCATCAGGATGTAAGGCAGTTTCCCATCACGTTGCACGAAGACCATAGGATTGGCTGTCTCTGGCATTTTACAGTTCCCCACATTCTTACATAGCTCCCTGTTTCAGTTGCAGGAGGAAAGAAACAATGAACAAGATGCACGTCTGGTGGCGTTAAAAAGGCGGTGTGGAGTATTAAAAGTATTGACTCTTCATTTGATCCCTTAGCGTGTGTGACTTCATCTGTTCCATGCAGACTGCACTCTGCACTGTGCAGCTCCTTTGGGAAGATGCCCTCCCAGGATGTGGAGTGACAATCACGTGGTAGATTCCCACAGACGTTCAGGAATGGGTGCCTTGGAGATACTAACTTTGTCCCTCCCCCCTCCCCACCCATCTTTCCTTCCCTCTAGGAAGTGCTTAGTCTGGGCCTGAGTGTCCCTAACCTGCTGGGTCCAAGGCTTTGCTTGGAGTGTAGGCTGGCTGAATGGCCGAGGGCCGCTGGCTTCCAGGAAGAGATCTCTAACCATTGATTTTTTCTTCTGCTCAGGGTTTGCGTTTTTCCAGCACTAGAATTTATTACGTTTACTAAATGTCCTCTGTGGATTATTCTTTCTTGGGATATAGTGTTTGATTTTATTTTTACTTTTATTTTTTTGTTTTTCTAGCACTGTTCCTTGGTATGAAAGGAAGGAAAGAGAGGAGGAAGGGTGGGAGAGAGGGAGGAATGGAATGGAATGCCTTCTTTTATTTCTGATTTAGCTTAAAATGTACTCTTGCAATACCAATCTTGGACTGTTTCTAATTATTTTTTATTTGGGCATGGCTTTCTTTTTCAAGGGGATGTGGTGGATGTTGGAAAGGAGCAGGGAGACCCGGATTTGAGGGAGCAGATGGGGCATCTGCCAGAGTGGGTCTCCGCCCTGGCCTCCTCTCCAGGCTTGTGCCTCCTGAAGGCACGGGGGATTGGGGCCCCCTAAACACTGCTAAAAGGATGAATGTGGGTATCACCTAGGCTTCCTGGCATTACTAAGTCCTGGAGGAGTCAGGCACAATTGGAGCTGAAAAATGGCTGCTCAGTTTTCATCATGCCAGGGACTAAAACCACATAAATGCCAAAGGGACTCCATTCAGTGGGGGCAAGGATGCAGCCCGCAGGTGCTGCGCAGATGGGATTGTGACTTGCAGGGGCGCGATTTACTGTCTTCTCTTTCCAGGGTGGTCAGGGAGCAGGCCCCTCGGACAGGTCACTTTCCAGCAGCACAAATGAAACCCAACAGCACTGAGAGGCATGGATTGGCAAAGTTATTTCAAAATTAATGGGCTGTCAAGGGGAAGCTCACAGAAGCCTTGCCCACGTGCACCTGCAAGGCTGGGCAAGGGCTTGGCGTCTTCACTCCTGGAGTGTCCAGTCCAGGAGAGCCACCAGAAAATTCCCATGGTGACTCCTAAGGCATTTTCATGCAGCACGGAGGTTTCTGGAATCTAGAAAGGAGATGTTCAGGTGTTCGGGAGGTGGTGTGTTATAGAGCTCTGCCTGCAAGTCCGATCAGTCCCAGTCGTTACCTGGGTTCTGCTGCCTGACACTGTTGCAGGCTGGGTGCTGGGCACCCTCCTGGGGTCTCTGATCCCCGGACTCCTGGTGTGCCAGGTGAGGTGGAGAAGGGGCATGCTCTACCACTCCAAGAAGGCTTGTGCAGCTTCAGGAGCCAGCAGGCTGCCTGAACTTTCCCTCTGCTTTGCCATGTGTTTCCCTCCCAGTCTTGCCTTCCTCTGAGTGTGCTCAATATTAATATCATTATTATTATTGCTGTGTGGTTTCTCTTGTTCTTGATAGCTTTTTTATTTGGGGCTCATGAAGCATCTCACATTACAAGAAAAGTTAAGAAACAATTCAGTACTGAAGTCCCATAATCAGGACACCCTGTGGGGTTGGCTGCACCCCAGGAACACTGAGCGCCTCACAGAGGTCCTGTCGCTGACATGGCTGTAAGACAACCCCTGCAGCTGTGTGTCCTGGGCCACCATCCCTGGGCCTGGGGACTCACTAACAGCAGGGGTGGGCTAGTTATGTTTCCTGCTTTATCCCTCACACCAATCAAAACATTCATTAAAAAATGTATTGAATGAAAGAATGAACCAAGGGATGAATGGATGGGCTGAATGTTATAATGTGATAATAGCCAAATGGATATTTTTTCCCTTTCAAAGGCAGGCCACCTCAGTGAATTTATAAATTTTAAATGATTAAAATACCCACTGCAGTGGAAAAAAAATGAAAACTACAAAGTGCACCAGGTATGGAAATGCAAGGATATGCTGCTGTTCTAATCCCTGAACAGGGGACAAATCTGTCACGAGAAGAAAGACATGAGGATCCCAAAGAGTGGAGGATGACGAGTGACCCCACCCAGAACAAGAGACACAGTGGGGGAGGGGAGCTCACAACTTCACACTAAGGCCGGCACTGTCCCCATTGCGCAGTCCCAGTTTGAGAGGACGGCCTTACCCCCGGCCACAGAACACTCTCTCCCATAGACAGCTCGGAGCCCAAGTCACCAGGAACCAGAGCTAACAGGGCAGGAGCTCAGGTGAGTCACCGGCAGGGCAGACTCTCTGTTTCTTCTTTGATTTCAAGTCTTGAGTCCAAGAGTTCAAACCAAGAACTAAAACGCCACAAAGCTATCCCGAATGACTAAAACCCAACCATCCCCACAGGCAGGGACAGTCACCCTGCTCCATTCAGAGATGCCCAAAAACAAAGCCTGAGTCCATCTCGAGAAGGCTTTTTGTGCGAGGTCCATCTTCCGCCAGGCTCTTTGGCCTTGGGCTTCGGAGTTGGGCACAGGCATGATGGAACTCAGCAATCATCTGTCCGCTCCCCGCTCTCTCCCTCGACTCTTCATTTTGGAGTTCTTTGAACTGCCCCATCTCCCTCAACTACTTTTTATCCTCAAGGTTAAAATTGATTTAAATACATTTTCATCTTCCCAGGCTCTTCAAACAGCCTCAAACATTTCTATTGGGTTTAGTTTGTCTCTTGATTAATGAAATGTCTCCAAAATCGTTCCGGGCTTCCTCTAGAGGAAATGTTCTTCTCGGTCTCTCTGTCCCCTCCCCTTCTTCTCCGCATGGTGGCCGTGCCCAGGTGTTCTGGGAACCCATCCAAGTAATTTCAGATGCTTGGAAATGAGGGGAAGAAAAGGGATGATAAAGATGTCATCCAGTGCTTTCTGCTCAAGGGTCATTAGGAGGGTAGTTAAAAACACGAATATGGCAGCGACTCTCATCAGTAAGTAGCTTGTGGTTCAGAACGTGAATCTTTCGGGATGCTCACCAGGCACCGCCTGGAACTCACGCCCAGGAGGTAGCATCCAAAACACAGGAGTCAGACCTCTGGCCCATGTCTCAGAGGATGAAGAGGATTTCAGGTTAGGACTTCTGAAAACGGCTTAGTGTGTAAGGTCTTATGTGTTCACTGTAACTGCTCGGGACACGTCATACTCTGTTAGCTGTCATATGTTTCATGCTTTAAGTTAATTATGAACCCAGCCCCCACAATTGTGTAGGGAGCTCAGGTGTGAGCACAGTGTTTGGACTGGAGCCATTGGACTGGAAAACCAATGGTTCGCCTTATGTTTTTAGACAGATGTGTAGGCAGATGTGCATGAGTGTTGGTGTTCCCACCTTGCTTACCTACTGAGAGATGAAGATATTGTTTCTCTTTTGGAAAATGGGTAATTTTCAACAGCTTTAAAACATGTGGGTTTCCCCCCATTGTAAGGTAAATTTCCCCTGGCGGACACCACCCCTCCGCTGCCATCCTTGGCTCCATGCTCCCCGATTGGAGCTCTGGGAGGGAGGGGTCAGCACTGGCTCTTTCCCTAGGCTTTCTCTTTCCTGTGCCCTCTCTGCTGTCCTGGCCATTCCTGAAAACGACCTCCAAGTGGATCATTAGTGATCTGTTCTCTGTGCTTATCCCCTTTCCTTCCTAGTGTAGTGGGACTGAATTGGACTTCCTCTTTCTTTAATAATAGTTTCGTCATTTGTTCCCTGTGTCGCCTCATTCTTGTCCTGCCACATCTGACATGCGGAGTTCTCATGGCTGAATCTTCCTCTCCATCCCAGTTCCCCACATGGGAATGCTGGAGGATGAGTACTCACTTCTTCTCTGCTGACGTTCATTTATCTCATGGGCGATGGTCACCCAGGTCCTCACTGAGGGGCTGACTCCTTCCATGGTCACAGCCCCAGGTCCACCTCAAGCCTGAGGCCCAGCCACCCCCTGGACCCCCACCTGGGTGGCAGGCAGCCCAGCGCTCTCCTCAAACTCCCCTGCTCCACACCAACCTCCCGGTTCTCTTGTGCAGCTATCTCCTCTCCCTCTGTTCCCCTTGCTCTAGGTAAACGCCTGCCCCTCGTTTCCCAGCGATTTGCTGTGAAGCAGTTTGACTTTCTACAGTAGCCAGCGAACTTCGAGTTTTCTGTCTAGTAGACATTTGGAAATCTTCACCAAGCACTTACTCCAACTTGTCCCAAATAGAACTATGTAAACTGGCAACTTGGATGAATCTTTTACCTGGTAAGGTAGTTAAGTAGTAACCAGTTATGACTCCCTAAACTAGATGGGTCTTGAACTTTGGTTTAGAGTGGGAGTGGCATATGGGGCACCATTATTGGAGTAGAATGGTATGGAGATGTGAGATGCTCTCACTAAGCCAATGGGATTCACACATTCATGCAGTTACTAAATATTTAGTGAGCACTTACTATGTGCCAGCTCTGGGCTGCGTGCTGTCATTCAATTGGGAACAAGACTGAAATGGTTTCTGCCCTCAGCTGCTCACAATCCACAGACTGGTGGCCTTGAAGCAGAGGAGATGAAGACATCTCTTATATAATATAACAAGGACCAAGTCAGCTAAGCAAACAAATATTTTGAAAGAGAGGATCGCAGACCTGTGTACAATATCAACATTTTATTTTAACCTAAAACAAACATATACAGGAACTTTTATCCCGCTATCTTAAATACAGGGTCATAGACAAAACACATACCAGGTGTAGAAGCACACCCACTGAGAGCACTTGGAAGGGAAGGATAGGTGTTAGCGGAGGTGGGGGAAAGAGAGGGAGGGAGGAGTCCTGCAGTAGGAGCTCAGGGAGGTGGCTTTGAGCCTGTCTCGGCTGAGGAACCTCCCTGCAGAGGTTCACTGGGCAGCAGGACTCAGCGGCGGGGTAAGGCATAAAAATCCAACCTGGGAAGGTGTTAGCGTTTGGATGGAACTCAACAAAAAATATGCCTGTGCATTGGAGGGTGGCATTGTTTTTGGCCAGAACCACACCCACAGTGCATCACTCCATGTTGTGATTAAAGGGCTAAGTCCTTCTTCACTCTTATTATTTCCCTCAGTCTTTTAGAGTTATCTTTCTCCTATGCCATGGGGTTATCTGCACATAAGATGCACTTAGGATGATTTCCAAGGCTTTCGAAGTAGAGGTTTGTTGTTGATATGAAAGTTTTCTTTCACGTTCTTAGTCCCTGGGTTTCTACAACACTTGATTAGATTACTTAATTACAGACACAAACTTGACTGATGAGATAGGGTTAATGCGGGAACTGAAGTGCCCAGGTGAGCTGTGGCGCTGGTTACTCATCACACATCAGCCATTTTCCGGGGAGAGCGAGAGCCCCAGCCTGCGGGCCAAGGGTCAATCGGCAAAGAAGCTTCTGGTGGAAGGGATGGTCGGTTGTCGTGGGGACAGCTCCCTTGCTTTAGTCAGGAACTAGAAGGCTCTGATGTTAACCCAAACTATTCTTCTTAGAAATTCATTTACCTCTCGGCTATTGTTCCAGGATGCCCCAAGGTCGGGGGGCTGCTTTTCCATTTCTATCTTATCATTCTATTTCTTCTAAACACACAGGAACAGTTCTCAGGAGAAATTCATAAAAAGCTCTTTGTTCCAGGTCTTTATATTTACAATAATGACTTGAAACTCAACATTTTTCCAAGGTCTCCCATGCCTTGGCCCTCCCAAGTCAACTGCTATGTGGCTGTCATTGTAAATACAGAGCAGGACTGGGACAAGGAAATGTGACCCTATTGCTGTCCATGCTGAAGTATGAGTCCCAGGGGCCAGGGGAGGGGCAAATCAGAGCAGCAGCCAGGTGGTAATGGAGTCGGGGTGGGCAGTAGCGGGTCAGGGGCCGGATGCTGAAGTACCAGGAAATGATGGTCCAGAGTTCCTGTTTTGGGTAGATGGGGATGACCAGTCCCCCTACGCCTTACCTGTCAGGGATGGAAATAACCCTGCCCTTCTGGTTAGCGTTGCTCAGATCCTTATGAAAGCTCTGCTGCTCCCACTGGGTCTCACTCAAAGAAGGCAGTGAAAACTCAAGAGGATTGCTGAGCCCCAGAGAGTGGAAGCTGCAGTGCGAAGGCGGGGCACTCTATTTTTAGTAGTTCAGAGAGAAAGCTTTTGGTCATAATAACCATCTTTGGGGAATATGAAAAGCTATTTTTTAAAAGAACACACTACCACTTAGTTTCTATCTCTACAAAGGGTCAAAGAAGTCAGAAAGAACAGAAGAAATACGAAAGACCTCTTCTGAATTGAATGCTAGCGACGGAGCTACAGCTGGAAACCTCAGGGTGTAATGTCAGAACAGCGTTCGGTATTTATCGACGTGGAAGCAAATGGCCAGCCAGACGGCACTCTGATTGTCTCACGCATCCTCATCTTCACCCTTCTGTGCAGTGTACGTGCATTTGATGTACTGCCAGTCCCTTGTTGGGGCCTTGAACTGGTAATACATGAAACAAACCAGCAACCAAAAGTATCTCTTAAAGGAAGCTCCTTAGACTTATCCCTGATGTCAAAGATTATGCTCAATGGTCATCACTTCTCCGTAAAGCATGCCATGGGCCATTTTATGTTTATGATGGAGTGGAAAGAACCCTCTGGGATAGGCGCCCAGTTCCGCACCCAGAGTCTAGAGAGGCAGGACTGCAAATCCCCTTAGCAACACCTTGAAAATTCCACTCAGTTCCAGGCAACCACCTAGAAGAAAATTCAATGCAAAATCAGTACAACAAATTTTTAAAACACATATTACATAACTCAGGACAAATTGTTGCTGAATTATTTTGGATAAAGGCAGATATTTTCTTCAATACCAAAACCAAGTTTGGAATTTCCATGAGGACACAAAACCTATAGTTCTTAGCTGTGTCCACTTCAAGATGCTTCTCGAGAGAACTGGAAATCTCAGAAGCCTGCCACGTTGCTTCTGAAGTTTCAGTACCCGGTTCATTAGCTATTGTGAGAAACACACTGAAAAGGGAAATATCAGATGGAAACCTCTTTGAACATTGTACTCAGTGTATGAGCTCCCATGATTATGTTTATTTCTGATCTACTTTTTAAAAAATAACAGAGCAACAACAAATACTGTACTTTGCTTATATGACTGTAGATTCATAGGCAAAACAATCATGATCACCGTCATCATCATCATCGTTGACTTTGCTTGGGCTTCCCAGAACGTAATGGTACCAACAGTCTGAGACGCAGGGAGAACTGAGGGGGAGGGGGATGCAGCAGTCTCGGCCCCTCGGGGAACGAACCCGGCAGCAAGGACTGGCACTCACGACTCTCAACAGCATGTGATGATTCTTTAAATTAGTCTTCTAATTTTTATTCTCTTGTTTTCACGTTCATTCTGTATGTTTTTGTTACCTTGATAAAATGAGGAGTACTTCGCAGATACGCATTTAATTCAAAAAGTCAGAATTGCAAGTAGCAAAACCCACCCATTTCCTCCTTTATGTTTAAAGTAGCAAGTGCAGATATGCAAACGTGTTCTTTCAACAATTCTCGTTCACCCAGTATTTTATGGGCTTCGGTTGTAGATGCTAATCACTTCTATAGCAGTAATCATCTTATTTGCTAATGTACAGAATTATTTTGCCATTCATATTGTATTGAGAGTTTTAACAATACAGTTTACTATTATCAGATTTCAAGTTACACGTGCCAGCTTTTTCCCGCTTGCATATGTAAGCTGATTCAAACTATAAGACTTCACTTGCTCTGTATCTTAACTTCAACCATGTGCTGAGAATGTAAAAACCCAATCATTGCTTAATTGTATCTGGACAGCTCACTTTAGAATAGTGTTCAGTAATGTTAATGGAAAAGACCGGCCATTAAGTCTTTGTGCGAAACTTACATTTATTTTTATTTTTTCCAAGTCACCTCACGTGGTAGGTTGTTGGCTCCTGTAATAGACTTTCCTAGGCAGACAGCGAGGTCCCCGTCAGGATCTCAGTGGCAAAGAGGTGTCACAGCTGTTCCATTTGAACCTATTATGTACTTATTCCAGTTTCACTTTCCATTGAAGTACACCCCACGTGGCCTAAAATAGGAAACACTCTTGTATTTGAAAGATCATTATGAGTTTTCCACATCATCAGCAGTTCTCTTGGTCTTGGTGATAAATATGCACACACATAATTTGGACTTCGCTTTTTAAAAATGACTCATGTATTGGTATTGATTTTCCAACCTGAAATTTCTATTTTTACAACTGCAGAGTCAAACATTTTGTGTGAGATGGTGGTTATTGTTGCAAGAATCATGAAATGATTTCTGAAACATGCATCCTTTATTTTTCCCAAGAGGAAGTCTTACAGGAGAACGCTAAATTGTGGCATCTCACTGAAGTGCAGGTAGATTTTTTCCCCATCTTAAGTCCTATAAAAATGATTCACTGGTGCATCTCATCTGAGGTCTGATGCAATAGTCCAGTGTCAAAAGCATGACCTCCACATTCTCTGAGTCTGGAGGCCTCACTGTCCCTCCCTGGACAATCCCTGAGGCCTTCCTGGACACAGCTGCATAACCAGGAACAACCCCATTCCCACAAATGCTTGGGAAGACAGGATACCCTTTGACAGCTCACAGGCCAGTGGTGAGGCACTCACCATGTTTGTGGATTCTATAGCATGTTTCACATTCAGGTCTTAGATTCTTACAAGAATCATCAAAAATTCTTCCCATGATTTTGAAATATGTGTATTTGGTGGGCGTTTTCATTAAGGTTATAGAAATATGTGGTAAAAACGATACAGATATTTCACCATTTGTTAGGCAACCTGCTAAATCAATTATTATTTGTTTTTCAAGTTCTTTTTTCATAAAATGTTTAACATTAAGCATTTTTATTTCAGACCAAATAAAATGCATCCCAGTGTACATGGGCATGGGCCCTACAAATACAGAATGGACAGTTTTTGAGGTGACCCCTTGAGTATACTGAGTCACAAGAAGAAGTGTATTTCACATACTTTTCTGCTCCAAAACACTACACTTTGTTTTCAGAAATGGCAATGAGCTTTCATGAGTTCAGCCAGTCAGTCTCCCTGTTTGGGGATCTACCCCATCTCTGCACTCGATCCTGCACATTGTAGATATTATAATTGGATCACCCCCGGTTAGCCAGCAAGGATGAGCTTACAGCACCGCAAGGAAATTGCCTGAAATGTCTTTAAAAGTAGCCGTCCACAGAATTACTTCCTAGCGGGCTTCACATGAGACCCTGTAATAGATTCCATTTCCACTAATGGACTCGAATAGGCTTTAATGGTGTTAGGTATACGTGTCGGCGAGAAAGCTGACCTCTGTCCACTGTTGAAAGGAGATCGATGCTGGTGTGCCGGAAAGCACACCGCTGCATCCCTGTGGCTCTCCAAAGGAAAGGGACATGATCCCAGCACTTTGAGCTGGAAGTCCCCTGGGCTCGAGTCTGGGAGGATCAGCTGAGCACACGGAATAGAATACAGTGGGTCACTGTGTTTAACAAAGGACGGGTCCTTTACTGTTTATTTTCCTTGGCTGAGATGGCTGACACGCTGCCATGCTAGCAGTACTTAGCAGGTGGCTACAAGGCTGAAGAACTTGAGCGTTCCTGACAGAGAAAAGTTGTTGAGCTCAAGTCTGTGTCATTTTCCTGACGGAGGACTTACTGCCAGGTTTTTGGGGTTTTTTTGTTTGTTTGTTTGTGTTTTTTGTTCTGTGAAATGAGCCACTTCATCATATTCAAATTAAGGAGATTTATTCCCAACAAGAACAGCAATGAGATATTGAAACTATCACTCACATTCCCTTGGGCTCGTATACCCCGAGTCCAGGCTTCTTCTGGAAGGGAGGACAAACTTCTAAGTATTAAATGTTGTTTGGAAAATTCCCCCCAAGTCAGGGCATTATGCTGAAGAACCCCCAATCCTAACATGTCCTAATGGAAGTGGGACAGAGTGACTCAGGACTTGGGGAGGGACAAGAGGCATTTTCCTTGCCTTTAAAAGAGAGGAGCCCATTTTAAACTCAGCCTAGAAGTGAACAGCATTGTGAGGGCTACTGTATTTAGCTACTTTTCTTTGGATAAAATTAAAATCTGTAAACATATGAATATACTAGGTAGATGGCCTTTTCTGCCCATCAAAAATCCTGTGTATTTCAAGATGGTTCAAAGTCTGAGTACATCAAAATAGTCAGAGACGTACTGGTTTCTATCGGATGTCACTTGGTCCCTTGATATTCTCACCTCTAAGCAATAAAATAACAATGAAATGTTTCTATTTATCTCAAATCACCCAAACTTTGGGTTATATAATGACAAAACCAAATGTCTCTCTTTCTTCGTTCAGCCTGTTGAATCTGACTTGAGACACTGAGATGCATGAGTAATGAAAACACCATCCTATGCCTGAGTGGTTTGCATTTATGGGGGCAAATAATACATATCTCCACAGTACAGTCAATAAGATTTGTTCTGCGGGCCTTCATGTTTGAGCTGCGTTTGTGAGATTACAATATCTTTTTCATACTTCCCATCTAAATCCAGTGTTGATATGGAGGAGAGGTTTATTATATTATGGGTGCATAGGGGAGCCTAGGAACTCCAAGATTTAACTGTACACTTGCATTCAGTTCAAATAAAAATAGCTTTCCTCTTACGCAGGCGGGGCAGGCCATGCCTGCTGGGTGTGGGGCGGTCACCACACTGGATGAAGGCCACTGGGTGTGTCAGGGGCATGGATGACATGGACTCCTGTTGGGCTCTGGGTGCTCTTCCTGCCAGGCCACAGGGCCCCTTGTTAATTTTTAATAAGATTCTAAGTCACAAAACACTGGCCAGAATGACCATTCAGAAAGATCAGTTTATAAAGACTACAATTAAGGGGATTGGTTTAATATGATACATCAAGTAAGCAGTAACAGCTGCTGGCTTTGCATTTAATTTCCTTCCTCCTATTTTCTTTAGGATAATATATGTTGCCATGTTACTCCGGTGGAACAAGAGTTTGGCTTTGAGAACCCAAAATACAAAAATCCAAAACATAAATAAAGAGGTGGTACTTTGCACTATAAAGATTTTTTTCATTTTTATAAGAAGGTTCACCCCAGGAATTCTTTCTTTAAAAGGCTTAACGATCTGAAAATAAGCATTTGAATTCAATAAGAATAGCTCATTATTTTTCAGGTAAGACGTAGAAGAGAGCCATTTCAAGAGGAGGCATCGGTAGCCCCTGACAACGGGAGAAGCCAGCCTCTCTCCAGTGGAGCCTGCACATGCGAGGCTTATTCACGCAGGGTGGCCTTTTCGATGCTTTGAGCTACTTTAATGAGATACAATTTTATTTACAAACGTGAAAGGCAACGCTTCAAGGTTTGGCAGGCAAATAGTAATTTAGCCTTTCAAAATAACAAATGTATATTGGGACTGCTTTAGGTAATTTAAAATTCCCTAGCTTTCACTAAAAGTCATAAATCAATTTGCTTTTACTTGGGAGTACAAAATAAGTGGAAAGTTAGCTTTTGAATAAAATAAGAAAAGGAGCCAAATTTTTCTTTACCATAGCCCTCAAAAAGCAAACTCATCCCAGAATTTTAGAATATCTTGGAAATATTTCCATAATTCTTGAAAATCATTAACGAAGTTGTTTTTTTTTTTTTTTTTTTTTTAAGGACACATTTAAACCCATTTGAAGGAAATGAAAGACCCAGGTTCAGAAGAAATGAAACAATACATGCATAAGCTTCATAAGAACACTCTTAGTAAATTAGAAAGATATGGCAGAGGCAGGGAGAGAGAGACAGGGAGAAGGAAAAACTAATATCGCAGAGTCAACATTTTAATTAAAATTCGTTGATGTATTTCTTCAGTCATGGCATTAACATGCACAGAATCTAAAATTTTCAATTTAAAAATGAGTGTAGTGTGGTCTCTTTTCCATCCCCCCCACTCCCCACCATCTCCCCCGCCACTTCTCCAGGTAGTTCCTGACCTTACTGCCAGGCACCTACCAGAGCGTCTCTGTGGACAAAATCCATACGGCATCGTTTCCATTACCATTTCTCCTCCTTCAGCACCACCCCCCCAGCCCCCAGCAGTCACCACACTGTTGTCCATGTCCCTGAGTCCTTTATCCAAACTCCTTTTTCCGCAAATAATATAAGACAGACTTTCTCTTTACTGCTTTTTTTTTCTCGTTAACAACTCATCTGGAAAGCATTTTCAGTATTGGTATTAGTGAACATCCCTGTTCTTTTTATAAAGTTTCCAGAAAATGTCTCTTCCTTCATTTATGTCTTGACATCTGTAGGGAGCATTTTAAAATGTTCTTAAGTCTGCCTTGTGTGATTCTTGTTAAGTTTATCCCTTCCTATTTTAAGTTTTTATAGCTGTTGTAAATGGATTCTGTTTTTCTGTGAAATTTTCTAAACTGGTGGTTGTTATTTATTGAAAGCTAAAATTCTTTTAAAATAATTTAGCCCCCTTTTTCTTCTTAATTTTTCCTTAATTTATCATAGCTATTTTAAAAATTGATTTTATTTGCCTCTTCTGTATATAATCATACCATAAGAAAACAGAGATATATATTGATCTTCTCATTTTCATGGTTTATAAAGTTTATTTATTTTTGT
The DNA here is from genome assembly GCA_004027475.1 of Anoura caudifer. Taxonomy (NCBI): domain Eukaryota; kingdom Metazoa; phylum Chordata; class Mammalia; order Chiroptera; family Phyllostomidae; genus Anoura; species Anoura caudifer. The sequence goes on along the minus strand of PVKU01000344.1, from coordinate 258,062 downwards.
CTATATTTGCCTTGAGTAGCAATTTTTATAAAATATTCAGCAATACTGGAGATATTAGCCATCCTAGCCTATTTACTGTTTCAATGGTGAGGCCTCTAAGATTTCTCTCTAAAGCATGAGATGGGATGTGCAGGTGAGCTAGGCGCCCTTGACCATGTTAAAGAAGTGTTGATCTATGAATAGGTGGATGAGTTTTAGCAACAATAATTATGAAATTTTTTAATGTAAGAAGTAAACCCATAATCTGTCACTAATTTGATTGCTCTATAAACTTTACCACTTCTCTACTCTTTTTCCTGTACTATTTTATGTCAATATCAGCAGAACTGTTTGTGATTAAGACGCAAGTAGAGAGGTGTTGGATGCTGTTGGACTTCCCAGTGTCAAGCCATTTCTGGAGTGGGGTGAGCCTTGGAAGAACCAGTCTTCCAGGTTTATGGTTCTTCTCCATCTGAAGATGCTCTTCCTCTCATGACACTGATTGCTTCCTCCAAAAATGCCTCCTCTGGGTGAATCTTAGATCACTGGGCACCCTCTGAATCAAATGGAATTGTATAACCAAACTTTCAGGTCACCCCGTCCCTTCACCATCGTAGAACCGGAGCTGTTTTCTCCCCTGCTGGCCCTTCCCATACACCGTGTGTGTCTACTTCCTGGCACTTCCTTTGGCTGCTGTTGGGACATCTCGGAGCTCTGCATGTGTCTCCTCCTTATTTCTCCCCGTCCACGTTTTCCCCCTGAAGATTATGTCCCCGTGTTGTGACAAAAATTAATTTTGAGGCAGAGAGGTGAGAGGGTGAATTTTCTTTTCCTTACTAATTTTTTATGATGTTCAGAATTAAACAGAAGGTCTGTCTCCTGCAGCCTTGCTCCTATCTTAGAAGTCTTCATTTTCATTAAATTAGAGTTATTTAAATTTAAAATTTTTTGACCGATTGAATTTCCTTTTTACAATCTAGATGCTAATTTTTCTTCCACATTCCTAGAGAATTGATTCCAATCCACACACACAAGATTTGTTTTCTTCTTCTTTTTTTTTTTTAATACTTATGAGTTGCTAAGAGATTTCTGCAAATGGTGCAGAACAACTGGACTGACATCCTCCCTTGGTTACTCAGACCTCACTTTGTAGTCAGTTCTCCTACGAGGACAGAACCCTCTCACCTTGAGGAGCGCTCTGACTGTGCTGACTGAGTTTGAATTTAATGTACTTTCCTCCAACAGGGAATAGACCAAGGCTTCAGGAGACTTTATGCTAATCCTTGCTCTGTTACTTATTGGGTGTAAGAATATAATGAATCGATACATTGTAGCACCCAAGGATTTTGACTTAGAATTTTCATTTGTCTTCTGGATTCCCTTTTTGTCTCTCATTCTGAGCCCATTTTCTCTCCTTATACTTACTTGTGTGTGAGTCCATGTGGCGTTGACTAACATGCCTTTTCTCATCGCTACACCACACTGGGACTGCATGACAATGCCCTAGATTTCTGTTCAAAGGCCCTTTGAACTCAGTAATGTAGTAACCCTTGGTTTGCTACCCACTTTAGGATAGAATGATTCCTCTTGGTTCTGAAGATCACAGTGTCTACTGCCTAAGGAGAGGGATGCCTTTTGAGTTGACCAAGGAAGGTAGACTTCACTGAGACATGGAATAGTCAAGGGGATGCCCAAGATTGTGCTTGGGGCTCCTTTGGCCTCTCCTCTTCTTCTTAGAACAGTTTCTAGGACATTCTGGGGCATGACCCTCCTTAGGAGACCTAAGTGTTTAGAAATACTGCCTTCTCCATTTTGGGAGGCTTGGAGTGAAGGTCAAGGAGAGTCTTGCAGAGGAAAAGGGCTCCCTCATCTGTTTAGGCCCTAAACTGGTGTGTGTGTGTGTGTGTGTGTGTGTGTGTGTGTGTGTGTGTGTGTGTGCGCTGAACCTCCAGAGGGGAAGTGGTGGCCCAGAAGATTCCTGGATCCTGGGACATGGAGCCGGGAGTTGACTGCAGGAGACCCAGCATCCCTGGAGGAGCCCATGTCTAAGTCTCACTTCTGCCTACACTTTTGGCTTCTGCTCCACCTCAGTATGTGGGGGAAAAGTGGGCAAGGGAGTGCATGGCCACTCACATACCTTAATATTATGGTTTTCAAAACACGTTTCTCAGAGCACTGCTTTTGGAGGTGCTGTAAAAACCATATGGGAGGTTGGGGAGCAGGTAGACACTTAGAGCTCCCAGCCTTGACCTCTGTTTTGACAAGTTCCACTTTTTTATACTTTTTGTGGAAATGTTACAGACAAATCTACTGAATAACAAAAAGATGGAAGCCACTGGGAGACCTCAGTGGATGGTTCTTTGAGTCCCCAGTTCTCTGCAAACCAACTGAAGCTAGCCTCGCCTGCCTGGCATGCTTTCTGTACTGTGCTTTAAGTAATTGGCTAATAAATCTGAAACTAATTTAGACTAAAGTGTTAATAGCTGATAATGATTTAATGTGTTTCCCCACCCAGGGAACACATTTGCATTTTAATAGAGGTCTTACTGGTGATTTTCTTAACTCAAATGAATGCCTTTAATGGCGGGCTTTTGAGGTACAGCCGGGGACCCATCTTGGCGGAACTTTCAGTACCCTCACATCGCACCATGTGGTCCAGGCAGCGCAATATCACCGCACTGATAATGCCTGTAGACTCACCCTCATGGGGAGTGGTGCCGTTTTCCTGAGCCTTGCATGTAGGTCAAGTGCAGTTCCTGAGAATCAGGTTCCCTCATCCATGATGCTGATACTTGTTAATCTACATCCACATCAGACCTCTCTGAAGTAGGCACATGGGAAGTTCAGTCATGTGCGCGCTGCTGCACAGGAACAAGGGTCAGCCGTCCTGAAAGATGGAGAGAAGCACAGCTCATTGAACATTATAAGTTAAAATAGAGGAAGGTGTCGATTATCAGTCATTATATCCATTTGTGAGATTTTACTAATTGCTGAATTAGAGATAGAAATTCTGCATATCTACTTATCAGAAATAAAGAATTTCGTGTTCCGAATGGGTTAATATTCCAGAGCCTATTACACCTGTTCACTTCTATCTTCTCTGCTTCACTCTGATCAGGCAAATTGGTCCCCCACCCCCATCCCCAGCAACAGGCCATTTCCGATTTGATGTGGAAAAAAGATGAATTAACACTTCAAAGTAAGAGTTGGTAGTCTTTGCTGCCCTCTGCTTGTACTCTCATTTAGAGATTATTAGGATGGTTCCACCCCTGTTAGGGTCTGTTGGAGGCCCTTGAATATTGGAAATGCCTACCATGCAAGGCTGTTTCTTACACTCAAGTGCTCTCATGCCACGTGATGTCCTCAGCCAATTCTGTGTAATGAGGTGGTGCTGGGAACCACGAGGTCAAGGACGAATGGCCTCACAGGTAGTAGCCAAGCCCGAAGAAATGAAATGGAGGAGAGTCAGTGGCCCACATCAGCAACTGCAGTAATGGCCAGCCCCGTTAAATGGCTTCTAGGGAGTCAGTAATTTCTTTTTTTGTGGCTCTTCACATGCATTTTCTAGCATTTCTCATAGGAAAAGGTCCTCTATAGAACCTTAGTAAGCTACATATTTTGTATCAATGACTTGGGCTGAGTTGTTCCCTCCAACGAGGCGGACGTGCGAAGCACCGGGCACAGGCGATTACCTCACCCTCTGTGCAGTTCACTCCCAGGAATGATCACTGTGATGGAGCACAGCCCCCATGGTCGGCGCGTGCGTGCTCAGGGGTTGGAGTACTGTCCTGCAGGGTGAGGGTGGGCAGGGGATTTTGAAGAAAATTCTAGGAGAACTTTAAAAAAAATGTTTCTAGGTTCAAAGGCTTTACCCGAATTAAAAGAGAAAATACTACCTTCACTAGTCACGGAGGTATTAACAGTCTTTCCTACAATAAAAATATTTAGTAATATTTTTTATTTCAAATTTAGTACTAATTTTTTTCATTCTTTTTCTTGGTTGAAACACTATGACATTTTTCTCTTGGAACTATTTTAGAATGGTTGTCTCAAAAATAGCTTCTCTGGTAGTCAATTTGGCTTCCCAAATGCAAAGCACTATTCATTTCTCTGTTTGAATAGTACAGCTAAGACCAAGAATTCTTTTATCAAAGAATAAGTGAGAATAAAACAAGGCCACTTGTCCTCAGTAACAGTCAAAACAAAGGTCCACTCCAGCCTTCAATTTGTAGGATAAACAGAAAATGTCATAAGCGAATATTATTTTATGAGTGTAATTATTCCGGCCACCTCACTTGCAGCCTGATTTGTATGTTTGACTTCAGGTTTGACTTTTGGAACATGGCGAATAAAAGGGCCATTATTGCCAACACTGAACTGAATTTTACCCATTTCCCAAAGACGTCTTTACAATAGTGCACTATTTAAATAAAATTGTTTTCTGACACCCCACGCCATCATTCTCCATCATTTTCTTTTCTTCAGCGGCTAATGAGCCCAAATGCCTGAAGCACACTTGCCCAGCACATTCTATGTCATTCAAGTTCACATCCAATGTCTTCCAGATCTGGCAGGTACTTCAATACAGGGAAATGGGCCATTTTATGGCTATAAACATTTTTTTCACCATTTTATCATTGCATATTGCCTCCCCCTTGATTTTTCCCTAGCACGCTTATCAGATGTATTTAGAAATTTCTCATTTTAGCCTCTAAGTCTTCTACATGATTTTAAAAAGTACTTTCTATCTTAGTTATGGTGTTTTTAGAATGTATTTTGTGTGCTTTTCTCAAATTTTTCTAAATCCCTATTTTTCTAGTCAGCTTAGTTGTCTATCCAAATTACCCAATGATATTTTTACTTCATTAAGTATGTTTTCACTGCTATAATTACTAAATTAATCTGGTATGTTCTTAGGTGGCTCTGTTTATTCTTATGGTTTTGAGTCTTTCAAGGCTTTAGCAATTTCAAGTATATCTATTTTTAACTTTTGTTTAGCTTTGCCTGTTGTTTTGGCTTTGTTGTTCGTGGCCTGCATGGGCAGTGTCTTTCTTTCCTCATCTGCTGCCTCCCACGCCTGGTCAGGGCACGCAGGGCTCACCTGCCACAGGTGTGTGTCTGGCTGTCCCACTTGTACATGCTGTAGCCTGTGGCGTGACATAGCACAGGTAAAGTATTTATCTTTTTTGGATCTCCAGGTGCTCATTTTCTCTGGTCTTTGTATTTATTTTATGCCTTTGGGTCTCTGCTTCTAGAAACTACCATAGATTCAGATTCCACACTCACAGCCCCAGCGTGGGTCCCTGCTGCCATTCTCCTTGCACCCGAGGACAGAGGTAAACTTCCTCACCACACCCCATGAACAGAGTTCTTCAAGCTCCTGATGGAGGTTGAGCTACTCTAACTGACTTGAGAATTTATGGGAGTCCGGCGGCTCCACATGGCTGTGTAATTAGGGTCTACAGCCTAGACACCCCCCCTACAGAGGCCACAGATCCAACCCCCATTTTTCAACACTTCCTTCCACCCACAGGTAACCAATGAGCTCATTTGGTTTAGCTGCTGTCCAATCTGCAGGTTTGAGTTGTCCCTTTATTCCCACCAACTTGGTGTGCCTCCTCTTGATTATGACCCCAGCTACATCTCATATGTGACATTGCTTTATTTTACTCAAGATTTTCTTGTGATTAGAGTGCAGACATTCCTTCCGGGTTGATTCAGTCTGCCACGTGGATGGGTGTGTCTGTTTCATTGGGCAGCCATAAAAAAGCATCACAGACCAGGGGCTTAACCAATAGAAGTTTATTCTCTCCCCCTTCGGAAAGCAAGGAGTCCAAGATCAAGGTGCCAGCAGGGCTGGTTTCTTCTGAGACCTCTCTCCTTGGCTTGTTGGTGGCATCTTCCCTCTGTGTCTTCATACTGTGTCCTCTCTGTCTGCGACTGTGTCTTATTCCCTCTTCTTACAAAGATATCTGTCATGTTGGATAAGGGCCCCACCTCACGACTTCATTTAAACTGAATCACCTCTTTAAAGTCCTTTCCCCAAATAGAGTCACATACAGAGTCCAGCAGAAATAACACCGCTCAGTGTGGTGGGTAGGGTACATGAATGTCTTGGACAAGATGGACAGCAATTTGTCCATCAGTTTGAACATTTCACCTAAAATGTCATATGGTATGCTTGAGGGTGATATTGTTATGTTACAGAATTTTGTAATAAAGATTTTTGTGTAATAAAAAGGAGATGCTACTTGTGCTGGACCCTGAACTTATGTACTGAGTGTTAGAACCTCAACATATGAATTTTGGGGGAACACAGTTCATTACTTGGGGGTGGAGAAGTCTGTCTCTTATACTTAAACATAATCAACCTTGCTAAAATGGTATCTATAATAACAATAATATTAAACCCTGGAAATTTAATCCCCCAGTCAACTCTTTTTGATGGCCTACCAAGTTCAAGTTGCTCAGAGACAGAACACTATGTGGTAGGTAATCTGTGTTCTTTAACTTCATTTTTAAGGAGACAGATCCAGATGAGTGACACATGGTGCTATAGCAAGGTGGCAGCCCTCCCCTCCGCATCGCTCTCACGGGTCCAGGGATCTGTCTCAGGGCCTCAGGGATCATGAAGTTTATGGCCCAGGGGCAGGACAGGAAATGCATGTTTTAACCACAGTAGTCTAGACTTGGAAAGGAAGAAAGCATCAGGTCCAAACCTGTCTTTTTTGAGGAAATCTTTGTGACCCGGGACTAGGCAAAGTCTTCTTAGATATGCCCCTGAGACACAAGTAACACCAGGTCACACAATACATGACTCCATTTACGTAAAGTGTCCATAGAAGGCAGAGAGTGGAGAGTCATGATTGCAGAGGGCTGAGGGGTTGGGGAGCAGGAGATGGAAGGCATCTGGCTCCTTCTCGGAGAGATGCAGGTGTTCTAGGGCTGGTCGTGACGGTGGTGGCCTGACTCTGCAAATATCCTAAAAACTGTGGAGCTGTGCACTGTAAATGAGCAAGTTGTATACTATGCACATCATATCTCAATATAGCTATGGAAAAAATTTTTTAAAAAGCAATCCCTGTGTCTTTCCTCATTCCCTGGGAAAGCTGGGATCATGCTGGCCTGTCTGTCAGCCACCCAGCACGTACCTATTCACTCACTCCTGCACCGCTGTGTCCACTTCAGTCCTAAAGGTCCACACTGCGCTGCTCACCTTCCCTTCCAGGGTCGCCATCGGTGCCCTGGGCATCCACGGTGGCCTTTGTCTCCTAACATGATTCAGGAAGCTAGATAGTCTTTAAATAATGTCCCAGATCCATTTTCTGATCTTTGAAAAATTCATCTTAACCTCTCTGATCATCAGTTTCCTCAAATTTAAAATAAGGATGTAATGCTCTCACCTCCTGGGACTGCTGTAAGAACTAAAATAAGACAAAGCACACAGAGCTTCAGAGCAGCATCTACTGCACCATGCACATTTGCTCAGTGGGATCCGTAATTTTATGATCACTCAGGCCAATGTCACCATGCTCGCTTCCTGGTTGTGCTTACAGAGCTGCTGGTATGATCTTTCTAAATTTCAAATCTGATCATCTTAGGCCTGGAATACAAACTGTTGATGACATTCCTCACATGTCAAGGTAAAAGCCCTTTCCAATTTGTTTCTTATTGCTCTGGCCCTGACCTTTGCCAAACTTCAGTCAGAGGAGGTACTCATTGCCTCATGATATTGGAAGCTTCTGTGATTTTCCTTTTATCATTTCTTGGGGCTTCCCTTCCTATTTATAAGTCTTCTCTCCCCTTGTTCAGTCTTCTAGGTCATCTTCTAGGTCACAACTCATGCATACCCTTTCCCAGACACTTCTGATGCCTCTAGACAGGCCCCTTTCCGGGTCTCTGTCTCCCTCTGCACAGCCTGGTCCTTTTCTGTTTGAACCATCACATCTCTGCCTCTTCCCAGCAGGGCTGTGATTCAGAACGTTTGTATCTTCACCCCTAACATGCTGTTTTATACAGTTGAGATGCTTACTGATGGGCCTGATTGAAACATGGCAGGCAATGACTTAATGCCATTTATGTAAACATATTTGTTTACAGTTCAGTTCAACCCAGTGTGAAATGTAAGAATTTGAAGGGTTATCATGGGAAGAAGGATCTGTTTTTATTTCTTATCATTCCATAGGGAAGATGCGTGATAAATGAAAGTAACAAGCCAGAAATTTTAATGGAAGTATATCGTGAGGCCTTCAATTACTGCTATCCAAATATCCAAAACTACATTGGACCCCTGTCTGAAAACATGAGACTTAATAGAGGGTACACACGCATATATGCAGAGGTTTGCTGGAGGATCCCTGTATAGATAGAATAGGAAGCCCTGCGGACATGGGGTCCCCAGCCTTCCAGTGAGCTGATGCTGCAATGGTGGGTCCAGGAGTCGCTGGGTCTCAATGTGCTCCCAGGTGATTTGGAGGCAGCTGATGAATGGAACCAAGTTTTTCCCAAGGCTAGGTGCTCTCCCAGAGGGGAGCTTATCAATTCTTATTTTCACTCCTCTTTTGAAATATTAGTTTTAATAGACTGTAGATTGCATAATTTTCAAAACAAAGCATGCATTTGTGTGAAATCATGTGGTACTTGTCTTTTTCTGACTGGCTTATTTGTGGAATCTAATGAACAAAATGAACTAACAAGAGAAAGAGAAAGACTCATAGATAGGGAGCAGGCTGACAGCTGTTGTGGGTGTTGGGGACTTGGTGGGGGTTTGAAGGATTGAGCAAAAAAGGAGAAGCAGACTCATAGGCACAAACACTGTGGTGATAACCAGAGGGAAGGGGATGGGAAGGTGGCGGGGAGTATGGGGGGATGAATGGTGATGGACAGAGACTGGGCTTGGGGTTGTGGGCACACAACACAGTGTGCAGGTGATGTGTCGTGTAATTGTGCACCTGAAACCTGTGTCCTTTTGTTAACCAGTGTCACCCCCATAAATTCAATAAAAAGCAAAAAAATGGAATCTTATGATAAGATATATATTTTTTTCAATCAAATAGTTTTTGATTGAAAGTACGAGGCACCACATCAAAACGAAGTAAGTAAATAAATGAAGAAGATTCTCACTGATTGCAGTAAGTGCTGTAATCAAGACCCAATTATTAGGTGTGAAACTTTGAGTGGATATTCAGAAAAGTGTCAGTTCATTTAGTAAGAAATAGTTGATCACCTACAGAATAGCGTAAGATACTACATGCTGAGCGGACCAGAAAAATAAGCAAAAACCTCTGTCTTCCAGGTATGCTGGAGACAGCACAGGGATTACAAGTGGAAAATAGTTAAATGACATTATGAGGCACTACTAATATATTAAATGAGATAAGTAGATCAATTATAAGTGCTCTGTGGGTTGTGGCAGAAGATGATACTAGAGACCGGGGCTTGAATACTCATCAAAGGGTCAGACCACTTCTTATCCTAACACCTTCTCATGTTTGCACCCAGGGACTTTGAGTAGGACTGCCTTGAAATTTTGTTAGGCAATCTTTGAGATCAAGGATATGGAAAACCTAAGTCAGCAATTACTTATCCTTATGATTTACTTCTTTGGAAATACATAGACATCCCTAGTCTGGAATGACTAACATACTGCCTGAACACCAAATATTTAATACTGCCTTTTGTGATTATGCTTTATTTCTAATTCACTTCTGAATGAATAAAAAGAGATATACACTTTAATAACTTCAATGAAGTACAGATATTTGAACTAAGTATAACTCCCCCACATGGTATTCTTTGCAGGAGAGGTTGCTCCTGCACAGTCTGAGTAATGGATCATAGGTGACTGGACGGGGTTTTGCTAACGTCTCCTCTTCTCCGGCCAGTGGGGAAACGTGGGTCCCTGCGGAAGGGGAAGTGGAGCAGGGTGAACTGTCAGTAGCTCCTCGGTGCTGCGGGTGATTCTGCACACCACACACCCTGCACTGCCTCTCCCACACCAGTCCCCTCCTGTGCCCACCCTGGAGGGCCATTGGATTGCATCCTGTAGGCAGGAGGGTAAAACTCTGAATTTTGCAAAGAAATTTCGGATCTCTTGTAATGGATGCGCACAAGAATTTTTTTCCTGCCAGGTTTTAGTATTCAATTGAGATTTTCTAATATGGCACATCACTGAGTTGGAAATTATAAAGGGTATATAATGATTCAGATAATCATAATATGTGCTGATCAGAAATAAAAATATCACCAGATTTTTTTTCAGAATTTCAAATAAGCATTCATTTTTGGAAGCACATATTTTAAAAAACATATTTTGAGGCACTAGGGTAAATTTTGTATTTTAAAATATTTTTAAAACTATACAATCTATGATGGAAATGAAGAATTAACTTTCAAGATACTTTCTGCTGACAATAATAAAGTTGTTTCAATACTGCCAATTACAGTACCAAAGCGGAAGAGGATGTGATGAATCCCTAGATTATTACTGAACTTGCTCCCTGCCATTTTTTTCTGGAAATGACACTCTTTCTTTCATTCCTCATAATGGACCACAAATTCTATATTAAAGAATTTTGAGTGGTTAGCTTAATAAATAGGGTGGAATAGTGGTCACTAAGTTTCTTGGAAACACTTATTTGTGATTCTAAATTTGTTGTTGCCTAGTAGTGAGGCTCATTTTGTAAGGGCAGAATGACCTCATGCTAACTCTATCCCATAAATCATAATTCATGAGTGTTCTGTGACATTTCAGGCCCATAAATATTTTTCATGTCATTAAAATGAAGTATTCTAACTGAATTTGGATCGCTCTAGTCTGGTCTGCAAGATGGCCTCTTCCTCAAGACCGTGGCAAGTGGCTCTTTATTAGGAAGTGGCTCTTAGGATGGTTTCTTCAAGTTGCAGATCTCAGATGCCCATCAGATGGCCATGGCCAACCAGGTCTAAAAAGCAATGACATCCACTGATTCTTGATAGAGTTTTTTTTGGTTTTTGATCCAGAGGAGAGTATGAGATTATCTGTTTTAACTAACTCTTAACATGAAGTTTACTAAAATTCGTTGCAAGAAACTAGTAGTAAGATGTACTTAGAAAAAAAAAAAAACTTTTCTGAATCATCACCACTATCCACTTTTTTTTTGGGGGGGGGAAGGGATATTTGAAAGGGAAGTAAGTAGATATCATGGAGTTGTGGGATATGGTGTGATGTTCTCTTGAAGAAAAGACAACCAAACAAAATATTCAAACCAAAAACATCTATGGATTGAGAAAGCAGTTTTTATTTAACATTTTTGGAGCTTTTAAAGATTTTGATCAAACCATTACAATTTCATAATGTTGTTTCTTCTATATGCACATTAAATGTTCAGTACAAATTAGAGATGGTAATGAATACTTAGATTTAAGTGGCTCTGTTTACCTTGACATGGGCCAAAATTTTAAGTGTGATCGACTGTTGAAATTACTCTGAAATTAGGAATAGTCTTTTACATCTTACATAAGACGTTGCAAACTATTAAGCAATTTACTAATTATGAAATGAAAGCTGAGTGTTTGCTGCTTGTAGAATGTCAATGTGTTTTCACTTTATCAATGATTATTATGCCAAGTGACTAATGCTTCCCTTTTGTACTTAGAGCTATTAAGTAATCCACACATCTCAGAATGCTCATGTCCAGTAATTAAAACTGCCCAGGGAAATAATGTCACCAGCCACTACTGTCTGTCCCTGTTAAATTGCCTCTGGTCTCATAATTTGAACTTCCTGGCTGAGCCGGGGTCAGCGGTCTCTGGGATAACTTAATAGCTTTGATCAGCATTCCCCCCTTGAATAAACAACACAAGACGGAGTGTTTCTTCTGGAGCCGGATTGCTTTACATCCCTGGACTCTCCTTGTTCACAAGATGAGCATGCTAAGTGCTACGGCCAACTAATCTGCTTGGGGGGGACCCAATCAGTGTGTGTTTGGGGGGAGGGAGTGGTGACAGAATCATGAGTATTTGTCAGAATCCAGCATTTGTCTACTGACTATGAGCCTTTTTTGTGGGTTTGTTTTCTGATTCACAGTGTCCAGAATTAAGTTTTCAGCTCTGTTTGTGGTGGTGTTTTCTGATGTTTATGGAGTGACACATGGCATTTCTGGACAGCCACAGGTTCAGGGATGTGGTCCCTCCTCTGGTGGCACAGTGGGGTTCCTGGATGCCAGCCCCTGCTCTGGGCACTGGTGAGAGAGCACAGGGGAGTCCCTGACCCCATGGTTCAACTTCCTATTGGGGCAGAAGGAGAGAACAATAAGAGAAACACTGAGTAAAGAGGAAAGTTGTGAAGAGTACCATGTGGATCATCAAAGAGAGATGCAAGGAAGGGCATTGCGCTCACACCTCTGCACACACCCTGCGCTTCCATTACTGCCAAGGGTTTCAGACCCAGACCAAGCAGGCCTATTTCCCTACAGGGATCTCTGACAGCACCGCTCTCTCTTCCTGCTAGTGCACACGTGCAGTAGACTCCCAGTTAGTGACACAGGGGCAGAGGGCTGTCAGGTGACAGACTCAGTTAAGATCCTCTGTCACAGAGTCAGGCTTCAGTTTAGAGTGGGTGGGCTGAGCAATAATCTATGTCTTTGACCACCACCATTGTTATCAGATATTTCCCCAAAGGGATGCATTGAATTATCCTTAATCTTCTTTGGAATTATCAAGCACTTATGTGCATCTTATATCTATCATACCCCTAGACTGAAAATAATTCACCACACCTAGATACACTGATATTTTTAATTCATTGAGGGACTGTCATGTACCAAGAACTATGCATGCATTATTCTTCATTAAGCCTTATGACTGGTTGTGAGGTGGGTACTATTGCAATCTCTGTTTTTAAGGTGGAGACTCATTATCTTGCTTGAGGTCACATGGCCAACAGGTAATCACCGTGATTAAACACAAGGACTTGCCTCTAGAACCCAAGTCCTTAACCACTAACCTGCTTCCACAGAGATCCTCTTGAAATATTCTTAAATCTGACACATCTGAAGGGGCCTTTATACTCAAAAGACTTGGAGGTCACCAGTCTGGATGATGACTTGATGATCATTTTAAAAACAAAAGATCCAGGCAAAAATATTTTAGGAAATAAGATAAATAATAAAAAGTATTAGGTCAACATAAGATATGAACATATATCACTGACCATTCATGAATAATTAAAAATTACAAATCAAATAATTTGCATGTGCCTTTTCTGTATGAATGGACAACATAGATGAGGGAGATAATCCTTCTGACAGGCAGTCTGAACTCATCCAACAGAAACCACTACAATAAGGCAGAACTGGACAGTTCTGGTGCTAGTGGGTCAGCCAGAAAATGCTACCAGAAATCACGGAGAGACTCTCCCTGCACTTGGCAGGCTAGTGGAAGGACTGATATGATGTAGAGAAAAAAAGAGGAAATGTGTTCAGTGTGAAAAGAAGAGCCCTTGACATACCATGGGGTCAAAGTGAAGACCCTTTGTTTAGGATTGATGAAGAGACTAGCTTGGTGACACGGAGCAGTCTCTAAAAGAGAGTATGAGGTGGCAAAGATGGAGACATGAATAAGAGGCTTATTATAGGCTGCATCTGTGTCATGGTACCCTGACAGCTTGGAGACACGTGAGCTCAGAAACGGGGGGAGTGTAGTGAGTGCTGTAGAGAAGGCTTTCTGGTTTCTGACTGGGGGTACCTCTGGGTGCAGAATCTGTGGAAGGTAAAACTGTGACCATGACGCCAGCCTAGAACACTATGTATGTACGGTGGCATAAGCAATGAAGAAATCATTGGTAACCTTTGAAAATAACTATAAACCCTTTTATTAGGGTGGAAAGAAAGGCCAGACGATAGAGGGTTTGAAAGAAATAAGTGCTGGGAAATGGATACTAATGTGAAGGATCATGCATTTGAGAAGCTTTAATAGGAAAAAAAAAAAAACCCTCAAGTTTTATGACCTCAATTCCATTCTCACTAAAGATATCTCAAGATCTGGATGTATTTAAGATCAGTGTAAAAATATCAGTAATACTGAAGACAATGGCCAAAGGAAATAAAGAAGAGGGATAGCATAGGACTGGTGTCCCCACGGAGTAAGTAGAGAATGGGCCAAAGGACTTAGGAAGTTAGAATTAGTGAGGCCAATCCAACCAGATTGTGCTGTAAAAAAGTCCTCTGCCCCATGTTTTCCTCTCCATTGGGCTCATACAAACATTATATCTAGCCTACTAGGCCCATGTATGAACTTCCTGGGCTTTGCTTCTTCCTTTCCCCTTCCTGTCCACTGCCTGATAAACATGACCTTGCTGTTGATCGGGAGGTGTTCTTGCTTATCAGCATGCTCTGGGACTGAGCACAGCATCTCACATTTCAGCTCTCAAAGCCTTGCTACATGAATGAACAAGAGGAGCTCAAGGGCAGAGCAACCCTGAGCCCAAAAGTTTCTAACAGAAATCAGGAACTTCTGAGAAAACATGTAAGGAAATGCTTGCAGTGAGGTCACAACACCAAGAACAGGTTTGTGCCAGACAGACGTCTCCACGGCTTCCAAGGGAATCCCTCTGTCCCAGGAACCACAGGGATGGGAAGATGGCGACCCAGCAGGGGACTGGTTCAGGGTCCATGGGGCTAAGCTGTGGGACCTGGGGAGTGTGTAGGCACTCAGCTAAGGAGATCACTGTGGAGCCTTTTCTAGCAAGGAGCAAGCCTGTGAGCAAGTGGTTCAGGATGGCTGTGGTAGAAACTTCAAGACCTGCAGTGTCCAAGAGGGACTGTTTAAGAGTAGAAAGGATATAATGTGTTTGCTATGAGGTCATCCTGCTTGGCATGTTACTGAGGGTTTTTAGCTTTAAAATGGGCAGTCTCAAGCAAACAGGACAGTTGGGAACCAGGCATCTGCTTGGCCTCACTGACCCCATGTGATTCTTCACTGCACTGCCTAGGAGCCCTGGGCATGCTCTTCCCATGCTCTCCTCCCTCCTCCTGGCCTTCCTTCTCCTTGACCTTTTTTTTATTTTTTTCCCTCTTATGAACTCCCTCAAATCCCATGTCATGACTTAGAATTTAGCCAGAGAAAGCAACAAGGGCTTGTGTTTGAGAAGGAGAATCTGAGACTGTTTCTCCAATACTTTATTCTTCTATGTGTTCTTTAAATTTTCCTTAATGAGTTTCTCAAAGTGATGCTCTTTCTTTTATTTCTTCAAAACAGACAAGAAATTCTACATTAACTAATTTTTAGTTGTTAGCATAAAACATATGGCTGTATGAGTGTCTATGAAGAATGCTTCTGGAAAATCCATATTGGTGACTCTACATGTGTTGTCCAGTTGTGAGGTTCATCTTGTGATGAGCAGGATGACCTCCCAGGGTAGGAATCCAGTGGAATAATGATTTGGGGATTCATCACATCCTCTCTTCACTTTAGAGTTTTAATTGGTGGCTTATTAAACCAAGTTTGTTACTGGGTTTAAGCCTCATTAATATGTGTATATACTAAAGCTTGACTTTCAGGAGCAGCTTCCAGGGACTTGGTTGAGGTCAGTCAGCTTGATCTCCCATGAAGGGTCAAGGCCAGAGGCTGCCGGTTTCCAGGGAGAGAAAGGTGTTCCATAGGTGAGACCGCTAGGCTAGATGATAGGTCAGGTCTGGAGGATTGATTGTGTGACTCAGGTGGCCAGTTTCTAGGATGGTTTCACTAAACCCTGGTGGACGATAGGCCACTGTAGGTGGACTTAGGGGATGGCAGAAGATGACAGTGGCAGTTTATTTGTCATAATCTGATGATACGGAGTGAAGAGAGAAGGTCCCCCAAACTGAGCTCATGCTTTCTGCCAATTTACTGGAACATGTGTGAGAAACCTGAAGACACTGGCTGGCTGATTTAAAACCTCTTTGACTTTACTTGTGGTGGTTAGAGTTGAACAATGATTTAAAGGTCAGAACATCAATATTCCAACCTGGGCTCAATCCCAATACTATGGTGTGTGTTGACCTCATGCAATGGGGGAGGAAGAGTAGAATGGACTTCTGCTTAGCCCTGTGTCACTAGGAGTGTGTTGCTGATTTGCACATTCTTTTGGTAACATTCTTCGATTCCTTGTTTCCCTTGACCCGCAGGTACAAAGCCTTTGTACCCCAAAGCTAGGTAGCATGCCTTTCCACACTATCATAAAGATGGAAAAAGTTTGTTTAAACACATTCAGGTTCAGTTTTAAAGGTTCGTGTTTCATAGTGTAATATAACAATGATTTCAAGATTTCAGATCTGTATAGAAAGGCAGCCATCTAATTATTTAGTCTATGAAGCCAAATTGCAGATGCTGGACTGATTTGTGCTAAGTGTGTTTACATGATTCATAGTCATGTGTACTTCTGCTAATAGAAAATCCCTTGATTTAGACTTTACCCTGCTTCTGGAACTCACTATCAGAACATAGATAAAATTTTCCATAAAATGTCAGACAAAAATCCTCATGTATTAACCAATAGAAAGTTTAAAAATAAAGATTCTGGCATCTGCTCAAATTCTGCAGCCCTTTGGTCCTTTTTCTCGCTTAGAATGCTGAATGTGCTAACCACACTCCTCAGTTCAATTTGTTCAGAAGTAGAGACAGTGGGAAGGAACTGTATTAGTGTTCATGTTGCTTTTTACTTTAATTAGCTGAAAAACTGCTGAAGAACCTTTTTGAGGAATGGGCAAGGGGCATCTCTGTCAGTATTCATGCATTTATCAGACTAGAAATTTTGACAGTGCCAAAATGTTACAAAGTTAAGGAAAACTGTAGTGTGTTGCCCAATAGATGTGCTGCAATAATAACCTTCAGTCAGGAGTGTGGCGGGAAGGGCTTCATGGTGTAATGACATCCACTGAAGTGGAGTGGCGACCCCGGAAGGCTCTCTGTCCCCTCTGTGGTCGTTCATTATGCATCATGCTTAGTCTGTTGGCTGAACCCCTTACTTGTGTTTATTTATTTTCAGTGTGTTTGCATGATGTTTAATGTGGTTATTAATAAACCCCAGTTCCTGAATGGGCGAAGGTGATAACATTTGTAGCTGGTCCTTGAATGGAGGTTTCCCTTTCATCCTTACCAACTTAGGATGACTTAGGTAAGGAAGAAGCCATGAAAGGTCCTATTGGGTCTCTATAGACCATTCCATGGGGAACCAGCTGGAAACCACTAACAGGTTAACAGGATACCAATGGGAGGTGTGGCAAAGAGGCACAGTACCATTTCCTATGGCCAAGATGACCGAGAAAGGCATGTGTCAAAAAAAAAAAAAAAAAGGATTGCTTTGTTTTGTAACATCAAGCCCATTATTTCTCTTATACCTTTTTGTTTCCTGAACTACAAAGGATCATACTGAGTGTGTCCTTCAGCTTTTCAAAACATACACTGACCACAAATATGCATTATAATGCAGATGGTTCTTTAAACATTGCCCAAGAATATGTCTGGGAAACATCTCAGTAAGAAAAGCCGTTCTTAACCAAACCTTTTCTATGATCATTTATATTGAGTAACATAGGCTTTCTAGTGTCTTATGGAATGTGTGGACAAGTTAAAACTGGCAATGTGGTTCTTCAAAGTTTAAAAAAAAATGTCCAGGAAAATGAATATTGTTGGTATCAAATCTTAAACTAGCAATGTCCACATTTTCTTTTCTATATATCCAAAGTTGAGAAGCTGGTAAATTATGGTTGTATGGATGCTGTTATCATCAGTAGAATATGTGCAAAATGCCCCAACATTTAGGCATAGGAAGAAAGTGCACCCATACCGAAATGTCCAGATTTAGAACTTGCTGTGTACATTTGCTGAATCCAGGAATAATGAGATTAATAATTCTTTTGAGTTTAGGGCAGATTTATCAATACCCACTCAATGCATTCATTTGCTACTTCAAAAGGAATTATTTTGTGAATACCAGAATATTACATTCATTTGTTCAGGTCATTTAGTTCTATAATTTACCATTGGTCATTGATGTCAGAGTTAGAAAAGGGCTCTTTCTTGAAAAATTGGAATGTGAATGCTTGTAGGTGCAACCATTTGTGTGTGTGCGTGTGTGTGCATGCGTGTGCTGTTAAACACTGTTATAAGTCAAAGGATGTGTATCAGACTGTATTTCCCATCTAAGACCCATGTCATACTAGACCATTGTGGTGCTGAGACAGCACTAGTCTCACAAATGACAGAATGACAGGAAATTCTGGGTCCTGAGTCCTACCCCAGCCCTTTAACTGACTGGTTGTGCAAGGTAATAGATGATATTTGTAAAGCAATGCCCGTATCTGCCATGAAAAGAACTATGTAAACAGGAAGCATTGTTATTGGTAAAAGCGCCCCCATCCCCATCAGCTTTGCAGAGGACATGACACTCAGTTGAATGGAATGTAGGGAAGGTTCATATTTTGACTGCTGCTTGGCTGGAGATCATTTAATTAAGAGCCATTTTGTAGGATTTTCCTTGTTATTTTAATGAAATTCAATGGATCCTGCTTATTATCACAGTACCCATGCTTATCCCTGCTGGTGGCAGGGAATACAGGTGATCACCACCCCTTGAGATGGCATGGCAGGGGGCCTGTCATTGGAGCAGGCTCAATGCCACCTGCAGTCCTTATGCCCATGAGCAGCCTCTCAGATTGTCTCTGGGCTCCTGGTCCAAGTCCACATTCATTCATTCTCACTGGGACAGGTGTGCTCTGTTAGACCAGTGTGCACCTGGGAATGGGCATCTAAGGCTGAGAATTAAGCTATAAGAACTCATATTTCATATCCAAAGAACAAAGGTTCTTCTGGTAAACTGGGAGCACACTTCTAGAGTCAAGGACCTTGGAAAGAATAGGACAGTCCCTCAGTTTCTGTGAGATTTTTAGAAGACCATAGAACGGGGGAAGCAAGTGAACAAAATATCAGGGTATTTAGTAACCAATCACATATCTTTTAATAATGGGACCATATTTTGAAATGCATGCCAGAAGAAACCAAGCAGAAGTGAACAAAAGCTTTGGATGAACAGATGTAAATCATCAAGAAGTGAAACATCAGCCATCCCATCTCACCTAAGACCTCCATGTATCCAGGTTGGCCCCCTGCTGCAAGGTCTCCTGACAGAGGTGGGGTGGGGGGGAGAACACATGCATACTAAAGACATCCATGCAGAAGGGAGGACAAGATGAGGGAGCCAGAAGGTGCAGAAGAGCCTGAAGTGGAAAGGGAAGGAGGTGACTCACCACGTGACTCCCTGAAGCTGCAGAAAGGGCAGCCATGTCTTTTTAGCCCACACTCACTCACCTTTGAGTGACATCTTAGCAATGTACTGAAGAAAGCAGTTACAGATTAGATACCTCTTTTGCTCATTTCTTACACTGAATATGTAAGATGTGTGCAGATTTTATTCCGAATAACCCCAAACATAGTGCTGGAACTCATGATGTCCAGTGTATCCTCCACAGTTCACTTCTAAATTGATTGGTTGGAGTTGGTATTGAGGTAAATCATCAAATTTTTATGAAGGTTCTTTATTTCCTTTCAGTTTGAATAGGCCTTTTTTTTCTGGGACATTTACCAGATATCGCATATCACTTACTCCAGTCGAATCCAATTAATTCTGGTTTCGCCATCACCTCACCATCCCCCTGCCTAATAGAATTTGCATAACAAGTCTTTAGTAAGGTGCCCCCACCCCTGTGCATTTGGTTGTGCAAACATCTCAGGGGGCCCTGGCTGGCCCAGGGTCTGCAGACTGCCTGTCTTTGGTCCCTGATGCTCCCACTAATGGCCTCTGCCTGCTTACTGTCATGGCGCTCATTCCTGCTGACCTGCATCATCTGCTGTTACAGAAACTCTTACAGAGCCAAGAGTTGGCCTTCACAGGAGCTGGGTCACCTGAAGCTCAGACACAGAAGACACTTTCATGAGTGCATGGGGTTCTAGCAGTGAGCCGTGTGCCAGTCCCACCAGTGGACTGCCACCTCCTCAGGTGCTGTCTAGAACAGGACACAGGTGTTCCCTGCCTCCCAGTGCATCTCCATCATCCCAGTGTTGGATGGCACCCCTCTCCTCTTGGGCCATAGTCCCCTCGAGTGTCTTTCGCCCCCCACATTCATTCCGCATTGACGATGCTGTAGTCCTGGCCTTCCAAAGAGCATAGGACCAGGGGGGATGTTTCTGTAGGTATGTTCCTTTTATCTGGCCCCAGAAAAGAAAGAGTTCAGTGTCTCCTTATACCTGTCAAAAGGAAAAAACGAGGCACTAAGGTTTTACTAAGTCTGTGAATACGGAATAAGAGAATGTAGCCTTGACTATCTGTCTTCAAGAGTGTAGTGAAAACAAAACTTGCTGCCTCATAGATTATTCTGACATAAAACACCAAACGAAAAGGTGAATGAGACTACCTGAGTATCCCAGGCATGATGAAATTACTAATTAGTCCCCTTTGGGGACTAGCATGGTGAAATTCGATTGAAAAAAATAAGGTTACGAAATAAAGTCTTTACAGCCTTAATTCTTATTTATGACAAGGGCAACCCTGTTAAAGATAATGCTATCAGATCCCCTCAGACAGCTCTCCACTTGGAGAGACAAAGTACCCGCAGCCCAGAGAGAAATCAGCCTCTTACCAAACCTATAAATAAGTGTGTTATTCTCACCAACAGATTTGAAATATGATTTTTTTAAAATGTGTTTCAGAGTTTTTGTTAGGATTCCACTTCCTTTTACTAAATTTAAAATGTAGTTGGTTCTATCGTCTTCTCTCAAAAAATAATATCGACCAGACGGTCATTATATAATGTTCCTGTCACTATGTTGTTCTCATGGCGTGAGTATCTGCTTCTTTCCTTCTACCCATTAATTCCGTGATTGCTTTTAATTCTTGTTGTGATTCCCTGTGCCCTTTGTCACCCACCAAGTGTGTTCACGACATATACTGTCATATACTGTAAGCTTCTGCCATTCCCTTGGTAGACTGTTGTTGTCACTGATATTGGAAGGCAAGGATGTGGCAGCCACCAGAAAACAGCATGCGGACTCCACTGCTGCCTGCCTACCTACCTCTCAGTCCCCTACTCTTCCTGGCTATGGTAAAAACATACATATGCAACTATATAACCAAGGTGCCAGCTTCATGCCTTGAAACATATAGACTAGATGGGGAAAGAAGATGGGGTACAGGCTGCAAGACAAACAGAAAACCTATTTTTACCTAGCCATCTCTCCTATTATTTTATTAAAAATCAATGCATACTTTTTATAGAAAGGTTTGCAAACTGTTAAGAAAAAACCAAATTGTTTCTGCTTGTTCTTCCTCAGAAATAAGTTGCTGGTGTTTGAGCTTATCACATTGCTTTATTTCCCTATATCTGTGTGTGCATGAAAAAGTTTATATTCTGTTTTTTCACTTATGCAAATTTTCCCAGATTTTAAATGGTTTAAAAAAATTATTTTAAAACTTATAAAATGCTATTCTGTTGATGTTTAATAATTTATTTGGCCTATATCTGGTCAGTAATATTGAGTATTTCCTCAGAAATTACTATAATGGATAACCCTTTCTTCAAAAATTCCCTCGTGCATGCTCTTCTGCTCACACTGCTAGTTATTTCTTTATAGCTTCCGACTGAGATTAACGACCCCAAATGTACACACTCATGGTTGGGTAGTGGATCTCTACTTGCTCTCCTTTGTGCTGTTGTTTTGTGAGAGCATCAGTAAGCTTAGCATCTACAGAAATGTGGGTGGTAGAAACATGTCTGAGCTCATTGCACAGAGACCAGGGCCTCTGCCTCTTGGCGGACCCTGCAGAGACTGTGGGTGGCCCGATGGGCAGGGGCCAGCTTCAGGATGCTGGCATGGCTGTGGGAGGTTTATGGGCATTACCTTGTCCCCCTAAAGAAAGGCTGTTTCCACTTCTCTATGAATGGCCAGCTGGACAACACACCCTTCGTGGCTGAATGTGCCCTCCCAGCTCAGTCTCCAGTGGAAGTCTGCGGGCTGTCCCAGCCTCCACTTGACCACCCTAGGAGTAGCATCGGACAGACCTGGCTGCACCATGTCCCTCCATCCTCATCACGCATATTCAATGTGCAGACATGGGACTGCACTCTGAGCAGGGCAAGGGGACAGTCGGGGCTTCAAAGGCGCCTCCCATGCCCTGTTCCTCTTGCAGGGTGTGGACGAGCCGTTCCCTCTGCTTTGGAGTTTGCTTTTTCTGAGATGCAAGAATATTATATCTACCTGCATGGATGTTAATGTGTCTTTTGCTCTTTGGATGAGTTCCCTGAGAAGGAAATCAAGATTATCAGACTATTTTTAGTAGCACTTTTTTTTCATTGGCATCTTACCCTTAGAATAAATAAATGTTGCTGAAACCTATTAATAGATAAGAAATGAGAATTCTGAAGCATTGGTTTTTGGCCACACATCAATGAAAAACACTACAGATGGATTGAAAACTTTGGTTTGTTTCTAACTTTTGTCCCACATGGAAGAATTGAGTGACATTACAATTTTATACGTGATGAGAGTTGAGAGGGCCTGGGGGGTGTGTGTAATACGTGTGAAAGTCTGCATATATTAAACCACACTTAATTTTCTAGGAGAAATGAAGTTTTCTCTGAATACTTGCCAAAGTTATTAGAAATAGAATGAAATAGGCATTTAATATTTATTAGACTTTAAATAGAGTATTTTAATCTATTTGGCATAGTAAGAAATCATTATTATACATATTATTCATTTACATGCCTTTATGGAACCGTTAAAACCATTGTTTTGAAGAACACAGCATGAATTGAACAAGTATTACCAAATTCAGGTACCCTTTTGTCAGCATAAAAAGCTTCTCACCATTATGACCTCCTGTATCCTAAAGTCTGAAATTAAAAATACTTTCTAAAAGCCTTTACATTTGTATGGGACTTGACAGGTAGTGTATGTTCATGTGCACTATCTTATTTGCTTTAAAAATTTTCCAGATAATAAGCACACAAACAAGCATGCAAAAGAAATGATTCTAATTTGAAAGGCACCACATGTGTAACTGAGGTAATAAATATCTGGCCACATAATTTCCTACACGCTGACTCATCACAGATGGGCCTGTCAGGGAGGGAGCATCGCCAGTCCCAGGCCACTGGTAGAGTTTCTGCTAAAGAGCAGGGGGCATAGGGCAGAGGCTCTGTGACCTTCTCGGAGTCACTTACGTAGGTAAATGCCACTAAGTCTGTCCCAAGGACATCGCTTTTCTCATGGTGTTCTCCCACTTGTCTTTGTTATTCTGCTTTAAAGGTTGGTTATTTGGTTTGGGGAGGAGGAGGAAGTCATCAGGCAGGATTGATCTGCAGGTACAAGGAGGTAACATTGTCATTATAGGCTACCCTGTCACTGATGCTGTGTTCAGTAGCGAGGATCAGAGGTCACACCTAAAATCAGCTCAACCCACAAAGGCAGTTCAGTGGCTCATGTGACAACCGGGGCTCAGACATGGCTGGAGCCCAAGGCCCATGGTTTCTTCTGGGTTGTGGCTCTATTCCTCTGGGGTCCCTTCCACTCTGCCCTCTGTGTCAGCTGAAGGTGTCTCATCAGGCCTTGCTCAGGATGGAGCGAGAGCTGCTGGGAGCTCCAAGAACCACAGGCCATTGCGCACACAACCACAGGGGAAGAGAACTCTTCTTTGCAGCCCGCGGACACTGGCCTTGGGCTCCCCATGTGGGGAACAGCTCAGGCCACATAACCCATCGCATGGACACCCAAGCACCACAATCGAGAGTGTGGCATCTTGGTTGGACAGAGGCCACATCACAGCACCGTGGGAAGGCACAGCTCCACATAACACTGCTCTGCCTGCTCGTGGCACCTGGGAGGCTCATTTCACCAAACCCACTGACTGGAAGGGCTGAAAGGAGAAAAGAGTGAACTGACTGCAGGGGAGGTCACAATGACCCCCCTGAGATCAGCAAGTCATTCTGGTGGCTTCACCTGTTCCTAAGTCAAACATCGTCACATGTCTCATCAAATTTGAGAATGTAAAGTTGGAGTCGAGAGTGAACCAGGACAGATATACCCACTGAGA
Source organism: Anoura caudifer (assembly GCA_004027475.1). Taxonomy (NCBI): domain Eukaryota; kingdom Metazoa; phylum Chordata; class Mammalia; order Chiroptera; family Phyllostomidae; genus Anoura; species Anoura caudifer. The sequence continues at coordinate 233,977 of PVKU01000344.1, read as the reverse complement.
CATCTAGGGTCTTACTCAGCATTGTGTCATCTCTCATTTCCTAACATCAGTTTCATTGTCAAGGGTGGATTATGCTTTGAAGAACTCTTATGGGCAGTTCATGCCTGTGTCCAAAAAATTGTGCGTTTCCAGCTGAGATTTCCTTTACTTCCAATTACAAGTCACAACCCAAATGGATGTTTCTGAATTTAAAAAACAAACAAACAAACACACTATGAATCTGTGTGTGTGTTTCTGTGTCCACTTTAAAAGAAGATCTGAACATGTGTTGGCCCCTGTCCCGCCAGCTCACCGCAGCCCTTCCTCCACCACCCACGCTGTGATGGAATTTGCTTGCCTGGAGCAGTCAGGGATGATGGCATGATGATGAGGAACACAGTTTTGCACCACATGGCGCTTCCAAGGCGAATGGAAAATCCACAGTAAAGTGCATTCATATGGGAAAGGAACAGGAGGAGGGAGAGGCTTGAGGTTGAATTAAGTGACCCAACACTTTCAGACTCATATTACTTTCCAGACTCATTTGGTAAAGTAGATGTCTCCTTGGAAAACCTGAGTGATGATGTAACACCTATTTTTCAGATTCAGATGAATGACCAGACGTGCAGCCTGCATTTTTGCAATGCGCAGATTGAGGCGAAATGATGCTAAGCTTGTGCTGATTCAGAACACATCAAGTAGTTGTGGAGTTGCCCTCATACCAAATACCATGCAACTTCAAATGATTAAAAAATAGATTTGTCATTTTAATGGTGTGTTATTTTATTCACATTATTTGCATATGTCATCAATATAAGAAGAGTTGAAGACTCTTCAAAACAGCTTATAAGCTATTATATGTAGAAGTGTGATTTGAACTCTATATTTTATATATTAAAATAATGTGGTTAATTTGAGAAATGGCCATCTACTTTTGAAATCAATAAATGAGCCTTTCAACTTCATATGACTTTTATATAATTTATGCCCAGATTATTTATCCATATGGCTTTATTTACAGAAATCAAGTAGTTAAGGAAATTGGTGCATTTCTGGTCCAGCAAACATTTACTGAGCGCCTGGGCCCTTTTAGATAGTTCTACCATTGGATCCTCTGAACTCCTTAGTAAGATATTTCCTTGCAGAAAAATTGTCACTGAAGAAGTAGGAAGATTAGGAGGCTTACAGCAGTTGGCTTAGTGTGAAAACACTTTCTGTGCTCCACAATTAGCGTTTGGGGACTGCTGTCAAAAGAAAATTCTAGAATAGCGGTGGGTATGTGTGGGAGGCAAGGAAGGATGGTCTAAAAATAAACAGAGTTGAATTACTTTGATTGGTTGGTAAGCATGACATCTTCTACATTTTGAATTTCAACAACACTCGGGAAAGACTTGATATTTCGGTGCTTATCAAAAGTGAGGATGAGCTAAAGTGGGCTTGAAAGCATGGGTGAGTAAGGAAGTTGCTTCTAATGTGGAAACTGCCCACTCAGAAAGTGTGTGCATTGCTACTCGTGCGGCCACCCCCTGGGCAGGGGCCTGAGACCTGTGCCTGCCCTCACCTGCCACACACTAAGGGTGGCCTTTTTGCTTGGCCCTGTGTTTCAGCAGTGGGGTGCATGTGTCCTGAGAGATGCCTGCAAAGGACTATGAATGTGAAGTCACCTGAGTAGTACTTGGTCTGACCCAGGTCTGGGGGGAGAGTTGGAGCCATGCTGATCCCTGTCACCTTTGCTGGTTTGGTTGGGGCCACCTGGGTCCATGCCACTCATTCCTTCACTGAGCATCACTGGTCTTCACTGTCCTTGATGACAGGATTGGACATACTGGGCCAGGACTAGGGGCACACCTGGAGCAAACTGGACCCTTGTCACATATGGATTACAGGTTACTGGTAAAAATCGGGTATCTTATTATTTCAATCTTGCAATAATATCAAATGCTATTGATATTATTCTGAATTAACATGCATTGTTAACAATGGGCTTCCTCAACAAGCATTTCTACTTCAAATGTCTGATGTTGAAATGTTGTCACGTTACCCTTTTCTATAGTAAATATACAGATAGCCTCCTTCTGTGGTGGTGCACTCTGTATTTAATTTATTTCTTCACTTTAGTTCCTGGCCACATTATCTGATTCCTTCAACATAATGGCCTCTTTCTTAAATTTGCTGATCATGAGTTCCACAACAGCATAACAAACTACCATGTAGAGCAAGCTGGCTTATAAGCAATAATAAATACATGATAGTTCTTATATGGTGACTCCATCCAACTTGATAAAACAGTTTATTTAATTTGAGTGTGTGTATACTGTTACTAGTTACCATGCACTCTTATAGTCATTTATTTATCATTGTCACTAATTGCCAAAAAATGGAAGGATCATGTCTCTCTCATTTTACTGTCTCTAGTGCTCTATACCCAGAAAACTGATGTATAGTTTCGTTAATCTCATAGTTCCTTTGCAACATTGAGGTAAGTTTTAATAAATTTATCATTTTAGAGACTCTTTAATTTCTTCCCTTTCTCCCTCTTTTTTATCCTTCCTCCTTCCTTCCTTCTTTCCTTGCATTTTGCCTCCTTCTCTCCCTTCCTCCTTTCCTTGCATTTCCCCTCCTTCCCTCCCTTCCTTCTTCCCTTCCTCTCTCCTTTCCTTCTTTCTTTCCTCCCTTCCTTCCTCCTCTCTTCCTTCCCTCCTTCCTTCCTCCTTCCCTCCCTTCATTCCCTCCTTCCCTCCTGCCCTTTTTTCCCCCACAAGAATTTAAGAGACACCCATCATCTGCCAAGAACTCTAATGGGGCTCAGGAGCACCATGGTGATTAAAAGCAGAACTCATGCAATTTACAATCTAGTTGGAGAGAGACATTGATTCATGGTCCCAGGGAGAAATGTAAAACTACAGCAGCAATAACTGTTACAGAGACAAACTATGCAGGGCCCGTGAAGGCATCCGAGGAGGTCTGCTCAATTGAGCCTGATTACAAAGAGGACTTTCACTCAGGAACATGTGGTATACGGGAAGGAGGGAGTGGGGAAGAGTCAGAGAGAGATGGGGTGGGGTGGAGAGAGAGACAGACCCAGGAAGGAAGAGCAGCTCCACATTCAAAGGCATTTTAAACAGTGAACACTATGCTTAAAAACAAAGGAATTTCTTCGTGGCTAGAGAACTGCAACCTCAGGGAAGGAAGCGTGGGAGACAGATGGGGAGAAATGGAAGATGGAATGGCATTGATGGACTGGCTAACCTGTAACGAAACACTGCGTGCTTATCCTCGGACTGTGGCTTGGACCGCGGAGTGTGCAGAGGCGGAGCAGGGAGGCAGACCTGAAGTCTCCTGGACAGCGTGCTGAGAGCGGGCCCTGAAATTGTACTGGTGATGCAGGCGGACTGGAAGCAAGGAGATGTGTACAGAAAGCAAGACTGGTGGGACCTGGTGGCCAGGTGGATGGCAGAGGTGTAGGTAGGGATAAGGGTGTTGGGCAGTGGTGGCAGAGCTCTGAGAAGTGGGTGAGGAGTGGATGACAGAGAGTTCACATCAAAAATGCAGACAGCCTCCTGGGATAGGGAGGGCAGGTAGACCCATGGGCTTCAGTGTTTGGCTGGGGACCATACATGTGGTTAACTGAGTCTCAGCATGTATAGAGAAGGTGTCATCACCCAAAGGAGCAAAGGCATCAGGTAATTTGTCTTCACTCCCAAGTCCCTCAAAACTCCACATGTTTCAGTCAGGGTCTGAGGTCCCCCTATGCACAGCCTGTGGAAGGTGACATGTCTGTTTATGCAAAGCCCGATTGTGCAGTTACCACCCAGCTCAGTGGGAGTGGGCACTTCCTGACCTGCTATCTAGGACCATCAAAAGGACCAGAGGAGAGGACCATTGCCTGTCTGACCAACCAGATGACAAATAGTTGCCTTCAGACTTGGTGTTTCCCTTTTGGCTTTTCCTGTTGGTCTGACAATTTGGGGACTTCGTGTTGAGGAAACAATTGGACATCTCAATACACTACACAAGTGTGGTGACCACAGTGTCTCTGGCTGCCATTGAAATAACATCATCTCTGAGTCTACATACAGACCGTGGTTCACAGGACACCGAGCTACTCATGGAGATTACGGAAGAACACGGGGAAAGGCAGACAGGTACAACTCTTGAGTTTGTGCTCAGCTCAGTGTCAGCAGTGCTGGGCATCATCTCCTTAGTCTCCTGTGACATCCTTTCCTCTCCACACAGCTACTTTTGCATAGAAGCACTGGTCCATTCTCAGCACTGGTCCTTCCTTCCAGCCCCAATGCTGCTTCAGAGAGTGCTCCATGCTGTCCTTGGACTGGTCCTGTGTAATTGTTCTACTGTCCTGTGACTCCATGGGGTCAAATAAGTCAAGAATGATCAATCAACCCATGAGTGGTGTGGTCAAGATGAGAACAATATAAACAAGCACTCAGAACAGAAACAGACTCAGAGATGCAGGGAGCAGACTGAAGGCCTCCAGAGGGAGGGGACTTGGGGTCTGGTAGAAAAGGTGAGGGATGCAGAAGGACAGAGTGGTAGATACAGAATAGTCATGGGATGTGAAGGACAGCCCAGGGAGTACAGTCAGTAATGACTCTGTGTGGTGCCAGGTGGGCACTGGAGACGTCAGGGGGCCACTTTGTGAAGTGCAGGATTGTCTACCCACCATGCTCTACACCTGAAACTAATACAAGTAATGTTAAATGTAACGTGTATTTGGAAAAAATTCAATTTTTTAAAGTATTGCAGAATATCCAGAAAAAAATAGATTGTGCCCCACCTGTCTCAAATGCCAAGGCAAGTGTTTCTCTTCTTTCCTATTTCTCACTCATAATTTCTGTTGTGGGTAATTCTTTTCACCCTTTTACTCTCCAAAATGTTCTTGCAGAGAACATGTCTCCTCTCTCTGTCTTCCTCTCCCTCTCCCTCCCCTTTCTTTCTTTTCTTTGGGGTACAATTCTCTTTCCCCTCAATAGGATTTTTCACATTTCCCAAGGAGTGGGTGTGTAGGTCAGTGTGTGTATGGGGGGTGCTGTACACAGTCAAGTTCCTTTCTCCTCCCTGACCATGAACTTTTATTCTCTTTGGTCAAGCTCCTGGCCTTTCTGATGGCTTGCTTTTAGTTTTTCTGCATATCTGACACCTTGTATTTATCCTAGGATCCAGTGATATTCATCCATTTTCTCTTATTGCTGGTTATTTCTTTCATAGTTATGTATTTCATTATTCCAATGGCTTTTACTGACATTTTCAAAGCAATAATACAAAATGGGCCGCTCCCTGTTCTCTGCACATGGGATGGGATTACTTGGTGTGGCCAGCAGCTATCTCCCGTCCATCCTCCAAAGTCTGCCTTCACTTTGGGAACGCTGACAGGCTCGCCCCTCCTTTACTGTCCCTTCTAGTCAGAGCTTGCCCCTGCCCACCTCACAGCTTTGAGCCTAGGTCCAGGGACAAGCACTGGGGGAAGTTTTTGTTTGAGAGATCAAAAGATTCCCGAAACCTATTCTGACTGAGGAGTTTCCAGCGTAGGTGCTGATGTCCCCTTGGGTCTTCTGTCCATCTCCCTTCCTGGAGTCCCAGGACACTGGGCCAGTGGGAGCCTGGCAGGGGCCACCCAGGAAGCCTGCTGTCTGAGGCCCTGTGTAACAGGGAGCTCAGTCCCCAGACTCTTGTACTGCAGAAGCCTGGTTCTTTCAGGGATGCTTTATCTCCCACATAACAAGGAGGCTGTCCTGCCCTCGGTAAGCTGAGAACTGAATCATGCCCCCAGATTCCCATGTCGGAGCCCTGACCCCTCTATGCGACAGTGTTTGGAGGTGGAGCCTTTCGGTGGTAATGACATTCAGATAAATTCCTGGAGATGGAGCCCCCATGATGGGAGTAAAGTCCTTGTAGGAAGATTCATTCTGTGTGTGTGTGTGTGTGTGTGTGTGTGTGTGTGTGTGTGTGTGTGAGAGAGAGAGAGAGAGAGAGAGAGAGAGAGAGAGAGAGAGAGAGAGAGAGACAGAGACAGAGAGAGAGAGAGAGATGTGAGGATGCAGCAAAAAGGTACCATGAGGAAGCTAGGAAATGTGTCCTCATGAGGGAACCAAATTGGCTGGCCCCTTGACCTTGGTCTTCCAAGCCTCCGGAATTGTGAGAAATGACTGTTATATGAGCCATCCCACTGGCAGTATTTGGTTGTCACAGCCCTCACTAAGACAACAGGTTTGCTTCTTGACTGTCCGCAACATAGTTTCCTGGCCCACTACATCACTTACTTGGAGAGAACAGGTTCCATTGTTAGCCACCATCATGATCAGAAGAAAGTCTGCCATTGAATGGGGCCAAGGTCATGGATGGCAGCAAAGTGGCCAGTGAGAGCCGAGGAGGTAGGGGGTGAAGTCCACTCCTGCTCTAAACTAGTGACACGAGTGACAGGGAATGAGGTGGCAGAAATATGGGGAGAGGGGCTCTCGTTAGAGAACATCGCTGTGAGTGCAGCATGGGAAACAAAGTGGGTCTCCAGCTACATGCGGCTTCCTCTGAAAGAGTTCCAGAAAATAAGCTCATCCAGCCTGGATCAGCACACGGCAAACCTTAGCACATCTTCTGCTGAGCATCTCTGATGTTTATAAATCTTTCAACACAGGACTTGCAAGGATGAAGGAGCGTAGGACATTTGGCCTCTGTTTCTCCTATCACTTCTAGAAGCATCAGGAGCCCAGTGAGATTCTGTGATTTGGCTTCTTATACACATCTCTTCTTGGATGCCCTTCCAACTATTTCCGTTTGAACTATCCTCTTTCGGGAAAACAACTGTAGTGCTCCCACCTCCAACCCTAAGAGGATGAAAACAAACAAACAAACAAACAAAAACCCTCTGTACAGATTGTTTAATAAAATAGACAGGAGACACGTTCAAGTCAAAAATAGTTGACAGCTTCATACCCTAAGTTTTTAAAAACTTAGCTCACAAATTAAAAATTTCCTACAAATACATGTGCTCTGTCTGCCGTATGCTTCTGGGGCACTGGAACAAGCCAGCCAATGAATAAGACTGTAAGGAAGAGGAGACATCTAAGGAAATGAATTAGAAATGAAGCTAACTCAATTTCAGAAATAATAGATGCATGAGAAGAGAAGAATCAAAGAAGTAGCTTTCATGATGTGAGGAGAGAAAAGAAGCAGACTGAATGTGCTGGAAAATGTGGAGATGAACACAGTGAGAGGGATGGTATGAATATGGAGAAAACACCACGGAGAGCCATGGACCTCAGTGGATGTGCTGAGGAGGACCCTGGAAAGCATATTTCAACGTTTTTTAAATGTCCCTGTGGTGATGCAGAGATGAAAAGCTCTCCCAGGCACCTTGGAGCATCTCTGTTCTTGTCCTCCTGGTGCGTGTGACAGTGTGGGAGGAACCCTGACAGGGCCGTAGGGCACCTCATGGTCATGGTGCTGCTCCCCAACAGAGCCCCGTGGGGACCAGCTGTGGCCAGGTTCACCCCTGGGAGCCACTGTCCCCAGCCAGGGGCTCCCCTGGGCAAGCCCTCCAGGGTCCCGTGAAGGGGCACAGTGGAGGAGGCAGGTCCTCAGCTGGGTCCCAGGCTGGTTCTGTTTGCTTGTTTGTTGGCATTTCTGACTCAGGCAGGAAACCTGTGCGGTTCTGCAGTCCCAGCACTGGGACGCTTCCCTGCGCATGACCTGAGCCTTCAGCTGTCACTGTCACAGGGATTCTGCAGAGAAGGGAAATGCTCCTGCACTTTCCAGAAATTATTGCTCTGCTCCTTCATTTTTAAAATGAAGGGCTTTCTTCGGCATTAAAAATATAATTAGAATATGGGTAAATGCATGAAAAGATGTTTCACTGAAGACAACATACAGATGAAAAATAAGCCCATGAGACTGTGCCCAACATCATTAGTTGTTAGGGAAAGACAAACTCACACTGGAACACCGCTCCCCATCTAAACTAAAAAGCACTGTTCCCCTCCCCCCAGTAAATGAAGACTTTTGTCTAGGAAGTCCCTCCTTGCTCCAGCTGTGTTGTCTTGTATGTGTATTGGGTTGGCTGAAAAATTGGTTTGGTTTTTTCCATATGATTTATCTAGTAGTGTTTAGTTGTCTTCAACTTAATTCAAAACCAATTTTGTTAGATTGTATTGTGACAGCTGTCATATCAATGCACATTTCAAAAAAACTTACCAAAATTGGTGTATTTTTGTGTAGCCATTTCAATATTGAGGATGGAAGAAAATATGCAACATTTTTGGCATAGTATGCTTTCTTATTTCAAGAAAGGTGAAAATGCAACTGAAATACAAAAATGATTTGTGCAGTGTGTGGGGAAGGTGCTGTGACTGACTGAGTGTGTCAGAAGTTGGTTTGTGACATTTCATGCTGGAGATTTCTTGTTGAATGTGATGCCCCACGGTCGGATAGACCACCTGAAGTTGATAGCGATCAAATTGAGACATTAATTGAGAACGATCAACATCATGCCATGGGGGAGAGACCCGGCAGACTCAAAATATCCGGATCAATCAAGTTATTGATGAAAATGAAAAATGTCTTTTATTTTAAGGAAAAAACCATATGGACTTGTTGGCCAACCCAACAGATCATTAATAATGAGAAGCAAAAATAAGGCAGGGACAATGTGGTCAAGGCTGGCCTCACCAGGACCAGGTTCTGGAGGGTCACATGGAGTCTCCAGAGGGCATGAGCACAGTGGCCTTTGTCCACAAGTGCCCCAACCCCCACCCCTGCCCTGGAGCCGGCATCTGGGCAGGCTCCGTTTTTCAAGGCCACTCCGGTGTTCTGGGATGAAGCACAAATACTCTGGGGGTAAAAAAAAGAAAGAAAGAAAAGAAAATGTCTTCTCCATATGGAGCAGCAAATAACATTGAGTGAGATTCCTGGTGGGCACCTTCTTTGCTGTCCCTTTGTTCTCTCACTGTGGGGTTCACACTGTCGCCTGTGTTCCAGCGCCTGAAGGAGTAGCCCAGAGCAATGCACAATCACGCAGGGCCACAGTCCTGTCAGGAGTGGGAGCCTCCTGGGGAGGGGCGGCATGTTCCCCCTGGGAATACGCGTCAGGTGTGCTTGTGTGGAACTTGACAGCGCGGTGTGGAAGTGCCCCTGACAACAGCTCACCGAGAGAAGGGACTGCTGAAAGGCAGTTTGTACTCCTGAGAGTGCACCGTGAGAAACAGAGCCAGTTCCGAGGGACACTGTAGGGCGTGAATGGCATCTTCGCATTAGCATGCACCAGGGACACCCGCGAAAGTGCCTGCAACACAGATGGGCTTTTCACGAGGGGCCGGCACCGGGCTGCAGAGACAAAGTGCTTCACTGAGAAAATAGAAAGAAATTAGTGTTGTTAAAGGAAAAGTGTGCCAATGTGGTCTTTTTGTAAAACCTAATCCTTTTCCTCAGCAATTTCCAGAACAATGCACGTTCCTAAAAATTGTCCCCTATGTCTTTCCTCATTTCCTCTGAGTAATGCAGTCTCTTATTTTTAGAAACCCCTTATTTGTCTACCAAGTAAGAATGTTTATTAAATTTGCTATCAATTATCAAAAAATTATTCCAGTGTGACTTTGAAAGCATGCCAAGTTATTAGAAATTATTTATGTGTTTATTGGAGGAATGCTATTTCCTTTGCAATTTACACATTTCATCACAGTATATCGGAAAATTCAAGAAGTTTAATTTGTGTGTGGTGTTTCTTCATCCCCAAATTTCTCTTCTATAAAGTCAAAACACATTTACTCATTTGACCTACATGTCAATGACATGTTTGTTAATGAAATGTGACCTTACCAAACAGAAAAGTTGTGGTGAGTGTATCACAGTAACACTCTGTGTTAGTGTAACTAACCCTATCAGTGGATGTATGTATGTTCATTCTTACTGAAACACGACCATTCTTACTGAACATTCCAGGGTGTGGAATGTTCCCATCCCCACTAAGATCACATACCCACACCCACAATCCTCCGGAGCCCAGGAGCCCACTTCCTCCTTGCCCAGGGCAACTGTCCACCTGTTCCTCATTTCCACAATTTTTTTTTTTAAATCTCAGAATGCTATATGAGTTGAATCGTGAGGATGTAACCTTTGGGGACTTTCCCACTCAGCACAGTTTGCTGGAAATTCTCCCCGGTGGATGCAGGCGAGTCAGCCATCCATTCATTTCTATTGCCGCATGCTGTTACCTGCTATGGATGTACAACAATTTACTTAAGCTTTTATTCTTTAAGGGTTCCTTGGGGTTTCAACTTCTGTCTGTTTTAAATAGAGCTGCCGTGAACATTTGTGTGAAGGTTTTTGTGTGAACCTGCCTGTATATCACTAGGTGTTCTAGTTCCTTTGCTTTTCCTCTGTGTGTTACAATGCTGTTGCCTGTAAGTATAGAACGTCGGGCTGGGATCTCTAAAGGGATTTTGTTAAACCCATGTATTAATTTTGGGAGAATTGATATTTTGGCTACACTGAGTATTCCAACATGGCGCATCTCTCTATTTACTTACATTTCTCTCATTTCCCCACATCTTATGTTTTCTTGGGTTTCTGCCCAATTATTTTGGATGATTTTAAATGGCACTGCCTTTTAAAATTTGTTCTGTTTATGCTGCAGCCTTGCTAAACATACATGTTAGTCCTAGGAGTTTTGTTGTTACTGTGGTTGATTCCTTGGGTTTCTGTACAGAGACAACCAGGCCATCATTAAATATGGACGCTTTCACGTCTACATTTTTTACCTGCCTGACTGTAATTTTTTTTTTGCCTTATTCCACTGGTTGAGGCTGTCTATCAGTATGTTGAATGAGGACAATGAGAATGTATATACTTCCTTATATTCTGATCTTAGGAGAATCTTAAGGAATGGTCTTTCACCATTAAGTATAATTACAGCAATACATTTTTTATAGAAGCTCTTTATCAATTAGAAGAAGTTCCCCTTGATTCCTCAGGTGGTTTTATCCTGAATATATGTTGAATTACATAAAATGTTTTTTTTTTTTGCATTTGTTGATATGATTTTATGATTTATGTGATTTTCATACTTTAGCCTTTTAATACAGTAAGTTAAACTGACTGATTTTTTGAAAAAATTCTTTAACTTAAATGCATGCAGAATACATGCCCCATTGAAGGTAGACTCTACAAGTTTGCTGAATTTGTTTTTGAATCCTAGCCATAATTGTAATCCTGATTATATGAACCCAGCTCAATCCTGAAATACCCTCAGTGACATAACTCTGGAGAGAAGTGGCTGCTGAGATCTTTCGTATGAGGAGGGACATGAAAAATGCAAGTCTTCTTTAGGACCCTAAAAACTTGGCACTTGACAAATACCTGTTATTTGCGAACGCTTGAATTCAAAATCAAAATAATATTCAGCATGCTTTGGGGTGCCAACAAAATGTGTTTGAAAATAGATTTTCCTCCGGTATTTCTTTTTTGCCATTTGTGTTGTGATTCTTTTCAGCCTGGGGCACCTTAACTACCCAAGTATCATATTGAGATCAGAGACCCCTGAGGTGGCCTTGACACCACTGAGTTGTTATCTAGGTCTGTTTCAATGCTTGTCATAAATCACAACGAAAAGTTTCTACTCTGACACCAATACACACACTCATGATCATGGGTTTCTGAGGTCTATTATACTAACTCTCTTGCCTGCGTTTGCATCATTTAAAACTCAGATTTTAGAACTTGTCTAGAGAGGAAAATAACAAGTTACTATTGTGAATTAAACTACAAGGACACAATTTTCAGTAGTAAAGAAAAAATACTACATTTCCTTTGTTCTTGCTGTTGCATGAAAAGAACCGTTAAGCTTCTTAATAATCTACTAATAGCGAAACATTTGATTTACCTGTGCATTAGTGATGGCCATTCATCGGCAGAGTTTTCTTAGCAGTGGGTCAAATTATCTCTCCCCTAGCCAGAGTTCTGCAGAGCAGAAAAGTCACTTAAACTCTAACGCTGTCAGATGGTATCATCACCAGCTCATCTACTTTGGGAAGTTTTATCAATCCGCCTGATTTGTGGTGAGGAAAGGGGAGCGCTGTGTCTTGTAAACAAGCCCTGGAAATGCTTGTGGTGTGATGGCAGCGGCCCCCTGCCAGCTCACCTGGGCTCAGTCTCCGCTCAGCCCCACCCACTGGGAAAACCCCTTCTTTCCTTGGGGAATGGAGGGGGTGGGCCCTGCCAGCCCCACTCAGTGGCAATCCCCACCTCCTCCCTAAACATAGAGGAACAGGCAGTTGAGCCATAAAAGAAGTCTCATGTTTATAGCAAAACCCTTACTGATTTGAATAAGTTAGAACAACAATGTCAAACTGTGCTTCACAGTTACCCCTGGTCTCCAAATATAAAAGAGATTGGTTTCATTTTCTTGTAGCTTTTATTTTCTTGTACCTTCTTTTGAAGACTCCTATCCATGCAATTTCTTAATTCTTTATCATTGGGAATAGAATTGATCACTTCTCCCCCATGCCTCCTGTCATCCCCTCTGCTACTACTTTAATTGAAATAGGATGTCAAACATATTTACACTTCAAGTCCTTCCTGCCTTGAACACCTTCTGTCTTTTCTCTCTGCCTCATGGGAAACCCTAGACTCAGACATTCTCCGTACGCAGTCTGCGCTCCGTACCTCAGGGAACCAGACCAGGTAGTCAGGTAAAACCCCTGCAGTTCTGTAGATAGTACTGGGACTGTCAGCCCAAGCTAATGTCCCTGTCACGCAGGCTGGGTATGTTCTAAGATAGCAGCCTGCTCAAACACCTCTTTGTTTTGCTCAGTGAATCAGATGAGGCCCCCTGATACACATACACCTTGCCTGTTAAATGGTTCACCTGTGGACATGATGGTGGGGTTAACTATAAATGAAGTACTTGAACTCGAGTATCCTGTTGAGGTAATAATGGCAGGATGTCATCCTGCCCTTGGCAGAAATCAGGAGAGTGAGGTTGTCCTTGAAGGTGTATGACAGCTGGCCCAGACTGTTCACCATGCAGGGGACCAGGACACAGGTGAGCAAGGGAGTTCAGTCCTTGATGAGGAAAAGTGCCATAGGACTCAGAGGACAGACTGGGTATTGTCTGCCTGTCTCCGACCCACTGGCATTTGTGCAAAGTTTTGTTTTCCCCTGATGACTGGACCCCAGCTGCATGGGAAGATCCGGGGTGATGACCACTTGGGGCCCAGGGACACAGCACAGCCAGGAACAGCCCTTCCCCACCGGCTGGCTGGGTTCAAAAGTCAACGTGCCTTCAGAGAGAGGCCCGTCACCCTTTTTCTGCAAATGCCCTAATTTAACTTAGGTGGTTGTTTTTGTTTATTGAAACATACCTGACATGTAACATCACATTAGTTTCAGGCGTACGACATAGTGACTCAGTCTGTGTGAACACGGTCCCCACAGTGAGTCCAGTTGTCATCCAACCACAGCTGCAGACTTTGTTTGTGCTGAAAGCTTTGAAGATCTACTCTCAGCAACTTTTGAAGGTTTACCGTGCTGTTACCCACAGTTGCCATGCTGTACCAATGTCCCCAGGCCTTCACCTATCTTGTCACTGGGGGTGCATACCTTTGGACCCCCTTCACTCACTTCAGCAACTTTTCAGTTGTTGCTGATTACACCCTGTTGATTATTTTGTATTCAAGTTCTTCTTGGCTGTATGTGTTCACTGTGTGTACATGTGATGTCACAGGATTTTGTGCATCAGAAGGATATTTTTTGCAGTTGAAAGCTAAGCACTCATTTCAGCTTCCACGTTCTCACCGCATGTGTTTAGCCTCACTCTGCTGTTGCCCGAGACGTCTCCTCTCGTCTGATGTCTGGATTCCCTATTCAGGGCTGATCTGTTAACATTGCAAATGGCCCTCATCGCCAGGCCCAGATTTTTTCTTGCTATAAATATGTAAATTGTGAGCATAATCTTCTGGTTCATTTACAATAGTTACAGCAAGGCCAACCCAGCTGGCATTTTGCTACTAAAGAGATCAGCACTCCTGTTACTTGTCTTTATCAAGCAGCAGCTATTTCCCCTCCCTCATCTTATTTCTGGTCTAGAACCTTGGAAGCCAAACCAGGATAAGACAAAGGAGAACAGAATCCAGATAAAACCGAGTAATTTTGTTGAAGGGGTGCAGGCCTTTTGCGTTCTCAAGTTCTAAGTAGGAAGGAGTAAAATGAAAAAACAAAGTCATCTACAGACTGTATTCTTCAGCTCAACGCCACAGAGTTGAAAGAATGGCAGTTCCTTTTCTGCCAAAGTGGTTTGTACAGCAAACCCTAATCTGCCCTGGAATTCCAATATCATGCAAGGCTTCACCAGAAACATCACACAACCAAGATGCAGTAAGGGACCAGAGCCAGGGCTTTGCCTTCTTGCCCACAGCACAGGGGCCAGTGAGGAGTCGAAAGGCCGTGACCATGGATAGATTCGTGGGTAAAGGTCAGTTACAGCAGAAAATCTGTAAAAACTGGACCTTTGTTTTCCATTGTCCCCATGGCTATTTACCCAGCATCCTCTGGCCTGTTCATGCACATCACTCATATGATGTTTTCTCATCCAAGACATGAGACATTCTCCGTCAATCAAGTTCTCCACCACCTTCTCAGGCAGCTGGTCTGCAGCATGCAGCTGGGCTCAGTGGGCAGCAAAGGCACCCTCCTGGCCCTTCCCAGCTCCGCACTCTCATCAGTGTGCTTCATTCCTAGCCACCCAAATGGGCACCATCCTCCTTCCCTGTCTGAGGCTGATGTGCACCATGTGACTGTTCAGTCCCCTGTGGCCCGTGCTGGCTGGGACCACATTTGTGTTCGGTTTGAGCCCTACCCTATGCACCATGTCCTTCTACTTTGTCTATTGAGAGTGAGCAGGCACTGAATGGCTTCATGACCGCTAATGCAAGCACTTCACAGTTGGTGGCAGCACTCCAGTGCTGGGATTCACTAAAGTCCCCTCCCTGGGTACATTTGAGAAGGGGCCACACTGGTATCACAGCCACACTGGTCCAGGTCTGCTCCCTGCAGCCCTGTGCCCTGAATTGTGATCCCCTTCCCCCATATGGTGAGGGGATTAAGGGGGTGCCTAGGAGGTAACTTTGCTTTGAATAAAGAGCAGTGTTTAAATTTCTCTAATGGGCTGTTGACAACCAGGCTGCTGAACACCAGGACTGAGCTCTCTAGACCCCCTTCCATGGGGGCAGAATGATGACCCCATGCTCTGAGTGTTCCAGGTGACCCTCATACTGCAGCATGATTCAACTTCCTTCCAGGACCAAGACTTGGGATTTTCACAGATTCTTTCCACATGTGTGTGTGCATGCACATAGACTTCATTCAAACCACCAGCATCGCTAGCTCCCCATATGTGCCCTAACTCACTCACGGGCTCTGGGAATTAAATATCAAGTGTCGGGCACTATTTGAGGAATGAGGATAATCAGGCAGAATGTATTCTCACTTTTGGGAGGTTGGCATATTAATCCCAGAGACAAGTACCCAGTGAGTAAATAAGTAAACGGGATATTTTCACAGTGTGACCACAAGGAAACACAGCAGGGAGCAGGGCCATGAGCCACAGTAGAGGGTCTGGGGGGACCATCAGCTTGGCCACCCACATGGGCTGTTGGATGCGAGGGGATTCAGGCAGAGCATGTGCAAGGCCCTGAGGTGCAGACAAGCTGGGTATGCTCCAGGGAAAGAAACAAGTGAAGCAGAGCAGACTTGTGTGTGGTCATAGCAGACCTCAGTGGAGGGAGCAAAGGTCATTTATGTTTACGCAGTCTGGTGAAAAACCCTGTTTTCTTTGATAAGCATTGGGCAATGGAAGCATTTCCTGCCTGGTCTTGCTTGGGGACCATGAAGTTCATAGGGAGGAACTGTCCCTTGGTCCTTCTCAGACCTGGGTGACTCTGGCTTTGTTACTTTTCTCTCCTGCTCATTATTGAGTCATCTCCCTTAACAGTTTGGGATGAAAACTGCATTAAGCACCCTAAGCCTGGCGGTCACTGGGGCCAACCCCAGCTCCTCCTGGTAACCTGAGAAACAGGATGCCTCTAAGACTTCCTTCAGGACATGCTGTTCCTAGGAAATGCACGAAGACGTCAATTCTGAAACGCCTTCACGGTCCAGGAAGGGCATTGTAAGTCTCGGTCCTTCTGCAATTAATCACTTCCCGAATAATGCGGAACCTGAAATAATTGATGGATGAAACTGTCGAGGACAACGCAAGGTTTCGAGTATGTCTGGTTTGTCTACCACTTCATGAAGCACCACCCTGAGCAGGAAACGCCCACCCCCATCAGCAGACTTGAGGGGTCCTGATGTTTGCCCTTCTGGACCCACCTACACGCAGGTGCTACTCCTTCGTCGTTAAAGAAAACGAACAGTTCAAGTGAGGACCACAGTGCCCCAGCCACAGTCAGGTCTCCTTCCATCACCACACATGTGGCCCCTTTACCCTTTACCCCCCACCTCTTCCCTCTGGTCACCATCCTACTGTTGTCTGTGCCTGTGAGTTTTATGTTTTTTTGTTTGTTCAGTTGTTGCTTTCAGTTTTATATCCCACACAGGAGTGAAATCATATGGTTCTGGATTTGTCTTGTCTGACTTATTTCGCTTAGCATGAGATTCTCAAGGTCTATCCACGTTGTCACAAACAGCAGCATTTCTTCTTTTCTTGTGGCTGAGTAGGATTCCATGGTGTATACGCACCACGCTGAGACTGACTTTCAAAGCAGGGACATGACACAGGACAGGGTGACCCCTGTTGCTCCTGAAACATGTCACACAGCCTGGTGGAGGGGTGGGGGGCATGTGTAACCACCTTGAGCTGTGCTGCTTGCTGAGATTCGAGTCGTCCCAGGGTCTCCTTGCCAGGCAGGGTGATCTCCTAAACCTCCCAGAATAACTGAACCTCTCAGAATAAAGAGCAGCGCCAACCAAGCAAGCAAGACACCTCCTCAGCCCAGTTCACGTGCAGGACTGGCAGCCTGAGGTCTAGAAGCACACTGCCCACATATTATGCATCAGCCAATGCAGCGTGATTTGAAGAGCGTGAAGTGTAGATTAGGAAAGTGGTCGGAAAGCGATAGCAAAATTGTCTTCAGTCATGGGGTTGTGAGTGATTCTTACATTTTTAGAGGCTGCTTCATACTCTTTTCCTGGCCATGACATTGATTAGTTACAAAGAAGGGTAGAAGTTAGAGTTCCAAAATCTCTGGGTCCGTCACTGTCTTGTAGGGTGGTTGAAGCCGGTCATTGTGATGGGCACCAGGATTGGGAAGTCCTTGCAGCGTAGGACAGCATGCGGGTCACACCGTGCTTGTCTCTGGTGGTGCCGCTGTAATCTTGTGGGACAGACAGCAGTGCTCAGTGTCAGAAGATCCCACCTCACTTCCGTGTGCATTTCCACGTCCATGAAATCATGTGGATCTACTGTCACAGGCAACTGAGACTCCGTGTGAAATGTGTGTGATAACACTGCCTCCTCGTGCCAGAAGTTGACGACAGAATGGAAATGACACACGATGGATGGAATCCTCTGTATGGAAGTGGGGTGCTGGGGATGTCTGGGCTGGGTGGAAATTGACACTGAATTAACCCTGTGGGTCCCTGTGTCTAACATTCTGTTGATTACTTCAGGTTTAGACCAAGTATCTCATGAGGTCGTATTCCACTGCTAGATGATTTAGCCATCAGTTCCCCAGGTTCACTGGGACAGAATCCACATATAACATCACCGTACACTGCTTTGTAAAAATTATAGCATGTACTGAATTGTGTGATGATGGTTTCTGTGAATTATAGAAAATAAAAACAACTGTGTGTACATTTCCATGTGTTTGCTTCTGTTTGATGTGGACTTATGATGTACATGCAAAGTACCTGTATGCTACATATACACGGAACAGCAGAAGGAAGGCCTGCCTGAGTGTGGTTGGTAGGGTAATGATATAGGTGCAACAATTTATAGTTTTAATTTGAACATGTCACCTAAAGTGTCATATGGTGTGCCTGAATGCGAAGTTATTTGTGCTGGACCATGTATGTGGATACTTCCGGTTCTCCCATTGACTTTGGTGTTTGAAGATAACTATCACCATTGGTACCTGCAGAAAGACCCTTAGGCATTTTCTTCGGCAATAATTACATTTTCAGTCCTGTAAAGATAACAGAACATTCACTAACAGATCAAAATGATCACCAAAACCCTGTGGATTAGTTCATCGCCCTTAGGAAATATAACTAACAAATGCCCTTACAACCAATTCCTGTGGAGCAATATGTTAATGTATGATTATAATTGCAGTATTTAAAAGTTTGTTCATTAACATTGCTTCCAGTTCAAATACTCTGCTTCTTTGAAGCTCTGTTCAAGGCTAAGATTGAAATCAAGCATAGATGTAAGCCATTAAAAAAGAAACTATTTGTAGAATGTTTGCGAGTGCTCTGTCCCAGGCAAGCGCCCATCAGGGTGGACGTCCGGAGGTGGAGGCCCCCCAAGGAAGGCAGGCTCAGGTCGCTGCTGGGGACAATGTTTGAGGAGACGTAGCAGCTTTGGCATTTGCTGCGGGGTTTGGGGGGTGGCAAGCCTCAAGCTCTGTCTTCATGGGAAAGCACATGAAAAATCTGACAATGTGCACAGATGCCATCTATCATCTGTGCACCTTCAGCCATGGGCTTATTTTATTCAGCTGGAAGTCCTTGTTGCCCCTGAAGCTGGCTTTATTTCAGACAGATGGTGAACAGGATGCCTGGATTCAGCTGTGGTACCGATGGAGAACAAAGGTTGTCCATCGTTTACATGCATTGATTAGAATCCACGTACAGCTTGGGATTTCCATTTGGAGACCATTTTAATTTAATAATATGTGGCATCGACCTTTATTTTTGTGAGTGCATTAGGAAGCATGGGGCTTGTGTGGATCCTAAGAAGTCGAGATCCACGGTTTCAGGGTCATGGTCATTCCGCAGTTCTTCAGTTCAACATTGGCACAGATGTTAAATGATGCTGCTTCCTCTGAGGCGTGCTAGTCAGTGCCACTGTGGGACTATTGCTTATACAAGTGATTATTTTCATATGGGTTATTTTTTAAATTGAAATTGAGATATTTTCATGAGGCCAGAGATACTGACTAAATTGCAGAACTTTTGCATTTTCCTGGTGGGACAGAAAGTTGCTTGGAGTGAACGAGACTTAGGAGGTGGGGTCGTTGTTTCTAAAAAGGAGTCCCAAAGAAATCGATTTTGTTCTCTTTTGGCACAAGCTGCTCTTTCCTTCCAGCTCCAGGACAGGTGAGGGCAGCTGGGCCCTGACCTGGGGGCAGGGGTCAGTGCTACAGAGTCATCTCCACTCCCTGGTCCGCTGGGCTCTTTCCCAGTAGAGAAAATCCTTCTTTGACTCCAAATCTCCAGCTGCCTATAACCATTGTCTGCCCACATGTTGCCTCATTCTTACTGATTTGGAAGTTTTCTTCATCATATCATAAATATGTCATTTGTTGAACATATGCATTGTAAATACATCCTATTTTCTGGAGTTCCTTGTCACCCTTTACTTTTATTGTTTTATTTACTTTTATTTATTGTCTTATTTCTTTTTATTATCACTCTGTGTGTTCCATCTGAGACCCCCTTGCTCACTGTACAGTGACAGAGATAGTTTTTCTGTTGTTTCCATCCGGAAGTGTCGTCATTTCACAACTTACAGGAAGGTCTGTGTTCATCCGGAACGGATGTCTGTGCGCACTGGGAGGTGCTGTGACATCTTTTCCATCTGACTGTTGATCGGCAGCCCCATCTATTGGGAAAACCACTGTTTCCCCATGTGGGTGTGTCTGGGGCTTTCTATTCCCTCCTGGCAGCTCTCTGTCTAGGGTTGCACTGACTGAACACTGTCTGAATTACTGTCGCCTTATAATAAATAACTCGTGCTATTAAGTAGCATGAAATCTCCCATTTTGTTCTCCTTCAGCATTGTCTTGGATGTCTTTGGCTCAGCCCATCTACATCACAATGTTCCTCAGGAACTGATTCTTTAAAAACTCCTTGGTTCACTGCCACATGCAGTCTCTCTGGACCTGTCAGAGGATTTTTGAGAGTTCGAACATTTCTAACAGGGCCTGTGGAAAAGTCCATCCACTGATCAAAAGTGACTCATTCTGCAAAATGTGCTGTGCTAATTGGTCCCCCAACACAGCCTGAATGTTATTCCTTGGAGAACATTTTCATTTCTGATCATCTGTTACACCATGACGGGTCTACAACAGTGAATGCTTTCCAGCTGACACTTCTTCTGTTGAATTTATTTATTTTTTCTCCAGTTTATAATCAAGACTTCACTTTTTGATTTACAGTGAAGGAAGAATTGCTAGATAAACCAAGAAAGCTATTTTCTTTAAAGACCTTTCAAAATCCCACAGCTTTAATATCCACTTGTTACAGGGTTATTCTTAGATTTAAATTTAGTGGAAAATGGGGTTATTATTAGTTCTTTGGTTTTTAAACTCATAAATCCCTTTCATTAAATGTTTTTATGAAGATTTAGCACAGTCCCACAAACGTTTGATGATATTACTGTGAACAAGTTGAGCTCACTGAAAGCTACTATTGTGAAATATTTTTAAGTGTAAAATGTGGTTGAAAATAATTTTGTATTTGCAGTCCAATAATAAAAGCTGGGATAATACATGTATTCAGGTACCTACACTACATGCAATAATCTGCATGTCCCTGGGTTCCTTCACAAGTTTCTTATTATTCTTATTATTATTGTCAAAACATTTAAGTTCTGGTCCTTTGCCCATTTTTTCATGGAATCGTTTCGTCTTTTTGGCGTTGCATTGAATAAGTTCCTTATAAATGTTGGATATTAACCACGAAGAAACCCGAAACCCTGGTTTGAAAGGATATATGTGCCCCTATGTTTGGTGTGGCATTGTTTACAATGGCCAAGATTTGGAAGCACCCATGGGCCCATCAGTAGCTGAATGAGTGAAAAAGCTGAGGTCCATTCACATGATGAAACACTACTACCCATCCTCAAAATGCCACAAAATGAAGGAAATTTCACCTTTTGCGATTGCATAGATGGACCTGGAGAATGTTATGCTAAGTGATGAGAAAGACGAACACCATATGATTTCACTGACCTGAGGAATCTAATGAACAAAATAAACTAACAGAGTAGAAATAGACTCAGAGATACAGAGGACAGGCTGACAGCTGTCAGAAAGGAGGGGCTTTGGGGAGGTGTTGGTGAAAAAGATGAAGGGATTAAGAAAAAAACCTTATAGACACAGACAAAACTATGGTGACCACCAGAAGGGAAGGGGGTGGGGGGTAGGAGAGGGTAAAGGGGATACATGGTGACGGAAGGAGACTTGACTTGGGGCGGTGAATACACAGTACAACATACGGATGATGTGTAATGGAATTGTATGCCTGAAACCTATATAATGTTATTAACCAGTGTCACCCCAATACATTTAATAATTTTTTAATAAAAATAAAATTAAACAGAACATTTAGATTCATATAAACCTGTTGGTGGGCAATGGCCAGGTAAAGAAGCAGTAAAGCATTACGAACAGTGTTTGGGGCTCCTTCAGGGCCAGCCTCAGACACACTGATGCTGGAACAATTTGATGGGAGTTCCTTTGTCCCCTCACTTGAGGGCAATATTTATAGTTAACAAAACTCGAGTGTGTTCATGCGTGAAGTCCAAATGATCCACCCTCCTCGATTTTGGTCCCTGCTCCTCTTTGTCAGCCTAGGTGATGCACTGGTGGCCACAGCAGACCCACTGTGAGAGGCAGCAGCGGGACAGAACAGGTTCTAGCAAAGGAGGGGCCAGATCAATGTGTCCCTGAAGGCTTATATACAGGAAGGAGCACCTGGGACAGGGAGGCGGGGGAGTGGTGGCAGAACGGACATAGGTGGATGGAGGATGGAGGCAGAAGGGAGGTGGATGGGTGGGTTGGGAAGGCAGGGTTTTAGAGTTTGTCTCATGGTTGGAGTACAGTTGGCAGGTCCAGTCCATGGCTGTTACTAATCACCTTTCAATGGAAGATCCTTGTAGGAATTCTGGAGCTGCAATTTACCAAAAGGCCCCACTCTAATATGACCTTTCAAATGTCATACATGCTCCTTCTCCATCCTCTTGGTATTTTTGTTGTTGTTATTGTTCTCTCTCTCTTTTAGTCCTGGAGAAGACTATTGCAGTTTATCATTCAGTAAGATGGGGGCAACTGTGGGGTGGCAGTTGCTCCTATGGAAAATAATACAATAATTAGTTAAGTAATGGGACAAGAATAAACTGCTTTGCATGCTCACAACTGTAAACCCACTATTGCCCACCCCCACCCCAATAAATGGTCACAAAATAAGTCATCATAAAAATTGGAAAACTAGTTGGAAAATTTTTTAAAAATCATAGATTAACAACAGCCAAAATAAGATGCTGATTTTTGTGTGTGTTCATTTCCAGGTCAGAGCTGTGGAGGCTTAGTCCAGGGCCCCAACGGCACCATCGAGAGCCCCGGGTTCCCCCACGGCTACCCCAACTACGCCAACTGCACCTGGATCGTCCTCACCGGGGAGCGCAACCGCATCCAGCTGTCCTTCCACACCTTCGCGCTGGAGGAGGACTTCGACATCCTGTCCGTGTATGACGGGCAGCTCCAGCAAGGGAACCTGAAAGTGAGGTAAAGTGTTGGCCCTTCCCCTTACAGATTCTGTAGCACCCTTTGACTTAGATTCTGAGGCATCATTGGAGTTGATATTTTGAATTTTGTTATAAGGAAAGGACATTTTCTCTAGTTCCTATAAAAGAAAAAGCTGTAGATGTGAGTACCATTTTTCAATAGTTAAAAACATAACTTCTCACTGAAAGCGATCATTGACTTCATTTGCGAACACCAGATTGTTCGGGATCTGCAGCACAGCGTTGTCAAGGTAATTGCAGTGACATTATCAGGCCCCATTGTTTTTAGGCAACTGTGGCTTGGCGAGAAATGACACAAAGACAAATGAGTCCGACTGAGTACTCAGAGTACAATTCAGAAAAAAAAACAGAAGCAGCCTTTGTATTGTCAGAGAAAAAAAAAACATTAAAAGAAAACAACATAGGAGGTGGGTAAAAATGTGAAAGACTGGCAATCTTGGAAGAATTTTTGTTTTACTCAGTACATAATATATTCCATTCCCCCTTAGTTTTCGCTATTGATCTATGATTTTTACCATGAAAAAAGAAAAATGCGTTCTGGATGGTTTTAAGTTACATTTTTTATTTGTCAATGTGGGAAATTGTACCTGTAACAACTATTCCATTTTTTTTTTATTTCACAAAAGAAAAAGGACTATCTTTTCAAAGAAATTAGAATTTCTTAGCTAACCTAATGAACATATTTAAGTATATACATATTTGCAAATAAAGCTTTATGCTCTGGTTTTAAAATTTAGCATTGGCTAGAAATTAAGTTTTTGGCTATGCAGTGTCATGTAGAAAAGTTGATGGTAGGCAGAAGAAACTACTCTTCAGATAAAGAAAATGGTGCAGATGCTAAGGTTGGCACCAATGCACACAAATCAGGAATTTTAATCATAATTATGGAGACTGAGAAAAATCTCCAACTATAAGACTGTATTATGATATCTGTACATTTACTTAATACATAAATATGTATTTATTGTTTATTTAAGATAGTAAATATATTAGTATATTCCAAACATGCTTTATTTGCATTTTATTTATGCATATTTCAGTGTTGAACATGTTCTAGTGTTTTCTGGATCATCTGCAAATGCCTGCCGTCCATGTGTAGACACACTTCTCCGCTTGCCCTTCCTCTGCCCCGTGTCCCGCGCAGCCATCTCCCGGGTGCACCCGGGGAAGCTTGCTCTTCCTGTCTGAGGTGCTCCGCCGGCTGCGCACTTGGGTGTTTGTGCACAGTAGCTACGTAGCCGTCCTCCCTCATTCTACGTGAGGGTTCTTGTCCTCTTTGCTGCTCTTTAAATACCAGTCATTTCCATGCTTTTATTTCAAATAAACAATGCTACTAGGGAATAGCGGTCCACTGTAATGATAAAAAGAATTGTAATAGGAACTGCAAAGAGGAATGGCAAAAAGAGAATACAGTTTATTCACATGTCAAGCCATGCGACCTTATGTTAGAAGGAGCACTATCTCTTTTCAGTTTGAAAAAAGGCCTAACAAATAAGTCCTCTTAAAAAACCCTTCTCATTTTTACTTCCTTTCATTCTATCCTCTTCTAGAGGAAACTTCTCTTAAATATTAACTTGATGGACTACCTGTTTTTAAACGATCTACTGTCCTTTTATATTCTTATGGTGATGTGATGTTCACTTTCCCTATTAATAACTACAAAGTGTGGAGACCAGTCCCCCGGCCCCGTTGGTGACATGCCGGCATCAGCACTGGGTGCACTAAGGTTGGAACGCTGAGACTGGCCGCACGTCACCTGGACCGACACCTGTCCCTCAGGGAGCTCTGTGAGTGTTGGTGAGTTTCGTGTATGCCGTCACACTTCCAACACTCACTGATATTGGTACCAGGGAAAGCAAGGAAGGCTGATAAGAGAGAAACGTCTTAGGTTCATATAAAGTACTGTTGGTTCTAATTTACTCATTTGGGACAGAGAACCACTGTGCCATATTTCTGCCCGTTTCTTCTCCTTAAGCAGAGGTGTCCAACCTGTGGCCCACAGGTCTCATGTGGCCCAGGAGAGCTGTGAATACAGCCCAACACAAAATCGTAAATTTACTTAAAACATGATGAGATTTTTTTGTAATTATGCATCTCAGTGTATTTATTTAATGTGTGGCCCAAGATAACTCTTCTTCTTCCAGTGTGGCCGAGATGCCCAAAGTTTGGACACCCCTGTGAGGGAAGGAAGATGCTCTTGTCCCCCCACTAACCTGTACCATACTCCCCCTGTCACTGCACTCAGCATGCATTGCTGCGTGAATGCTCTGTGGGTGTGTGGGGACGGCTCCATACCCAGATGTCGCTGGCCCAGGTAGGGGGCCACAAAGGCGGAGCCTGTCAGAAACAGGCTTCATCCAGGGGCTGCTGAAATCTGTGGGTCTTTATTCTTACAAGACAGAATTAAAAATGATGGGAAATAAGAGCAGGTGTGTTGCTGGAGCAAACACTGAGAAGGTTGCAACATTTCCACAGCAGTTGAGGAGCGGAGGAGTTAGAACCAGCAGTAAATTTCCGTTAATGGGAGACTCTAATGTTATTTGTTTCTTGTTGTACCTTGGGCCAGTCTTCCCCCACACAGTTAACTTGCAACACTCACAGGAGGTCTGGGGTTCGCACTAAGGACCCCTTGGTCCAAGGGTTCATACGTCAGCTGCTGGTGCGCTGTCCCATTCTGGCGGTTACTGCCGACGCTGTTGCTGTCCCTCAGAGGTGTTTTCAGCAGCAAAAGGTGCACCAGCAAAAAAAATTCATAGCTGTTTTTTTTAAACAACTTGAGCATTTTATTATAAAGAAATTTATTTTCTTTAGCCACAATAAGAAATAGTTTTCTAAATAACTTAAGACTTTGATTTAATCCCCAAATAACAAAACATAGAATTTGGAGGCTAGCAGTATTGATGTTTACATTGTAACTTGATCTCTAATGAAGCATATATTATTCACCATATTAAAAAAATCTTTAAAGGAAAAGAAATAATGCACAATTTATGTTATCATCTTGGACTATTATATTAAAGATATAAAAACACATAAGTGATTTTTGCCTCCATCAGTAAGTTAAAATTTAACACATAGATTTTGAGAGGTAAATGAACACTTCTCTTAAGCACACAAAAAAAGATGTGCTCACAATTAGGAATCGAAATCTGTTGAGTTACCTAGAGTTGAAGCCACCCCCATTCACCAGCCGCCACGTCCCTGCTGTGCTTCAGTCCCTGGCCTTTACCGACTCTGCCTCTCCCCTTACTTCCTGAGTGGAGGTCGAACCTTGTGGTCATAAAATCCTGCATTTTGGATCTTGCATCATCTCTTCATTAACTGCAACCTGTTTTGATCCTCATGCCCTGTTCCGCGGTAGGTTGGCCACTGCTTGGCTAGGACCCCAACGCACTGCCCTTCCTGCCCTAGGCTCGCCCCTCTCTGATCCAGAAACATCCGTCCCAGTTCTGTGTCCATTCTGTTTTGACAGTAAGATGAACAGTTCAAGAAAACATCACTTTGATAGTCAGGGGACTCTACAATTTGACTGCAAACTACATGCTTACCTTCTACCTTTTCCACTTCTTCCCGCTGAGTCTCAGTCCATTTTGGCTGCTCTGTCAGAATACTGTAGTCTGGGGAGCTTACAGACATCACTCCTCCCAATTCTGGAGGCTGAAAGTCCAAGAGGGCCTTCATCTTGGTTCACAGACGGCATCTTCTCACTGTGTCTTCACAGGACTCCCTGGGGTCAGTAACCCCATTAGTGAGGGCCCCGCCCTCATGGCCTCAGCACCTCACAAAGGCCCACCTTCAAATTCCATCACACTGAGGGGTAGGGTTTCAACCTCTGAATTTAGGAGGGGCACCGTGGGAGGTTTCATTTTTTAGTTCAGGGTTGCAGGGGCTATTCCTTCACCTGACTTTATAAGAGAACAAACTTACCATCCCTACTTCCTCATTCTTCCTTCTGCTTCATAGACTCTGAACATGTGCTCCTTGAATTCATACCATCTTCAAAGTGAGCTCTTGGTGGGGTTTGCCTCTCTTTGTGTTCTGGTAGGTACAGCACAACATGCATCTTCTGAGACCAAAGAACGTGCCCTGAGTGTGTCTTCTCTGGTGATGACAGGCTTGTTGGCTGTAAAATTGTCCCTGAATCTGTGTAGGGTCATTTTGACCTAAAGTACTCTCGATACAGGGCCATTCGCCCCATCCTCCGTGTGCGGGACCCAACACGAGACGTGACGTGAGGTGACTCTGCTCCAGACGAGAGGAGTTGTGCATCTAACACCAGGACCGCTGCCCTGCCGTTGTTCTCTGAAGGTGGAGGAGTGCTTATTCGGCTCAGTCAGAAAATGATGGGAGTGGACATTACTTTCTATCTGTAATACCCAACTTTCAAAAGAAATCTCTTTATAACCTCAAAAGGTTACGGATTCTATAAAGCGAATCTACGAAGGAAAATCACACCATGCAAATGTAGAAAACCAGTAGATACTATCCCATGATTATTGTGTGTGGTGAGGCCTAGGAAAATGGCTGCATAGACATCTTGACTCTCTCCCTCTCCGTCACAAGATCACCCCTAATTTTTTGCAATGAGGGGTAATGAAGAAGTTAGAGACAAGTGTGGTAAGGCCGCTAAAATCGGGGAGTCATGAGTAAGTGTTGCTAAAATATTAGTTTCATTGCATATGGTTTTTATAAACTGTAATAATGTGTTTGAATGCACTGATACTTAACTAAAAAACCTATGCATTACTCACTACAGCTGACAGTGCTTATAATTTGAGAACTTTTAAGGGCGAGGGCAGGGTTTCAGTTGCATCTGGGTTACATTAGCCTGAGATCTAGCAATGTCTGTGTTCTGCCTTCCATTGCTGCTCCGAGCCCTGAGGGAGTCACCCACAGATCAATAGATATAATCCCAGTGTCATTTTACTTTTAGCTTGGCTGGTGACTGGTGTCCCAGTGAAGATGCTGATAGATGTAGGGCAAAGTATGTCTGCAGCTTCTGCAGGGACTGGCGTCTCATACTAACAACAGGCATGTATCTTGATGTTTTATCACCTTCCCCCAGCCATGGGGTCAGGGATGGGAAGGATGACCAGCTTGACTGGACCAGCACGTGCTGAGGGAGGGCCCAGAGTGCCAGGCCTTGTAGCTGGGGTGGGGAAGCAACCGCTCACTGCCCAGAGGGGCTGCCCCAGCCTGTGCAGCTCAGAGACGCCCAGCGCTCAGGCACCTGCCTGTGCAGGTGGACCCACACCTCAGCAAGCGATTGTACCAGGGAGGTGTGGAGGGGACAGGGCAGAGCTTGGGTTTCTCATCTCAGACTGTCACCTTCAACTCAAGGGTGTCCTGTCCTTGAGTTGCTGAGGGACTGGGCAGCTGAGGGTGGCATGGTCTGAGTTTTTGCACGGGCAAGTGGAGCTGAAGAGTCGGACTCCAGTCTGGAGGGAGAGGATAGAGCAGGGAGGCAGACGGTGGGGGAATGCAGCCGGTGAGCACAGGCTTGGCTGTGGTCTGGAAGTCTCCACACCAGGCTTCTGTGGGCTGGGCACATGCTCACATCTGATTTTAAAAAATTAAAAAAAAAAAAAAACAAAAACCAGGGCAAGCCAAAGGGAAGGCACGTGGCAAGCAGCAGCTCACCGCCTCTTCTCTGGAAGGTTAATGAACACTTGCACCCTTGTCAGCTCCAGATGGCAGCGGTTTCAGAGCAGGGACATCCTCGCAACAGCTGGCCCGAGACGGCTCAGCGGTGCTACTTCGATCTGGAGTGGGAGAGGTTTGGTGAGCTCTGTCTCCGAGAGCTGACCTCAGCCATGTCCCATTACACCTTGGGCTGTGGTGGTGTGGCCGGACATATCAGAGTGAGTCTCTTGGTTGTGGATCTCTTCCAAGGAACACGTTACACCACTGTCGAGTAGTTAGTCTGCCAAGTTTTGTGAACACCTGGCGTTGGGGTTGCCGGGTTAGAACTCTGCCATGTGAGCGGACTTGCCTAACACGTGTTCTGCATTTCAATCCACAAGAGGAAGGCGGATTCCTGTAGGCATGCATTTCACTTGGGCCATGAATCTGCCTAACTCTGTGGCTAGCCTTTTAAGTTTAGGTCCTTCTAGTGGGTGTATCAAAGAGTGTTTCCTTATTGTGGTTTACACATGCATTCCCTTGGCGATGAATGGTGTTAGTATTGTTTCGTGTGCTTTTTGGTTATCCAAATAGCTTCCTTTGGAAGTGTCAGTTAAAATCTTCCATTGATATACAGTATGTGTTATGGATAATTTCTCCTAGATTCCTTCTCTTAAATGGTGCACTTTGAATGATACATGTTTTTAATTCAGACTGAGTCTAATTTATCAATATTTTTATTTTTGTTTTATGATATTCTGCAAAAGGCAAGAAATGTGTTCAGACTCTGATGTCACACATATTTTCCTCTATGTTTTCTTCTAAAAGTTGAATAGTCTAGCTCCTCATCGTAGGTGTGTGTTGCCTTTTGAGTTAATTTTTTATGTAATGGGAATTAAGGTTATACATTCTCTTTCTGTGTATAGCTATCCATTTGTCTTTGAACCATTTTTGACAATACTTTGCTTCTTATAAAGTTGATTTTTTGTGTGAGGTAAATGTTGATGCTCATGTTTTTAAAGTCCCAGTGATCTGACCGCATTTGTTGAAAAGAGTTTCTTTTTCTCATCGAGCTGACTTGGCACCGTTGTCAAAAACCAGTTTCTGGTACCTGTGAGGAACGATTTCTGTGCACTTTCCTGTTCCATCGATCTGTTTGTCTGCTTGCTGAATTGATTATTGTAGCTGCAGACTCACACTCACTCAGGGGTCAAGGTTGTAAGAAATAAAAATGTGTAAATATAAAAACAAATTCATATGTTTCTGCCTACTAACACAAAAGAATGCTTATCCAAACAAATTTTGCAAAGAATGCTGCTTGCAAATCAGTCTCCGTATTAAGCTTTCCCTGTTCCAATGATTGCTGTGGTCCCCGTCTCTGAGCAGATTTTGGCTGATGCTTCATTGTAACAATACATTTTTCATAAATGTTCTCTCTCCTTTTGGGAAAGTTCTCAAGTTTTGAAATCACATAGAGTAGCTCCTGTTACTTGGTTCTTTTGTGCGTGTGTTTTGGTTATTCTAGCCCCTTGGCATTTTGAATAATTTAGAACCAGCTTGTCAATGTCTATAAAAATCTGGCTTTCACTGGGATAGCTTTGAGTCCATCAATTTGTGGAAAAAATTACCACTTTAACAATAGAATTTTCCAACACGTAACTATAAAATATCTCTCTCTTTATTTTGGTCTTCCTTAATTTCTCTCAGAAAATGTTCATTTAGATTCATTCCTTATAACTTTTAGTTTTTAGTTACTGTTATAAAAGCCATTGTTTTTCAAATTTCATTTTAATCATTTATTAAAATTTCATTTTAATTGTTTATAAAAGTACAATTTGTCTGTCTTATGTTAACATAGCACACCGTGACACTTCTAAATCCAATGCTTGGTTCTAGAGGCTGTTTTGATGATCCCGTGGGGCCTCTTTAAAAGCACAAATAGTCCTATCTGAAAGAGGGGCCGTCCGTCTCTCTGCGGGGCCATGTTGGGATGACTGGCACCTGCAGGACAGTGTTGCAGAGAAGAGGACACCGTGTCTGTGTCTTGGACTGGAACATGGGGCAGTGCCGATTGTTAGGGATGATGTCTGGGGGTGCGGGTAGCCAGTGTCACCTTCCAGCTCTGCCTCTGCCCTCGTTCCCCACTGCGTGAAGCTAGCTGTACCCTCTGTGAGCTACGCTCCCTTTCTTGCAGCGGTGTGGGGGGCCTCCCTGCTTCCTTGCCACATGGCTATCAGCCCTCTGGGACATCCAGGGGCCTCATGCTCTGCAGTTTAGCGGCATCCCCCAGGGTGGTTTTCCAGGAAGGTCGGCAGCACGCAGGCAGATCCAGCCCTGCTTGACCTCTGGACCATGACCCTCGCAGCCCTTCCCCAGCAGGCTGGGACCTCGGCTGGTGGGACAGCCCTCTCTTTCATTTCCCTCCTGCCTTGGGCAGTGTCTTGGCCTGAAAGGAGTGGCTGCTCTCAACTTCTGCTATTCCTGTGTTTAGATTTTTCTATATTTTGTCATTGCTCTTTGTAGTTTATTCTCTGCAAATGCATTTTTCCCCTTTTTTTATATCAAAATAAAAAGATGCCGTTAGGTAAGACACTGAATTCCTAGAGTTCAAGGATGGTTATTGAAGACTCAGACTTATTCAGGCTGATGAGGAATAAAAATACGTAATATTAAAATTTGTACTTTTCTGCCTGCCAGCACAAAATAATGCTCGGCTAAAGTGTTTTGCGAGAAGCACTCCTTGGAAACTAGTCTTCATGGTAAGTTTTCCCTGTTCAGGGATGGGTGTGGCAGAAACCTAACTGAACCTTGGCTGATGCACTGATTGTGCATTTTTCATGAATGTTCTTTGTCGGTTTGAGACATTTCTCTGCTATCACCAGTTCACTGAGGGCTTTATTATCAATATGACTAATTTTGTGAAATGGTTTTCCTGCATCCATTTAAATCGTGATCTCTTTTATTTATTTTTTTAGTAATATGGTCAGTTACATTCTTTAGTATTTTCAGTGTTAATCTAAACTTGCTTTCTAGGATAAAGTCTACTTAGTCATCAGATGTTATTTTCTATGTCATTGGGTTGAACTTGTTATATTTTATTAAGAAGCTCTGTATGCACATGAGTGATTTTAGTGTGTGGTTTTCTGTAATCTTTTTTGGGTTTTGCTCTAAGAATTGGGGTGATTTCAGAAAATGGGGTACAGCAGTGTTCCCCTCTCCTCAGTGGCTTAAAAATTTGTGTAATTTCACTGTTATTTTTTTGACAAATTTTAACAGAGAAACATCTTCTCTCAATTTAGTGCTATTTAGATTTTCTATTTCTTCTGGTGTCAATTTTGGTAAATTGTATTTTTAAAGATACTTAACCACTTAATCTGTTTCATCAAATGTGTTACTACAAAGTTATTAATAGTATAATTTAAATCCTCTTAAGGTCCATAGAGTCTGTGGTAATAAGTCATTTTTCATTTTAATATTGGTGATTTATATTCTCTTCCTTTTTTTTTTTCTTTCTAGCTAAGGGTATATACATTTTCTTGATTTTTCAAAGATCAAACTCTGGCTTTGTTACATTCCCAGTTGTCTGTTCTTTATTTTAGTCATTTTTTCCTTATTTCCCTCCTTGTGTTCATTCTGGTTGATTCTGCTCTTCTTTTTCTGAGCAATTTAAGGCAGAATGTAAGGTCACTGAGTTAGCTTTTGCTTCTTTCATAAGATTGATAGTTAAACCTGTAAGCTTCCCTCCAAGCACTGTTTCGTCTGTGTGCCATGTGTCCTGTGTTAATTTAACATGACATACTTTTTATCTTGTCTTATGATTTTATCTTTGACATATCTTTGACTAAGAAGAATGCTTTGACCATGTGGAGTTCCCAGCAATTCTGTGCAGTTCCTTCCTCATCTGACACTATTGTCTTCAGAGGACACGTTCTGCGTGACTTTTACCCTTGTATGCTTGCTGAAGTGTGTGGTGCGTCTTTCACCGGCTTTCCCAGACCTGAGCCATTATTGCATGGAAGAAAGCATCACCCCTGACCATTTTCTAAATTTTAGACTTCATGCAAGTCACTTAACTTTTTCAAAGTACATAAGTATGTATGAATATTTGTTTTATATGTGTATATATGAGATATGTACATATAGACATATTCTATATTTCTTAAAACAGAATAGATGTTTGTATGGAGTAGTTGCCATTCATATATTTAATTTTACTTAGTAGTTGGTTTTTCAAACATTCTTGGGCTCTGTCTAAAATTACCTCCTGAACACCAAATGCCGCTGACCCAGGACTGTAGAGACCTGCTATTACAAAAGGGAAATCCCATATTCCCGCAACTAAAAATACAACTCAGTAAACAGCAACACTTCTTATTTTATTAATTCACCCATAGTTATTACAGTTTAATAAATGTGTAGGGGAAAATCATTGTTATGAGCCTATCCATAATTATACCTCTTTTAGCCACCTATGCGAATATCCCGGTGTATAAATATATTTCCATTCTTGTGATGGACCATTTTTTATTTTATTAGCCTAGTAAGAGTTATGCTATCCATATTATCTGTCTCAAAATAATGAAGCAAATGACTTTGCTTTGTTAGGAAATTATTTAACCCCTGACAGAACATGTTCCATACCGGGTAGGTGACATGGAGTTCTGTGGAGTCAAGGTTATGGAACACACCTGGTTCTCCAGGAGCTCCCTCTTGAGAAGAGAGTGGAGAAGGACATGCCATTGAAAGCAGGGGGACCGCAGTTCCCAGACAGTTTATCTAACATGTCCTTGTTACCTAATCACCAGGGAGATGTGACAGGAACACTGAGTGCATGCAGGGACGGGGCAGGAGTTAGAAGTGGATGGATTTAGATGACTCACAGGCACCTGTTTGCTAGTCCCAGCTGCGGTGGGGCTTAGAGTGCAGTTCAGGCTGCAGGTAGAGCCGCAGCTTGTGATTGACACATCCAGCGGGCTTCTCCCCATGAGCCCAAGTTAGTCCTTCCACGGGGAGAGCAGAAGCTCACTCCGAACTGAAAGTCAGTGCTGGTGCTAATGCTGTCAGTCCCCGAGTGAGTACCTGCAATGGCATTCATCTGCAGCATGCTGTGTGGTGTTAAGCTCACTACTTCGTACAGTCAAGAATATTACCACATAGCCATAGCCCAATATGTCTCAGTTTAAAATATTAACAATTAATCTTGTCAAAACAGATAATTTGGACATCCTGCCTTTGCTCCCCAAGGAAGAATTAAGGGAACACTTGTGATTTCTTTTCTATGCGTTAAATCCAGAAAAGAAGGCTATCAAAATTCCACAAGGTAATTTATCATTTAGTATTTGGTTGGTGTCCCTTTAAGGAAGACATCCTGGAGCAGAGAGGTAAATTAGTAGATCCGTTTGGAAACAGAATTGCATTACTTTACTCTCCTTCTGACATCACTGAAACGTGTGCTGAGTCTGCTAGAAATAAAATATGGGTTTGTTCCCGCAGCTTCTTTTGTGAAGACTTTGTTCTAGCCCCTGGTATCTCTCTTATCACATACACTCTTTATTTTAAATGCCATTGACTCACTGTAAGGTCATGGGAAAAACTCTAATACTTTCTCAGAAAAGGCATGTCGGAGATATACTTTGGGCTTCTCTGCGACACTGGAAAACTCGTGGCAATGTTTCCTCCCATTGTTGAGTATGACACATGTTCCAAGACTGCGTTTGGACCTCCTTGTTTAGCTGCAGGCACGCCTGACTGAGATCTAGCAAGTACTTTACCTGCTTCCCAAGGCAATGCTTCCAGCTAGGAAGCTCAGCAGATCATCAAAAATGTACGTCTGTTGGCTATAAGAGTTAAGAAGAATTGGGGGAAAATGCACACAGAACTTCCCTGAGATTTTGGCTTGGTCCCCCAACCAGTATATAAAATAAACTCTAGCCCTGGCTGGTGTGGCTCAGTGGATTGAGTGCTGGCCTGCTGAAGCAAGGGGTCCCTGGTTCTATTCCCAGTCAGGGCACATGCCTGGGTTGTGGGCCAGGTCTCTAGTAGGGGGCCCATGAGAGGCAACCACACATTGATGTTTCTCTCCCTCTCTTCCCTCCCTTCCCCTCTAAAAATAAATTAATAAAATCTTTAAGAAAATAAGCTCTAGCATAGTAATAACACTATGTCTGAGTCTTGGACACTTTTCTGCCGAAGCCCCCCCAAAGTCTGTCTGCTTTTTCGAGGAGGCTTCATCGCAGACCACCTGGCTAGACCTGTCTGCCCAGCAAAGCCAAAGGCCCCAAACTGCCTGCTTCTCAAGGAGATCCTTGGACTTCTCAGGCTTAGCTGTGTCCCCGAAAGGGTAACTAGGAAAGGCTGTTCACAAGCGCTGGGCTTCAGTCCTTTAAGATGAATCTTTCCAGATGGGGGAGGGGGTCTGGTCGGTCACAGAGAAGAGGCCTGCGGCGGTCTCCAGTCCTTCGTTTTATCGTAGGGGACAGGACCCTCTCCTGCGGCCCTTGGCAATTTGGCAGTCTGTGAAAAATCAAATCCAGGTGAATGTGGTAGTGACCTTGTCATCATTGAATCAGCATATTTCTGAATGGTTTCTATAGATGCCGAACACTGTTCAAAGACACACTGGCTGAGAGTAAGCTTATAGAAATAAGAAGCCAACAAATTATAAACCTGTTAAAAGATTGGCACTCTGTTTTTGTTTTTTTTTTAATTCAGTTAAAACACATTGACTTGTGACCAATTTTGCCAGCGATGGTCTAGGGGCTGGGGGTAGGCTCTTATTATCCACGAGGTCCTGTTTCTGACACCTTAGAATTTTTTTTTAACTGTAGTCCACTGATCATATCCTGGGAAAATACCATTTCATCACTAACAGTACTTTGCAGCCAGGCAGCGATAAGATAATCTTTTTTACTTGGTGTGTGTAGTTCAGCATCTTCAATGCAGAGTGCACAAGAAAGACTGGTTTGTAACCACCTCAAAATGATGATGTTTTTGCATAAAAATTAAGTGGCCAGAGCCCTTGAGCTGCAGGGAACACGGGTGATTGTCATGGCCTCCTCCCATTAACTCTGTGACCACCAGAGGTGGTGGAGGAATGGGGTGTCGGGCAGCTGCTCTGTTCCTTCTGGGAAGGGGGTGTCCTCTCAGAAGCTCGGAGTGAACATGAGGGAGGACCACGCATGCTCATGCTGTTTCAGGCGCACAATCTTCACCTGTTGGGGTGGGACCTGACCACAGGAACAAGGTGTTCCCAAAAGACTTGCTTCAGAGTTTCTCTTCACCACCAACAGAGGGAGCCCTTTGCAGGATGGCTTCCAGGCCACTGGGGCTCTGACCAGCTATCCTAGGAACAAGAACTCTATAGACTGTGGGGTAGAATTCCTTTTCTTTCATGCCAAGATTGTTTTAGGGATTATCTGAATAAAGAGTGATGTGTAAATACACATACACATTTTTACATAGCCATTTGAAAATATACAAGGCTAGATTCTCAGTGTAAGCTTATAAAGGCAAAAAAGACACATTACTAGGGACTATGAATTCATCAGACGCAGTCAAACAAGCATCCTTTCAAAACATGAGATGCATCAGAAAGAGAGTGGCTGGTATGTCATCAGGGACGTGCTTGGAACACTCGTGTGCTAAACGCTGACGTGGAGTCTTATTTCATTTTGATGCTCCTGACAGCACAATAATGATGGTTTTATAGAATCAACAGCAACGTGGGCACCGTGGATGTGCATATGATACAATGACATCTTCCAGCCCTGACAGTCACGCATGTGCTCAGGACTTTGGTGCTCCTTTGGATTTGAATTAAATTTCCATCTTTAGTGTGTGAAGCCCCAAAGTTAGCTCTCGAATACTCGTCATCTATTGACTATGAAAAAGTGACTGGACAATTTAATGACCCCTTAATATTTTGGTGACTGTATAATTAAGAATTGGAGATTTCTAAGCAAGTGTGGCTGTGACCTGCTAAGTGAGGAAACTGGTCTGCATCTCTGAATAACTGTCCCAGGTGGTACCGCCGGTGAATACCACCAGTGCCGGGGGCTACATGTGTCTGAGCCCTGACCCAGCCTTTGGGGCAGATGCTGCGTGTGTCCGATGCGAAGAGACCATTTAGTGATACGTTAACATCTGTACTGTGCTGTGTACGCATGTGTATGTATGTGCCCACAGGTAGGTGTGCAAATGCATGCTTGAGTACACACACACACACACACACACATCACTTCGGTTTCTCTCTTTGCACCGAGGGTCCAGACCCAGTAATGGATTTGGGATAGAGAACTGCTTTCCCCTCTGCTGTGCCCATCGATTTGAACATTGTGGTGCTGTGGCGAGGCATGCAGATTGTATGGGTTTGCGGATCTGTGGTGAACAGGACATTGTTCTTATCTGGAAACCAGTGCAGTGTCATCAGGCCCCAGGGCTAATTTTCAGGGTAAATTACTTTGTGCTACAAATATGATTGCTTTACAGATAAATCAGAGGAAATTAGAAACATTTTAGGAAACTAATTGAGATTGGACAGTTTTTACCTTAACAAAAATATTTAGCTCTGAGTTTCCATGTAAAACAAAATTATTGTTTAAAAAAAGCTAGTTATTTGATTTTTAGTAAGATTAATGCGTTGTAAATTCTGTAGGTATGTTGCATTTTAAAATATCTTCTTAGGAGGGAAACTTTATTCTTCCAGCTATATTGAATAATTTTCTAAATCCTCACTTGCGGATATGTTTTATTGGTTTTAGAGAGAGAGGAAGGGAGAGAGAGGAACATCGACGTGAAAGAGAAACATCCATCAGTTGCCTCCCATATGTTCCCCAACTGGGGATAGAACCCACAACTTTTCGGTGTACAGGACAATGCTCCAACCAACTGGACCACTCAGCTAGGGCTCTCCTGAGTATTTTAAGAAAGTATGGGCCTTACTCTCTGGGACTGGGTATATGAGAGTGTGTGAGTATGTGTGTGTGAGTCATGTTCAGTTCACTCTCAGCTGGTGGTTTCTAGGGTCTATGTTTCTAAGCTCTAGATTCTTCCACATGGATTATATTACCAAGCAATGAGGGGCTTAGGTTTGGGGTTGAAGAATTCAGTCACAAGCCAGTGGACAATAAGCGATGGAGGCACTTTCTGGGCCTGAGTGCTCCCTCTGGTGTCAGGCCCTTTCCCTTGCCCACCTCCCCCCTCCAAGGGGCACACTGCCCACATGGTGGGGGACGGTACTTGCAAGAAAGGGATTTCTACCAGGTTTCAGCCTCTGATTCAGCCTGTTGAGGCCACCAACTCAAAGGTAAAGAAACAAAATCAGCCTTTGGTCCCTAGGCAGTGCCCCTGGCTCTTCCCTGGTGCCTGGTTTCTCTCTGAACAATGTAGTTCTCATGGAGCAAATCCACTGTTATTTTTGGAACTTACAGGTTTATCACCCTTACTGCCTCTTACATTGGTTATCAGTAAAAACCTGTGCTCTGCGCATTATTTATAAATTCTCATGCACTGCTTTTAGGGTTTTTCCCTCCTTGTTTCCCATGAGGACATTGGATGATTAAAATCTGTTGCAAACAAGGTGTCACAGGCACAGAAGTGGACTGTTGAAGGGGGTTTATGGAAGGAGACAGGCATCTGCCTTCAAAAGCAGCTCCCCATTCCTCCCTGCCCCACAGAAGCCCCTCTCTGCGTGGCCCTCCTGCCAGGGGAGACACGGCCAGCGAAGGGCCCACTGCTCACTCTCCCCCACTTTCTGCTTGTGAGTGACTCACCGGTGCCATCAGACAGAAAATGGTCCCCTCGTTGAGTGTGATTCATTCTGGGGGTCCAGCAGCCTTACTCAACTCACCTCGCCCAAGGACACTGGGAGAAAGCCCCACGAGGGCTGCGGGTGGTCTGTGTTCCTGTGAATGCATGTGGGGTGCATGCAAGTCCTCAGGTGACATGTGGTGAGTGGCCGAGGTCCTCCTTGCCATTGCATGTGGGCGAAGGACAGAAACCTGCCCCAGCGGGCAGTGGACCCAGGGTCACAGTCTGTTTGTTTATCACAGGATGGTCCTCACCTCTCCCAACTCCTCGCTCAGTTGCCTCTCTGTATTGGCATGTGGGGGTCCCCACAATCGTGAGGCTACCAGGGTGACTCTTCTCAGGTGTGACTGCTCAGGAAAAGGGGTGCACACCCACCACAATTGCCTTCCCATGAACAACAGGCTGCTCTTGGTGCCTGTTCTCCCCGTTGCCTTCCTTCTCACCAGTGGGTGTGGTTTGCCAGGAGCAGCGCGGTCCTCATTCTCCCAGGTGAGGGGCAGTGGGCTTGTGTGTGTGTCTCCAGCTGTGAGACGGGCCTGCCAAAGTAGCTGCCACCCCCACCCTGCACATCCCCTGGCCAGCCCACACATACATGACTGTGGGCTTAAGGGAGCCTGTTTGGGGTGATCAGCGCACTTTCGAAGTTGGACCTTCAGCCCCTCTGCTGGGCATCAGCACTGCGCCTGAGTTGCAACCTGTTTCCCACCCCACTCAGGAGAGTGAGCTGAGAGTGTGCTGAGCTCCAAGCCAGGCAGATCCCTGGGGCTGTTTAGCCTCTTAAATTGTGCCCAAGACAGGAGGAGTCACTTACTCATTGTCTTAGTCCCTTCCAGGGGGCACAGCAAAACACCCAAAGCAAGGGGCCCCTGGCCCTCACTGCTTCTGGTTGACATTGCTGACCAGGGTCCGTGAAACACTCACTCAGCCATCATGGCTCCACTTCCCCAGCGCAGAGAGCGCGGGGCTGGAGCTGTAGGGATGGAAAGGGCATGCGTGGCTGGGGCAGCAGGTCCCCGGTCCCCATGGGACTTCCAGGGAGGTGCGAGGCCTCTGCACCAGGGGTGGGAGGCACAGCACCCAGCACCCCTGTGGGAGGGGTCTTCCAACCACGCTCGTGTCCCCCAGGGCCGCTGATGGACTTGGGGGAAACGTGGCATTCTTTCCATTCACATTAAATTATTAAAATGTTACTGTTTCAGAACTGAGCATGCTGAAGGAGAAGAAAGGCAAATTATGCCAAATTCAGGACTGCGTTCACAAGCAATTTATTAAGAATGTGAAATGAGAACTGATTTCAGTTGACATTTAAGCTGCAAATTCAGTGTGTGAGGTTTTTTGATGCCTGCTGAGGAGTCACCATTTTAAACTGGAATTAAATCAGACTATTTGCACAAAGCAAAAGGGAACTATTGAGTACTTTCTCTATATTTCAGAGAGAGAACAGACAAATGAGGGAATATAACATTATGAATAATGTAAAATACAACTTCTTCCATTTTGATGGACATGCACCTTAAGTGAATATAAGATAGCCTTTTTTCGTAATGAAATGATTTACGTGTATCACAGGTGAAAGGGAGAGCGATGTTCCGACACGGGTGTGGGGAGAGTGTCAGTATCTCAAGAAGCACCTTGGCAAGAGGTCCGAACGCTTGTGATGAATTTACAGTTTCCTTCTCACCAGTGGGACAAGAAGGGCTGTGTCCAAGCATGCTCCCTCCAGTGCCATTGTAAAGATTAAATAACTGTCAACAAACCAGACAGTATGATGTCCTTGGGCCAACGAGGGCGTAGTTTCACCTGTAAGAATGAGAAACCTCACAGGTATTAACATGAAATGATTTTCACAACACATTGCTAAGGAAAAGTGAATTAGCACATTATACCTATAGTACCTTTTCCTTCATATTTAAAACTCACATGTGTATACATGTATAGACACATACATGGAGTCATGGACAGAAGTCTAGAAGGACACACAACCAAATATTAACAGTGCACAGCTCATGGCGGTGGCAGGGCACAATGCCAGTTGTCATGCCTCTTGCACTTACCTGAACTTTGTAATGAGATGGAATAAGGGCCTGGAACTCACTTTCAGGAGTTCCCATCACCTGTCACCACATCTGAAGTGCCTTTCCTGACCACCCTGCCAATCAGCACCTTCCCCCGACCCTCAGTCTCTAAACCCCAAATGCTGACATGTTCTCAAAGATAGTTCTCTGTTCTGTATTTCCTTTGTATGTTTTCCTTATCAATCAACAGAAGGACTTTCTATTGACTCATTTGCTGATCACCTACCTTACCTCCCTCCAGCTGCCTCTGGGAGCTAAGCTTTCTGAGTGCAGGGCCTGTCTCCTCCATTCACAGAATCCCAGGGCTTACAGAGCATTGGAAGCCCAGGAAGCCATCCCCAACCACCCAGATGGGGGGACCAGTCTTTTTTGCATTCTAGAGACTGCAGAGGAAAAAAAAAAAAAAAACATGGGTTAAAAAACGATAAGAAACATTTTAAAAGCATCCGTGAGGACAGGAAATGTCACGGTTGGATTTTGTGGGCTATGAAATTTTCCATGTTGCCGTTCATCCCCGTTGGTGAAGGAATCTTTGGCCTGTGTGTGTGTGTGACGGTAGCTTTTCTGGGGCTGAGCCGTGGCCCCAGTTTCACTGTGCAGGCTTCCCGGTGGTTTAGGAGGATTGACAGCAGGGCCTGAAGTGGACATGAATGATCACAGCCAGGATTATACCGGGGCCCCTGCAGTCTCTTTCTCAGTCCATGGCAGTCTTCCTGGTTCTGGTCTACAGGGCTGGGCATACAGGGCTGAACCTGAACTTGCCTTTCAGCCTTGAATGTTCAGCGTGGAGCACAAACATGGGAACCACAAAGCCATCCACATGTGTCCTTCCGTTCCCTGCAGCCAGCCCCTGGCTTGGTGGAGGGGCTCTTTCTGGGGATGGGACTGACTCATTAATGCAAACATGGTGGTCGTACGGAGCAGCTGGTGATGGCGGGTGCTCCTGACTGAGAGCAGGTGTCATAGATTCTCACACTGACCTTCATCTCATTTTTCTTAATTTGTAAGGACCTCTAACAGGGATCACCACAAGGTAACCAGCTGTGGGCCTAGAGAGTCCTGTATGGGTTCATTGCTTACAGAGAGCCAGCCCTGTGAAAATAGCTTTTTGTTTTTTTTTTTTTATTTTTAAAGTAAGCTCTGTTGGGCTGACATTATTTGTTAGGACCATTGCCCTATTTGTAAAGTTGGCGTGTCTACAATTATTGGTTTTAAATTCAGAGTATGTTTGTAAGGATTCTCACTTTGTCTTCTGAAAATAGTGATACCAATGATAGGATACATGTTTCACTCATTAAACATACATGCATAAATATTTACCCATCTGTATTCATGTGCAAGTATGGCTGAGGCCCACATTAGCTGAGCAGGAGGGAGTGGGGCTTTTGGGGGCCCGCCATGAGATGTGATGCCGGTAGTTACTTAAGTGTTCTGGACAGCACACGGGGACCCTGACTCGTCTCTGGCACAGAGCCTCGAGGACACATTGCATGTTTGGCCAAGAGGCTGGCGAGCATAGCCATGCCTGCAAGCCCCAAACACCACTGTGAGTACATCTTGCATGATTTCCATTCACTATCAAGGATATCCTGTTCTTAACATACCGTTGGCTGGATAAAAAAAAAAGAGACATATAACTAATTATGGATCAAGGACTTCACAGAAGCAGCTGCAAATAGTGTTTTGTGCACAGGTATTCCTACTAAACCCACACATTGTCATCAATCCCAAATCCAAGTCATCCTTTGGAAGGATGATAAACGGGTGGACTGTTCTTGGTTAATGGTCCTTCCGAGACACAGGACTTTAGTTTTGCCAACAAACAAATAGGACACCATCTAGAGCATGCTTGGGGTGCACGTAAGTGAGGTTTTCTGTGGCCAAGTTGAAGGTCGTAAGCCTTTCATGTGCTTATAGCTGTTGTTGTCAAGGTCAGGCAGCAACTAATAACCAGGAGAAACGGACCCCCACAAAGGCTAGTCCCGCCTAGAGGGACCAGCCTTCAGCCCCCACAGTGATGTCTCACACGCGAAGGATGTTCAATGCAGGTGCTCACTTTGCACACAGGCAGTGGGGGTTGGCATCCCTCGGCCTTCCTGTGCATTTGTGATAAAGACACTAGGGAAGCAAAGCCGAATACCTTAAGGGCAAGGCACTCATGTCTACTTCTCTGATAATCTGAGGACTTTGGAATTGATTTACTACTGTGAACCTAAATTTTGAATATAAACATAAGTATAAAGAAGAAATAAAAATCATTTATATACCCATGACCCAGTTGAAGTTAACAACTGTCAGTAAATTGATATGTGACCTTCTGGTTTCTAAAAAATAAATTATATAGTTAATAGATTATAAAATGTGCTTTGTAAATTATTTAGAAACATATACACATCATCTACAATAGTATTATTTTAGGAAATCTAGTCACTTTGGAAATTCATTAATGTCCAAAATTCTCAAAAGTAGGTCTTGTAATGAACAATCACCCTCCCACAGGTATTTGAAATGTGGGTTTTCTATCAAATGTAAGAAATCGTTATGTTTCAGTCTGACGTCCCCAGCAACCAAAGTCATCCTTAATCTTCTGAAGAGGACGCTTCCTGATGAGCATGCTACCCAGTATTTAGAAACTGAAAAAAATGACAATATTTGATACCAAAAACATTTTGAGGTAATTTTGACTGAAGTGATTATTTTCATTTCATTTTTCCATTTTGCACTAAATAATTTGCAAAGCTAAATTGTGAGGGCACTTAACTTTTGTTTTGCTTACCCGCTGAGTTCCTTATGAAACTGGGACATGCTGTTTTTTATCTTTTATGCAGTGCTGCTAGGGATAGAACACGTGAACTCTTGCACATTTTGAATGGAGATTTGCCTTTATGAATAAGGTTTTAGTAACAGTTTTTAAAAAGTTGATGCATCAGAATTTTAAAAATAAAAGTGAGTACAGAAACAATTGATCACAATGTAAAAATAAAAATAAAATGAAAAATAAAAAATACCTGGTGGGCAACAGGTCAGGGAAGGAGGACTGTCCTCTGCCCTAAGATATAAGTCAATATTTCATAGCACATGGTTGCAGTTCATGTTTGTTTAACTTCATAAATGCAATTAGAATTGATTTTGTTTTAATTCATAAATGTCTCAATGTTTCCATAAAAATTTTTGAGTTCAAATTGGTCTTATCATATGTAAATTCTTAATCCTTTATTAGTTACTTAGAATTATACACATAGTTCTTTAAAATTCCAACTTTAGAATCAGCAATATTTAATTATTAAAATACTTCATTTAGTTATTAAATATTTCCAGTATCCTAATGTTGCTTTCTCTTCCATCAGTCTTTATAATTGTCACAGTAATCAAAGATGATTCTTCTCATCATTCTCCGCGAATACAGGATAAAGGTAATGCCTTTACATCAAAACGATGATTATAGGGGATCAGCTAGAAAATGCTTATTCTAGATTTTCCTGTGGCTGCTCTCTCTAAGTGCTGGCTGCTTCTTTGTGGGTTACAAGAGCAATAAATATATTAAACCAAAACATTTCAAATCAAGAAGTAGTCACTTGAAAATGAAGTAGATCTTCCAGTTTCTCTGAGTTTCATATAAGTTTCTTTCCTTGTGAAGTTTATTTCTAGCCTATCTCAATAACTACAATAATAAATGCATCCCTAACTATTTAGAGTATTATCAGACACATACCTAAGGGCTTCATCATGTTCTCGACCTTTCTGGTTGTATTAACTAAGGCCTACCCTGTGCACCTGGTGAGCACAGCAACAACCTGTCGCTGTGTTTGCTCTTTGAGACCGAAGATCAATAGTCAATTTCTACTTCTTTATAATTATTTGCTCTGACATGAGACATCTTCAGTCCCTTCTCGTACCGTTTTCTTCTTCCCTAATAAGAATTTTCATCCCATGGGGCAGCCGCCAATGACATCACCCTCAGTGGGGGATGCAAGGTCTCCAGGAAGGCAATAAGGAAGATCAGTTTACAGTAAGCCAGCTCCCCCTTGGGAACGGGGCATAGCAGCACTTTCCCGAGGCCCTTATCTCGGTGAATGCAGTTGGTCTCCTTGCCGCTGTATTCTTTATCTGTGTCTCTATCCCAGCCTCTTCGGGAATGCCTGCCAGCCAAGGTCGTTGTGAAGGCAAAGATAAAAACTTCTGGGGAGAGTAGCTGCTGGAGGCGCCGCCCTTCCACCTGTGGAATAGGCTTCCCCAACTCATCCGTCTTGCTCCCGGTTTGTGTGGTATGATCCTTGGTGGGCTGTGTCCTGCTCCACAGAGCTTGGCCTTCAGAACCAGGGAGCAAGCCCTGCCCAGACCTGGAATACACCCTTTTCAACTGGGATCTGCTACTCCCCAGGCAGAGAGAGAGGAGCCATGTGTTGGCAGAATCTCAGAATACGCCTTGTGGGTTTTGCTCAGACGTGGATAAACACAGGTTGCCCCCTCTGCAGGGGGCAAGACCAAGGGGGCACATGTGTCTCTTCAGCCTTCAGGAGGCACTGTGAGCCCCACCCCCGAAAGGGCAGGGTGTGGTCCTTCCACGGGGGCGGGAGCAGAGAGGCAATGGGGAAAGAGCTCACACTTCG
This sequence comes from Anoura caudifer, assembly GCA_004027475.1. Classification (NCBI taxonomy): domain Eukaryota; kingdom Metazoa; phylum Chordata; class Mammalia; order Chiroptera; family Phyllostomidae; genus Anoura; species Anoura caudifer. The sequence continues at coordinate 189,128 of PVKU01000344.1, read as the reverse complement.
TATTCCAGCAATGCTGGCCCAGGTGAAAAAGGGGTGACCTCAAACTCATCAAGGGACCCTCCAGTTTATCAGCTGATGGCCACAGAATGTCCTTTCATCCCCCTGCCCCTCCTTTTCCTCTTCTACAATGTCACACTTGTCCCACCAATTAGCTGGGGGCAGGACAAATGGGATGATGGTGGTGAAGAGAATCAGTGGCTGCAAAAAATGGAAATGCCAATGATAGCCAGGATTTCCTGGGCTCACTGGTCAGTCACCATATGAGTCTGGAACCCAGAGACTGGGGCATCCCTGAAGTGCAGTGAGTAAAATGCAGGCTAAGACGGGGGTGCAGCCACCCAGTGCACCTGAGGGGCAGTTTAAACAGGGGCATCTGTGCTTCTAAGAGACAAGCACCGACTCCTCATTGTAAAGCTTGGTGGAACTCCCCCAAAGTACCCCTAACTTTTGATGCCTCTCTTCTTCCCGTGCTGTTCTCACATTTTTATCCACTTAAGAGGGAAATTGTCTTGGGAAACATTTTCATGTTGCAATAATTTTTTTCTTATTAGGAGAAACTTATTAAAATTAAGTTATGGGTGATAATAAGGAAATATTTTGCTTAAAAGTGAAATAGACTATTTTTTTCCCAGACATGTAAACTGGTTAATTTGGAGAAATTTTTTTCTCTAAAATTTGAGACTACTACCAACTTACCTTATGCATGAATTTCCATAAAGAGCAGATACATCTACACTTTTATCTTTCTATGAATAGAGGAAATTGTATGAATTTCCTTAAAGAGCAGATAAGTCTACACTTTTATCTTCCTATGAATAGAAGAAAATATATGAATTTCCATAAAGAGCAGATAAGTCTATACTTTTATCTTCCTATGAATAGAAAAAAATGTCAGTCCCCCATCTTGATGAAATAGTTTTGTCAGCCTCTCGTTCAGTTCACGGTAATGTTTGGTATTTAATTTGACAAATACCATTTGATGTTGAATTCAAACCATGGAACTGCTTTCTTTAGGATGAAAAGCCCATTAGGAAACAGAATCCACGTGCTTTGTTAGAACACACATGCTGAAATAGGTGTGATATATATTTCGCATATTAGATCCGGTAAGAAGGTTTAGGAGAAGGCATGGGTGGTCAGCTGAATTTCCTTCTGAAAAAAAAAAAAATTAATGTACCCATCAAGAGCCTTCCCTTTTCGTTGATGCTGATGCCTGTGTATTTAGAGTCACATTTTGCAGCCGATCTCTAGCTGTAATTAAATCTGTATCTATAGCCATTACTATGTTATCTAGGTAGAACTTCAAAATAATCCTGTAGGTAAAATCCAGCTGCCAGAAAGGAAGGGACAGGGGTGGTGTGTCACTTGGAAGGTTTGTGTGGCTAGTTATGGAACGGGGTTGTCACTGCCCCACTACTGCTGGCCTTACCTCAGCCCCATGGCCCCAAGTGAGCCAGGAACACCTGCAAATGCAGTCCCTCCCCAGGCTCAGAGGACGAACCAGTGATGGATCCAAGTGACTTCCACTCCATGGGCCAGTACCCCCACATCCGCTTCTAGTTCATACACTCGAATGCCTCCCTCCAGGGGAGTGAAAGGTGGCCAGGAGCCCATACAGGTGTGGGGCCTGAGGACATCTGCACTCATACCCTAAAGCCACCACCTACTGGTTGCCTTGGGAAGTTTATGCACATTTAACTGAATGTAAGTGCAATTCACTCTAAAAGGCATACATTTTATGCACCTCGGGGGGTTGCCATGGTAGATGCTGCATTAAAAGCACTTTGCTCTCAGCATCCACTCTGTAAACAGTGACAATGAGCAGTGCTGTCATCTGCCAGGGAGGGACACGTGGCCTGTCTCAGCCTCTGCCGGCAACGCACAGGTGTACCCAGCAGTCCAGGCTCTCGTGGTCACTGTGCGGGCCAGCTGGCAGTTAGGACCATGGCTGTCCTTCCCTCAGGAAACCACATACATGAACAAACACATGTACAGAACTAAGGAGACTCCATTGTATCTTCATTGACAGAATTTCTCAATGAGTTTTTACAAATTATATACTTACTACCTTGAAGACCTCTAGTGTAAAAATATCAGTGTTCCCACTAAAACTTAAGCTTCCCCTCTTTCTTCTGTAGGTGATGTGGCCTCTGTTTCCACTATGAATGTTGGATTCCCCCCCAGGGTCTCCAGGCCATCCTTGCTTGTGGCCCCTGTCATTCGTGGTGAGCAGGTGACCCACTGGGTCGGTGCCCAGTCTGTCTCCTCACTGTGGCACCAGGCGGACCTCCTAACCTCATTCTTTCTATTTGAATCATCTAGACCTTTCACTGTTATAAATTTTAATGTCTCCCTGAAGATTTATTACATTGCTCTATTTTAGACAATCGTCTGCAGGCATGTTCTTTCCTTCTTAACTCCGACATGAGAGCTTGCTTAGAATTAGGGCATCTTTTATGGAGTCCCTGGACATAAACAAAAACTGAAATAAATTTAAAAACTATTTTAGAATATATCTGGCAGATTTATAATCTTCTTGAAAGACTAATTCATTGATTTGAAATTTGGGTTACATTCAACTGGCATTGTTGCTTATTTGAAGATCTTCATTGAATCTCAAAAACAAGGCATTTTCTTCTATAAGCCATGGTAAGAGCTATTCCTTATTTTAATAAGCTTGGACAAATGGCATTCTTCCTATTTCAGAGTCACCCTGTAATAAATATTCTGGATGGAGTCCTATTTTGTTTAGTCGCTGAAAAGCTGTGTCAGTGTCCCGCCCACGTCTGTACTTGCTGTCCGCATGTGGAAGGCAAACCAAAAAAAGATGGCTGGATTCATAGCCCAGTCAATTTTTATTTGAGATCATTTACCATGGCAAGAAATGGATTGAAAGTGGATCTTGTGTAGTCTTCAACAACTTTTAAAGTTTCCCTGGAGCTTTATTGGCAGCTGTGTAGTAATCAGAGTTGAGGGTGCCATCCCTGGTACCATCTGTGGTCATAATGCAGCCACCCCCATGGGACAGCTCCAGGTTCACAGCCTTGCTGACAGTGGGGACTTTTATCTTCTTACATCACTGAGTGGCAGGCACTGTGATGGCCGATGATCAAGCATGGGCCACCGAACTCCAGCACTATTTCCAGCTCTTGGTTGTGCCAGGGGCTCCGAGCAGCAATTGAAGTTCAGACAGAAGACACCACGCATTGCTGTTGTGGCAGAGTGGGTACGGCATAAATTAGAAAGGAGAGCTCCAGGCATCTAAATAGTGGTCTCTACTGTGACCATCCCATTCTACAACAGCCGTGTTACCTAATGTGTGTTTTAACTGAGTGTTGATGGGTGGGTTGATATGGGGAAATTTGAATGAGCCTTTTTCCTAGTTTATTTCTTTTTCATGTGTTTTGTACATAAGGTTTAATAAATAAAAGAAGGTTTAATAAGACCTTGTATAATTTCACATACATATACAAGATGGGGCAAAGTAGGTTTACAGTGGTGAGTATGCAAAAGAGAGTTCACTCTTAGATTATTATTTACTATTATTGCATTATTTTCCATACAACCATAAGCCTACTTTTACCCACGCTGCATATTATATAGTTTTATAACAGTAAATTAATTGTGTCATTAAAGATGATCAGAGATGCCCTGACTGATGTGGCTCAGTGGGTTGGACGTTGCCCTGCGAGGCGAGGGGCATCTGGTTTCGTCCCCGTCAGGGCACGTGCCTTGGGTTTGGGGTCAGGTCCCCACTGGGATGCACATGGGAGGCAACTGAGCAACGTTTCTCTCTCACATCAATGTTTCTCTCCCTCTCTTTCTCCCTCTCTCTCCTTCTCTCTAAAAATAAATAGGTAAACTCTTTTAAAAATAAATAAAATGAAGTAAAAACGATCAGAGCTGACCCTGGCTTTTTGCTATAGGAGCCCCTGTAATGTCAGTAAATGCTCTGTCCCCCACACATGATGGGGTCTGTTTGTCTCTCTCATGAGACCATCAGCTGCTGGTGGTCAGAGACCTGCAGGCCGGTCTCTGTATCTTGAGTGGCAGAGCATAGTGACTAGCTTATTGGGACTTGCCAGTAATTTTTCTACTGAAACAGAGGAAAAGCTCGAGCACATAATTTCTTGTGTGATTATACCATGATGGTGCAGAGAAGTTAATGATATGCTTTAAGCAAAACGGGTGTTCTGACTGTGAAGGTATAGTATGCTGAAAATATAAAAAGTACGTAATTTTGATCCAAATTATACTTTTTGTCATTTCTGTATTTTATTTCACTCTTAGTTGCATGATTTGGCAGAGGGGGAGTTCTACTTCAAATAGAACTAAAAGGTAGGAACTCAAAAAATGCTTAAGTATATTTTTAGAAGACAATGTAAATTAGAGAAAATCAATTAGAAGAAATGGTTTCCATGAGAACAGAGGAGGAGCTGGATTTGGGGCGCCATGTATAGCATCAGTCAGGTTGGTATCTCTCCCCCACACCACTGCTGTGGGTCTGTGCTGGGGAGGCCATCTCCTGGCTGTTGGAAGGGTTGTGCTGTGTGCCAAGGGCCCAGAAAGATGCCCCCCCACTGTGGTTCTCAGATTAGAGGCTGCTGTTGCTGTGTCACCACTGTTGGTAAAAGTCATGCATCCGTCACGCTGTTCAATGAACATGGCGCCTTCACTGACTGCACAGGTCCACTGAGGAGAGGAAACTGCTTATTGTAACATCCAAATGCTAGAGATACGTGTACGAGCATACCTCAGGTGCTGTATACCATTCCTTTCAAAATGAGCTTTTTGTGAAGGAACTGCAGCTGGACCTGATCATGAAACAGCAGAAATCAATATTATAGAGAGGGAACAACAATAATCACATGGAGTTAACCAAAACATGCCACATTGACTCAGGAAGAAAGTATTCATTTCAGAGAATTTTTAATTTAAAAAAATATTTTTTAAAGGCAGGTCAATATTTTGTTTGATGAAATGTTTCTTAGCACTCAATGACGAGTGCTAAGAAATGATGTTTTATGTGTTACGCACAAAATTTTAAGTGTTATGACTAAACAATGGAGAAAAATCTCAGTATTTGTTTAGCTGTGAACAGAAACTCATCTGTCAGGATTCCTTCTAGACACCACTTCTCAGGAAGGCTCCCCAAGCCCTTTCCTTTTGGAATCTTTTCTAAATCTTCTTCTGCAAACAAGGTTCTACACTCCTCCCAGAATTATTTGTAAACTATACAGTGACTTTCCTTTTTGCCTATCTATCCCTCCCATCAAAACCTGGATTTCTCGATGCTAAGACCCGTGCATTGCTCAGGAATGGCTCCAGCACTACACGCATATTTCTAAAACCTGTATGACTCAGCTGGTAACTGCTGCTGTGAATGCGCCCAGAGAAAATGGACTTGACTGGAGAAGAGCAAGGACGGCCCATCCCTCAGAGCAGGTGGACTGCGTTGCGTGGGTCCGGTTAGGGTGGACATGGCGCGTGTGGGCACAGTCAACAGTAATGGAAACTCTACAGTGGGACTCTGGGAGAAGCTAGCTGAATGCAGCAGGGTCATTTGGCATGAAGGGGTCAAGGAAGTGAGAGTCCAGGGCCTGGGCAGACACGTCCGTATCTGGGGAAGGACAGGTGCTGAAGAGTTCAGGGCTTACAACTAATGAGAGGGAGATGAGAATGCTACCTTGGTGGGTATTCCAATGTGCAAAGAACCACCATGTTTAGGAAGCAACATAGACAAGGTCCCCCTCCTGCATCTGCAGAAGAGTCGGTAGTGGCTGCAGGAGGGAGAAGCTCTGCTGCTTGAGAGGCATCTAGAAGGAAGCCTCAGGGTAAGAACCATCCTACTCAGGCTTCCCATCACTGTGAGCATATGAAGATGGTTTAGTGGGTGGGGGGGGGTGGGGGGATGGGGTGTGGATGGATGGATAGAAGGAAGGAAGGATGAATAATTGGATGGAGGAAGGTAAAATAAAATTAATGCACGATTAAGATATGAAAAAATATCGGAGCAATTGTCAAAACAATGCGATTGCCCTCTACTGCAGGACTCGCCTTTGGATAGTCCTGCCCTTTTATTTCTCACACTATGTTCATCTCAGAATTGTGGAGTCATAACTAACTCAAGCCACATGAGCTCTGTTCTCATGTGCCTCCGTGCTGGCCTGTTTCAGCAACTAATTAATAACACCCCATTACCGTGGAAGCTAAATGGGTGTTGTCAGAATTCCGCAGGCTCTGTAAATGCTGGCTCTGTTAAAGCTGTAAAACTGCCACACCTCTGCTCACCGCACAGAGCTCTGTTCAGGGGTTCCAGTGACGCATCACCGGACAGACACCAAAATGCGTCCCCTTCATCTTATTTATTTGGCATCTAGTTTCAAACAGAACCAATCACTGAATTATAATATACAGTCTCAACATTCAAATTACTGGATATGCTGGAATCATTTCTGTTTTTGTCAAATAACCAATTCTATTCAGCATGATACCTAAGCACTAGAAATGGCACCCTAGGCACTAATGTACTGCGAGGAGGATCTGATCGTAACTTAGGCAATACACCTGCCTTGAGATGCTCAGAGCCTGGCAGGAAAGTCAGGCAAGAAAACGGGCATTTAATGACTTCAAATGTTGAAGTGAAAGGCATGCACACAGATTTTATGGTAAGTGTGTGTCATGGGCAACAGAGAAAAAGATAGGTTTTGTAGTTGAAAGAACTGGTTCAAATATTTATTTGCTTCTTATTAACTCTTAGGGTTGAATTCCATTCCCCCTAAAAAACCCTTGTGGAAGCCAAAACACCCAGTGACTCGGAATGTGATCTTATGGGGAAATAAGTCTTGAAGGAGTAATGTTAACATGAGGATGTGAGGCCCTGCCATTGGCCAAAAGGGCTGGGGTCCTGATGATAAGGGACCAATGGGCACAGAGGGAAGCTGGCCACGTGAGGTTGGTGGAGTGCGGTGATGCATCTACATGCCACAGGCGGCTGCAGGTTGCAGGCAAACCGCCAGAAAGGAGCTGGAAGAGGCACACCTGCTGTCAGAGCGAGTGTGGCCCTGCAGGCACTTTGGCTTGAACTTCGCTTCTGTTGTCTGAAGCCAACTAGCCTGTGGTTCTTGGTCATGGCAGCCCTAGCAAAGGGATTCAGGTGGTTTGAGAGAACTTGTGTGTGAGAGAGCCAGAACGCATTCGGTGCTTCATTCATGGCAGTTGTGACTGAGGAACTTTTAAAGTGAGATCTTCTCAGGGATTTAAGAATCTCAGTCACAGAAACTCAGGAAGTGTTTTTGCCATTTGTGATTTTCTATTCCATTATGAAGTGAAGTGTGATTATACATAAACTTTAATTGCTACAAATAGTCACTTCACAAGCTATTTATAATTGACAATTAACCGGAGACTCTAAAAGCCTTCTCTTTTATTTTGCACTTCCATTAAATAACCATTTTCCTATGCTTAAGGATATTTCTATTGAGATGACACAGTATGCCAAAGACACATAATTAGCACCAAAATTGTTACACTATTTTTTTCATCATGACAATAGCAAAACTTTAGCAATACCTTAGAGGCAGTTAATTTGCTACATACATGTAAAAAGGAGGGGAAGAACTGGGAAAATCATATTAAGGCTCATGTTTCTGCAGAAATTCCATTCACCTCACTTTCAGCAGCAGTGATGCAGCAGGTTTTGGGTGTACATTTGCATTCACTCGGAGTGATCACCCACCTCTCCCAGCACTGGGGGGGCCACTCCCCAACAAATGTAATAAGACCAAAGACTGGCATGGATGAATTATTTAAGATACCTAAGGATGTTAAAACCTCCTCCAGCATATAAACCAAATAAAATAATTTTCTGAATAAATTCTGAATTTTACATTTACAAAAAACATTAGAAAAGACATAAAAAGAGAACTATAGCAAATCTCACATATAAATGCTGGTTCAAAATATTCAAATAAATATTAATGCACAATTTGGGAGCATATTAAAAGGTTAATGTATGTAAGGTAGAAGAGTCTCATTTTAAAAAATGACAATGGATTAAATGTTAGAAAATTAAATCTATCATTAGATTATAAAAGCCATATTATTTATCCTTATGAACATTAAAAACAGTAAATGCAATTTAGCACTCATTTCTGACTTTTATAAACTTAGTCAAACAGATACTTTTAAAAAATTAGCACCATTTTAATGGAATACTTTCAATGCACTCTAACTAAATGAAATATACCATTTTTGCTGCTATGAAGGAATAATCATCCAGAAATCTTAGTTACTGCAACCAATAAGAGAATAAAAGCATTGCTACTCTGCATACCAGAACAGTCTTAAGAATTACTTTTGCCCCTGGCTGGTGTAGCTCAGTGGACTGAGCGAGGTCTGTGAACCAAGGAGTTACCAGTTCGATTCCCAGTCAGAGCACATGCCTGAATTGTGGGCCAGGTCCCCAGTAAGGGGCATGCAAGAGGCAACCACACATTGATGTTTCTCTCCCTCTTTTTCCTTCCCTTCCCCTCTCTCTAAAAATAAATAAATAAAATCTTAAAAAAAAACTAAAAAGAATCAGTTTTGAACAACTTTGGTTCAGTAACATAAATGTAATGAGTCGGAAGTGTTTTCAATATGTTGAAGTGATGCCTGAATAGTCAAACACTAGAATTTACCATCTTCTGGATGTGACTCAATTTCATTTGCTCCTCTCCACCTCCCAGAATGGCTCTGTGACTGTGGCCACTGTCTTGTGTGGTCAGGCAGCCGTGACTGAGTATCACTGGCTGGGGGCTTATAAACAATAAGTACCTGTTTCTCAGGGTCCTGGGGGCTGAGAAGTCCAAGATCATGGCCCTGGCACACTCAAGGTCTGTTGAAATCCAGCTTTCTGTGTGGCTGTCACTTTGCTGGGTCCCCACATAGTGCAGGGGAGATAGAGAGCTCTCTGGGGTCCCTCCATGAAGATACTCATTCCATTCATGGGGCCCCCCATGACCTAATCTCCCCCCAAAAGACCCCCCCTCCAAATAGCATCACATTGAGGGTTAGGATTCCAGTGAATACTTCAGCAGGAATGCGGTGTGATTGGTAACAATCACTAGTTTGGCAGTCTCAGGATGGCCTGGGAGAGCATCCTTGGCAAGAAATAGTGTAGGTTAGTTATTCTGGTCTCATCTCAGAAAGCAAATGGCCTAAACAGCAATGGTGAGAAAGATGCACTGGTATCACGGAAAACAGTGTGATTGTAGAGGCACCTACGTGCCTTGCAGTGATCACACATTCACAGAGAGGCGGTTTCAATGAATGCAGCATGAAGAAATGGACACCCACTTACAGACACCTGAATGTTTGGAAGAGAAAGCATATCAAGCCTTCGGTCAGCCAGGGGCCTCACAGGCAGGCGAAGTGCAGTGGCAGACCTCAGCTACATATTTAGGTGACGTCCTGAGGTGACCTGGTGCTTCCAGGCTCCTGCCACGTTCTGAAGTCATTCCTATGCCGCATTCCAGGAACTGTTAACATATTCATGGCTCTTGGATGCCAAAGGTGGATTTTTTTCCATGTTGGCAACTACGGTTTTTTCTTCTTTGCCATCGTAATTGCCATTTAGAAGTCACGTATTTGTGATTGCCGTCGGTAAATGTTGCAGATGTTATTTATGCCTGGTGTTCTCAGTGTGAGCCCACCTGCCTCCCGATATGGAGCGGTGAATATGTTCATTACCTTGTGAGTAATAAGCTAGAGATTAATGGTATAAAAGTCTCATGATAAAGTCAACATTGATATCCAGTTGCCCGGTAACCTGAGGACTGGCCAGTAACTTGCACTGCTCTGGTTCTTTCTCAGGCACTCAAGAGCAGAGAGTTTATCACCTTTAATTAATCCCATCAATGTTTAATACTGGAAAAAAATAAAGGTTCTCCTGCTCACTGTCATTGATCTTTTTCTCTTCCAAGAACTTCAGAATAAGATGTTATCATTAATAGTTTGAATTAGGTGGGGAAAAAACATGTATAAGAAAAATGAATAGATGCTTTTATTGGCATAGTATATGCAGAGGGGAAAATATCAGTTTAGAAACACTAATTTTGTTCATTTCTAATTATAGACAAATTTCCTTCTTTCAGATTATAATTAGGCTATTGCCATTTTCCTTGTTGCTTTGTCCTTTCTTTCTTCTTTGGGAGCAATGACAAATTCCAGTTTGTCTTTTAAAAATATTTATCAGTTAGTGATAGTGTAGGGACTATATACTTTCTATTTATTTTCACAATAATAATACCTAACGCCCTTTACTACACTGTTGTATAGAGATTGTGAGTGGGGGGCTGTGGCAGGTGGGGCATGTACTTCACAAGAAAGAGGACACCCTGGACCATCAACACCCCCCAACTCAGTGCAAATAGAAGCCACCTCCAGAGGAGAGAAGGAAGCTTCCGGAAGTGCAGGCTTGTCTCTGTCCACTCGGGAGGAGCCAGAGGAGCTTTTCCTGCTCTGTATTCCAATCAGTGGTCCAATGTTTTGCTTCTTTTTCCTTTTTTGGTTCTATTGGCATGTAGTTGAGCCAAGAAATCCCTGCCCTCCTCTGGGTGGCCATGCATGGTAACAAATGCAATATAGTCCGTCGTCCTGTGCTGATAGGCCCCACTGTCAGTGACAGTCACTTCAGTTTAGTGGACTTTCAGAGGAGCTCAACTTCAGTGTCCTGTCTCAGTACACATCTATGCGGACAAGTCCTCATTTATTCACTCATCAATCAAAGTGCAGGAAGCCTTTCTATCAAATCGTGTGCCTGGTACCCTATGCATGAAGTTGTAAACTGTGCACTGGTCCCAGAGCGAGACAGGCCTGTGTGCAGAACACCTGTAGCACACCATCACTGGGGAGATGCGCATGAGGAGGAATGGGAAATGCGGATCTCCAAGGGGTGTCCATCACAGGCATGGGCCCAGGGCTCTGGTGCGGGATGTCCAGTGTGAGTATGGGCCAGTGTTGGAAGGGGTTTTGGTGATGTGCGTGGATGATGTGAATCATCAGGAGAGAAGACTCTCCATTCAAAAGTCCTGGGGGGAAGGAAGTGTGAAACAAAACACTAAAAGGTACATCCCTAAAACTTTCCTGAAGAATTACTAAGCTGTCATTCCATCTTCAAAAAAGGACTTAGGTGTGATTTTGATCATTAAAGCAGTGGACCACATGTTCCTGTATGGGATCATGACAGCATGTGGTTAAGGACAAGGTACTAGCATGTAAAGAGAAGGATCAAGTGTTAACTTGGTGGGTTACACATTTTATAACTCTTATACAAACTCTTATATAAACACCTCTCTCTCTCTCTCTCTCTCTTTCTCTCTCTCTCTCTCTCTCTCTCTCTCTCTCTCTCTCTCTCCTGTTTTTATTTAAGAATCATTAATGGAACATAAAGAATGGAGACCTTAGAGAGAACATAAGGACCACACCAATTCTTCCAAATTGCTGTACAATTTCAGAAGGGCATATAGGGAGAGAGCGTTAGAGACTAAGGTCTGTGCAGTGTGATGTGAGCACTGTACAAAATAAGTCTGAATTTATACATGAAACGAATAAAAGTCATGAGGCAGAGAGTCTTAACAGTTTGCTGAATTCAGTTTTAATTATTTGTTCACATATTTCAACCCACAGACATGAATTTTGTCATTACATATACTAAAGATCCATTCACATTCAACCATCACCTTGTTGCCTGTTCCCCATTCCTTTCCATATCTCCTGGTGTTATTTTTCTTCTCCCTGAAAGGTCCCATGAGGATTTTGTTTCTGTGGATCTGAAAATATCTTCATTTTTTAAACGTATTTTCAAAGGGGTGGGCTCCTACCTTGGCAGTCATTTTATTACAGTTCTTTAAAAATACCATTCTTTAGCATCTACCTTCCATTTTTCTGTGAAGAAATCAGCCATTGGTTTTATTGTTGCTCTTTTGACTGTGTTTTCTATGACTGATTTGCAGATTGTACTCTGAAATTGGATTTTCTCTGTAGGTACCCTGCCTTTTCACTTCTGTGACTTGATGCCTTTAATCAATTATGATAAATTATATGCCGCTGTCTCTTCAAATATTGCCCTTGCTCCATTTTTTCTTGTCTCTTTATGGAGAAATGTTATTTGCTGTTTCTTCCAATAGTCCACATCTCTCTGACAATCATTCTTTATTTCTGATTATTTTCTCTTTCTGTTTCCGTATCCACCTGTCCTCAAGTTTGTAGCCTTCCCTTTGGATGAGGGTATGATGTTGGGGGCCTAAGAGGTGGCCTTGCCAGGTTGCCAGTGTGCCATGTCAGGGGGTCCCCCACCTTCCTGTGCCTCAGTTTCCTCACCTGCAAAGTAAGGGAAACAGGACCTGCCACTCAGGGTCACAGTAGGAGCTAAAGCAGTACCTGGTACATAGGAAGTCTGGTAAATTTTGAGAAAGAAACTGAATATTTAGCATATCCAATCTCTCTGCCTTTGCACATGACACCCCCACACCCCCTCACACACACTGATCTAAGATATTCTTGTGGTGATATATGACAGGACACAGCAGTCACAATTAAAAAAATAAAAATAATATATACTTTCACAAATACATACATAAAAGACATGAAATAGAACAACACAGCCAGAGTTATACATTTATCATTAACAAATTTATACAGATTAATACAAATTCCACCCTTGGGAAGTTAACTGGGGCCCGGGGTCAGACAGAGACACTGATGTAGGACAGAGGCTGGGGCTCAGGCCATGGGTTCCTCCAACAGCTTCCTGCAGGGATGAGGCCTCAAAGCACAAATGTGAACATCCGCACCTTCTTGAAGCTTTACCTTCAGAACAACCTGGCACCCGTCCTTCTGAACTTTCCCTCTACATGTTTTTTTTGTTTGTTTTTTTTTTTTATGCCTTTTCTTTCATTTGTTGATCAGAGGCCTTCCTGCGTGTTCCGTCCTCCCTGTTCTTTGTAAACTGTGTGAATGGAGATCTACGCAGTGCCTCGCTCACAGCAAACATGGAAATATGTCTTTCCGGTGGAATTAATGAGAAGATGCTATTGTAGGTGAATCATGTAATTAAATGTATTGATTTAATATTTTTACACAGAGTAGCTTTCAAGTGATAGTTTAAAAACAAGGACCTAGTAAAATATGCTTTCCATCATATCTCCATTCCTGCTTATAGAGGCAGATTTTATAACAGAAGTAGAAACTTAAAAACTCCTCTGAGTGCTTGTGGAAAGGTTTATGGTTCTTTAACTTGCATTGGAGGACAAACACTGGTTAGTCACTTTAAAATGCTTCTATTCACCTTATTGTCAAATGTGAGAAACTTTGAACACAGAGGGGGAAATGCTGGAAATAACAGTTAATTTGTAAGCACTTGCAAAGTATATTGTCATTGATTAATAGTCAGTTTTAAAGCCAAGGTCTTAGTTTTAAAACAATATGTGGTCCCCACACATTCACACACTTGCAGAGATGGGATCTGTCCCAAGTTCTCTGGCCACCAACCACCGTAGCTGAACTGAGGTTTGCTTCTGTGACTTGGAAAGTTTATACTTATTCCTTACACAATTATTTGGGGCCTGCTATGAGCCAAGAATTTGCAAGGTCAGAGAATGGAGCTCTAGCGAAGACCTATTCTTTATTCTCAATGAGCTCTTGAAGTCAAGTGCAGGCAAGCGGAAGAGCAGAGAGGAGGCGCGTGGGCCTGCTATAATATGGGGCCATATGAGCACTTTGAAGCAGCAATTTGTCCTGTCTGAGTCTGGGGGAGGCTTTCGGGGAGGCAGTGAAGTACATTGGGGTGTGACTAATGAGTCTTACACTGCTGAGAAAGGAGAGATACAGGTTCCCGCCGGAGGGGACAGAAGGTTGGGTCGGCATGCCATGTTGGAGCTTGGACAGACTGTGGATGGCCCGCTGGCCAACTTGGCAGCCAATGCGAGAGGAGGGGAGGGGGCCCGGGCCTCCGTGAGTCCGGAAGAGTTCTGATGGGTAGCAGTGCATCTGGGTCCGAAACTGAAACCTACCCTCAGAGATAGAAGACCCCCTACTTGGAGGAGAGTTAAGGAAAAGTACCACACACTTAAAGGTGATTCTGAAATAAACACTCCAAATCATGGGGTTCTTATTATTATAATAAACCATAGGATCTTCCAAGAGGACAGCTAAAAAGTCAGCCAGCTCAGAGAGCTTAAGGGTATTAAGTGAATTTTTTTCCTCTTCCCTCATATATTTGACTTTGAGACATTTAAAAAAATTAAATCAAAGAAATAAAAAGCAGTTAAGTACAAAAGAAAACAAAGAAAAATTAGACATTACATATGTTTTATGAATGTTGGAGGTAAAATACAAATTCTCCTGAAATTCTTGTTGCCCCGTTTGTAATAATCAAAGCAATCCTAAAGAAATAAACATCCATGATCTGATGTGTGTCACCATGGAGACAGGTCCACACATGTCCATTGGATTGGAAAACCTAGCTGAGAGCCTTGAGATGTGTGCATGCATACATCTAAGTGATCACCCTTTACTCCTTGAGTCTTGAATCATAGCTGAAATTTGACTCCAAACATGGAACATACATGAAATAAGAGTAGATTGTTTTGAGTATTAACATTTAAGTAAATTTCAGTAAGTACCTCACTATCACTTGAATTGGGATATATTTGGATAGATATTAACATATTTGTACACATTGGATATTCATTTGGGGAACTAATTTTCAGTCTCCTAGCTATTGTACTTATATTTGAAAGTGATTATTTTATGTATTTTTCTTTTATTTAGTGAGCAGTGTTTATTGAGCACCTACTGTATGTAAAGTTGAAGCTCAACACTCACATGTTGTGACCTGCTTCCCCGCTGCCACCACAAGCTAGCAGGTCAGGTGAGGTCCAGGTTTCTAGGTAGAGTGGGGGAGGACCATTGGTCAGAAACTGTGAGAAAAAATATGGACTTTCCAACCATGGTGAGGACTGTGAAGGAAGAGCTGCCAGAAGCTTTGCCACAAAGAGCTCATCAAGCCTGGGCAGTTGCAGGGGGAGGTCTCTCCGTGCAAAGTGTCCCGGGGCTTTGGACTAGAGAATGGACACAAGTGAGTGTAGGAGGAAAACACAAGGAGGCCAACTCCAGGCCAAACCCTGCAGAGGGGGATCGCTGGGACATTTGCAGATGAACTGGAGAGGCATCCAGGCTGCAGGTGGTGAGCTGGACCATGAAGCAGCAGCCTAGAGAGCCAGGAAGGATGCCTGAAGTATCTGCCAAGCTCTAGGGTCCCCAATACCTGCATTCTAACATCAGTGACAGGACCACCATGAAGAGGAGACTGCATCGAGGAGAATTAATCGGAGAACAAGAGTGGCTGTGGAAAGATCAGTAACTGATGATTGCAGGTGTCCACCCTGGAGATGATGGCAGCTGGACTGGAGAGGCAAAGGCAGAGATGGACGGAAGTGAACAGATTTGGAAACTGACTTGGTGAGGTGGTGAGGGATACTGTGATGTCGACATTTCAAAGAACTCTGTGACCAATATACAGGTGACATATAGAGGTACAGCTCTTGTCATACTGCTTCAGAGCAGGTGCTCATAAGCACTTACTGAATGAAAGCATGAACTATGCATCTCAGTGTTTCATGCATTCTGGCCACGTCCTATCTTACAACAAATTGTAAGTAAACTTTAAAGAACTTGTTTTCCAGGGGCCATTTTTCCCATGGTTACCAATGGTGCACAATATTAAAACACAGTTCCATTTAACTAACATAGTAGCAGTCGCAAAGAATTGCTTATGTAGAGTAGATATTGATATGATATTCCAGAAGTGTATATATTATTGTATCATAGAGAAGAATCTTGTAGATTACACTTGGGACCAAGAGGCACTTGGATGTTGACAGGGTTGGGTAATTCTGCTGGAATGTTCTAGATGGCACCATGGAGAGGTCACAGGTCTTGTTTCTGTTGTAATCCCCAGTATATTCATGAGGATGGCTGTGACTTGATTAGCTTTGAAAGGAAGATGCTTTCCCTGCCCAACCTGGAGGAGTCAGTGGTTTGAGCTAGTCAGGCATCTGCAATTCTCTCTCCCATGAATGTGTTCTTAAATCCAGAAGTAAGAAACACAGCACATCTGAAAGGAGAGCAGGCTTTTGCACATGAACATTTTATTCATTAAGTGAATGTTCACATCTTATAACCTAGTGCTCACGTAAGGGGCCCGGTTCGGAATGGGCTCTTGGAAGAACTCTGCACCCAAAGTTGAATAAGAGTCCCTGTGCTCGGGGACTCTCTGCTTGGAAATCAAAGTGTCATTTCGGGCCATTGAACAGTTGAACGCATTAAACATTAATAGAATAAAAACTCTTAATAAGCGCTTTTATGTAGCATCTGGAATGATGGCAATGGCTAATTGGCCCATGCAGTCTCGTTTCTCCCCCTTTGCTGGGGTATGGAAATTTCATGACCAGCAATATGTTAAAATAAGTGCCACATAGGTCACCTATGCTGTTAGCAGCATGATCCTCCCTGCTCAACACTGTTGTGCGGTCATGGGCTGCCCAGAGGGGCCGTCACCCTTCCTGGGGACAGCACAGGGATGTAGCCCCACAGTAGCTACTGAGAGCCTCTTTCTGTGGGATTATAAGCTCCATTAAGTGATGAATGTAGACACTCAGTTGAAATTAAAGGGATATTTTCACAGTTCACCTGTGAATGGTAGGCGTTGGTGGAAGATGAACTCAGTGGGAATTGCTCCTGTCCCCTTCCAAGACTGGGGACATGGGGAGGGTGAGGACCCTGCCTCATCTCCGCATCTGACACCAGCATGTCTAATGTCTGGGATGACTTAGGTCTCTTCTAAATAGGTGTTTGCTGAGCCCTTGTTTCTTTTCCTTTCTTTTTTTAATAAATATTATGTGATTTTACAAGCACTATGGAATGACAGTTATTTACTATCATTAGTAAAATAATCCATTTATTCACTTAACTGTTTACCTCCTCAGTGACTTAGTATGTAGTGAAATAACTACAAAGCAGCTGTACAAATACCTTTGTAAGCAGTCATAAACCACTCTGCGTACGGCCGTGGTGCTGGGATCTATTTAAAGTCATCTATTTGTAAGCATTGTCTAAGTAAGATTTTTCCTAGTAATTTGACCACGAGGTTACCTGTTAGTTGCTTGAATAATACATACAGGGTTTAATTTGGGAAAATCATGCTTTTTCTGTGGTTTTCTTGAGTCTTGCTTTCGCTAGAGTTAGCTTAAAGTTTTAGATATCACCAAAATTGCTTTTTTTGGAGGGGAAATTTTAGGCTAGTCAATATTTGTAAAGAAATTATTGAGCCATGTTTAAATAATAAGACCCAGTGATATATTTAATGACATAATTTGCAAAGACATTTATAACCAGATTTTTGAAAATAAGTTTGTTATATTTATTAAATTGTATATTTCATCCAAAGTATTTTGACCAGTGCTTTTTAATACTAAAATATTTAACATTGAAATTAAATTTCTTATAAAATAGTCCACTTCCATGGACTCTTGTCATACTTTTGATAACATATTCCCTATTTTTTGGTTTTAGAAAATCTAGCTTGTCACTATCTTATTAGGTAGTGCCAGCTCTCAGCGTTTTAGTGGCAGCTTTCATAACTGTATTGTGGAAAATCTATGTATAGACTAGAAGGTTCTAGTGTAGATTAATTCACAATATCATTCAAGGCACAATTGCAAAGTGCTGCTTCTGTTCAGGTAATGTAATGTATACTCTTAGAAATTATAATTTTCGATAATTACCTGAAAGAACATTCAAGTTAACATAAATAATAGGCAAAATAACAGTTTTCCTAAAATTTCTACACAGAAGTTAGCATTAAAATTCAGAGCTGGATAGACCCAAATACAGACTATACTGTGAAAGATTGGAAACTTTAATGAGTAATAATTTTCTACCCAAGGTAACGATAGCACTGTTTCTCATAGGAAAAATTAATATGTCTTCCTACAGAAGAAGAAATTCTAGGATGACTAAATTAGTTTCTAAATCTTTGTTTTGCGTGGAAAAGGCCTGCTGGATGGCTCCCACTCTGCAGGAGATGTGGAGGGCGGTGCGGGCAGCGCAGCCGTGCGCCCACATCACAAACCCTTTCAGGCTGACGGGGTCGCTGCAGCTGCCTGAGACCAGTTTAGAAAATTATAGGCCCGCACCTGCACACACTCCATGTTCTGCAAAAACCCTGTGAATGAACTATTCCCAGTTTAATTCCCCTGAAGTTACTACAGAAGACATATGTAAGAAAGCAATAGTCATCCTTGCCATTTGCATCATGGATGTACGTTAAGTCAAATTGAGACAAAGTGCCAAGGAGTCATGCTTAGGGTGAAAATAAGAACTAAGAAGGTTTGGGGGCAGGAAACACTTAGAGGAAGTTCTTCCTTAGTGCGCATCTTAAACATGGACCTCAGAGTATGTTTTCTTGAAGACAGAAAACATCTATCATTATAGTAACCCCAAGATTTCCTATGTGACCCCACACTATTGGAGCTAGGCATCTCTAAAATGTATGAAAAGGTGAGAACGTAGCTATTAGCTGTAACAGAGAGAGAATAAAAAATTAAGCTACATGAAGAAACAAGACAGAAAAAAATCATAAACAGCAAACAAATGTTGGGTCCATTGTAACTGAAGAAAAACCAAAACATTTTAGATTCTCGGTGCTGGTAGAAATTATTTTGTGATATTTTTCAAGTGCTTTTTTTTGGTTATACTCACATTGTACTAACTGTCATATTTAGATATGACAGTTATATATAGATATAACTGTCATACTTAAATACCCTTAACATTATACTGCATGCTTGTGTTTTTAAAGCCTAATCAAGTGACACAAAACTTAAATTAGATGCTTTCTGTGAGACACTTGTTTCATTCAAGCAAAACTGATGGCTTCCTGGAGAGAATGTATTGTTACCTGGAGTTTCATACCTTGCTTTTCGTATGGACTATAGCTCTTTGCACTTCTAAAATGTGAAATATCTATATTTCCAACATCAAATACAGTAAAATATAAATACTATAAAATGTTCTCTGCATATATACAGACTTAACAGATTTTAAAATTTAGAAAAATATTGTCTGAGGATTGCTACTGTTTTCTGTTTTTAAAAACTTGCAGACTATAAGACCATAACAAGTTTATTAAAAATGAACAAAATTACAAATCTTCCCGTACCTAGGGTATTTTTATCATCTTAATGAGGTCATTTTTAAATGCTTGTAAATAACAATATAATGGTTAATTTATATGAGAGATAATAAATTAAGAAATGGTGGCAATAAAATGTATGAAAAATAGTTTCTAATTATCAGAGAAATTGATTGATTGATTTTTCTTTTTTTGTATTATTCATTTAGTTTTTTATTTAAACTTTTATGTCACCATTTTCTTGGTGAAATGTCTGGGGAAGGAGGTGAAGCAAGGTGATACAAAAGTTCACAAGGCTTTGTCTTCTGGGCCTTCCCTGCATGTCCATCTCTCATACACAGAAGTCCCAGAAGGTTCATCCAGGCATCTCAAACGTGCTGGCCACATACGAGATGTAGCAGGCATGTTGGGTAATCGGGCAGCATGCCTCCCGGTTTGCTTAGGAAGCTGCAGAGAGCTGCCAGCTGAACCAATGTAGTGTGTTCGGCGCTCTGCTGGAATCTGACGGTGGCACTACGCTACAGAAGAAACATTTTCAGGGAAATCGCTCTTCTTCTTTGTTACTCCCCAACTCCAAGGTTCCTTGGCGGAGGTTCCAGACAGTCTTACACTTGGTCACCTTGAGGACTGGGCCTCCCACTCTGAGCCTGCAGGGGCGGTGTGGGGATGTTCACACGTACACACATCACACTTTCTACAGTCATGGTGTATATGTGAAAGAAGGAAGCATTCCCTCCAAATTTGGTACCATGCAGCTCTTTCTACCTATTTTCAGGTTTTCTGTTTTGAGCAAAGAAAGCTTTATTTTCAAGAAATGTTTCATTGATGTTAACTCATTTCTAAGCAGCTCAGCAGGTTCAGGGTGAGAATAGATGGCAAACAAGGTGGAATGGGGCAGCGACGTGCAGGAGTGGGTGCTGAACTGGAGCACACAGGTGCTGGTGTGAGTTGTGTGTGAGATGCTACCATTGACCAAGAGGTTCCGGGACTCTAGACTCGTTTGAAAAGCTCCCCAAATTTAAGCTGGCTAAACCCAATCAAGCAGTGTTCAGAACACCAAAGGAAGCGTCACTGTGCATGCCAAACGGACCATGTTGGCAGGACAGGCTTTGCCTACTTGTGGCTCCCTCTGCAAAGAAAGTAGCATTAATTTCTCCATGTGTATTTATTTTTACAGTAAAGGAAGGTGGGCAGCTTGTTGTGCTTTTCTTGGGCACTTTTGAGGGCACGCTGGTGTGTTTGGAAGATCTAAGAGAATGACCTGTGTGAGTTATGCTCCCAGAATAGAGCTGATAGGAGGAACAATCCGGGCTGCTGACGGCTGCCTGTCTGCAGATCAAGGTCAGGGAGCAGGTAAACTCTGCCTTAGCAGTCGTCTTCTGGGGCTGGTACCAACTGGTTTTATCTTCTGCATCTGACATTTCTGATATGCCCTCAGTTTCTTAAACTGATATCGTTTTAAAGTATTATTTTAGCCCTGGTTGGTGTGGCTCAGTGGATTGAGTGTAGGCCTGCAGAGCAAAGGGTTGCTGGTTCGATTCCTAGTCAGGGCACACCCCTCGGTTGCAGGCCAGGTCGCCAGTAGGGAGCGCTGGAGAGGCAACCATACACTGATGTTTCCTCTCTCTCTTTCTCCTTCCTTTCTCCTCTTTCTAAAAATAAATAAGTAAAATTTTTTTAAAAACTATTATTTTAATAGTCAAGATATGTACTTTTTTGTTCCATTTTAATAATCCACTTACCCCTTGCTTGCTAAGTGACTCATCCTATAGTTGCTAAATGAATATGTACATTTTGAAGGAACCTCATTTAAGTTTGAGTTGAATTATGACCTCAACTTCTTCTGATTAAAGAGTTAAGGTAATCTACCCATTTGGTGGATTTGGTGCTCTTTTGATGTCTCAGCCATAGGCTTCCGGTTTGTCTTCTTCCTGCTTTTTATTCCCCATTTCTTCAGGGCCCCTTGGATCTCATGGGTATTCCCACTGCAGTAGGCTGGCTGGTGGCGTTTCTCTGAACACGTGCATGATGACTGATTTCCTCTGTGGTGGCCCCCAGGGCCTCCCAACGCCCAGCTTTGCTCTCCTGCTGCACTCATGTGCACCTCTCCCTGCTCTTCCCACTGTGTCAGGGGACATCCCCCAGCCCCGCATAGCACTGACATCTCCTTTCAAAATGCACTAACTATTTATGGCTGTTCTGTTGTCCTATAATTTCAAGCACCTCTAATTCCCTGCATTTACAAGGGGGCTGGGAGGGGCAGGCGGCTGTGTAAGGATGTGGCATTTGTGCATGAACAGCGCCCACATGTCAGCATGTCAGCATGTCACCTGCGTGGCTGAGAGCAACCCCCGAGTCTCTCACTACCATGGTCCCACCATTGGTGGAACAGGGCATGCTCAGAATAGCACCTGCCATACTCGTTCAAATGTGAGAATATAGGTGACCTGTCTGAAAATAGTAAGCATTTAATGTTTGCTGTTGATATTATCATTTATATGATTACATGATCATTTGTAATTCATGCACACAGTATGAGTTGAATATATATTACACACAGGGCCCTGCATTAAGGCATCGGAAGTACAAATTAAAAAGAGAAAGCTGCACACTTAATCTCAGGCCCCCTGAGAGCCAGCCCGCAGGAGGAGGTTGGATGTGCCAGCTGGAACCCACTGGCAAAGACAGCGGGGAGCAAATGGCAGTAGGGGGAGAGCTTTGGACTCCTGTGTGGGTTTGACACATGTCCCAGTAGAGGGAAGAGGAAGGCTTGGGTGGCAGATGTCTCAACCCCAGCCCAGTTCTGAGAAACACGGGTCAGAACCACAGGGATTCCTGAGCAAGTGCCATGCACAGAAGTAGTCAGCCTGCCGTCACTGGCTAGAGGTGACTCAGGGGACTGCAACTTCAGGAGGCAAGCTTGGTGGACCCACAGGGGTGACAGGGGAAGGGTGTGTCAGTGAAGGACGTGCCCCGCAACGGGTTCTGTTGAAGATGAGCCTCCTGGTTGAGACAGACGTCAGCACAAAAGTGGCTGGTGGTCTATGATCCAGAAACCAAGGGTGAGAGGGAACTGCGTTCCTCCAAATGGCACTGGAGAAAATTTCCCTGGAGTGGTGTTCAGTGGAGAAGGGACATAAAAAGAGGATTTATGTCCCCCAAGTGAAAATACGGTTAAGGGTGTCTCTGCCGAAAGTGAGCAAGGGGAAATGGTGGCCTGGAGGCCGGTGCCTCCAGGCTGGGGCTTGGAACCTGAAGGCTTTGATGGGGTTGTGTCAGGTGGCAGGAGCAGGGGCCAGAGGCGGGGTGGGATTGACAGGGAGGACATCTCGGGGGGTGGGGGGCACGCTGTGCAGGGTTGGCAAACCACCTGAAAGACTTCAACCTGGAACAAGGGCAGGGAGAGAGGCCTGGCAGGGGTTCATCTCGGACACTCAGGATGTCATTTGGATTGTAAAGGTTTATTCCAGGTACGAGTGGGAGTGGCTCAGGGAGGAGTAAAACCATGTGGCAGGGTGTGGGGTTCCAGGTAGTGATCGTGGCTTGTCCTGCGTGTTGGAATTAGGTGGATGGACTTGAGATAAACTGTGTTGGGTTTTGTCATTGGAGTCTGTGCCCTGAGTGGGCCTGTGAGGTCCAGATGGCCCTGCCAGGAATGCTGGTCCTCCAGGTGAGAAGGGTCAGGTCCCCAGCTGGGGCCGAGGGTGCCAATAATGCTGGGCAGCCGCTTGTGGGAGACGGAGCCTGATGGGACTCCCCACTCAGCATCTGTGTGCGTTCATGTTGCCAACCTTCCTGTCTTGGTGACATAGATAGGAATCCTTTATTACCTTATTATATCCTTAGACTTGGAGGGTATAACCTTTTGACAACATTGAGGTCATTCTGTAATTTCCTAGCTGTGGCTTAAAAAAGACAAAAACTTTCCTAACAAAACTGGATACGATTTTCCAGGAACTTAATATGAACTCTCATCTTCCACCTTCATAAAGGTATTTTATCTCTTGTTTTTTTTCTCAGGGTAGAGTTCTTAGCCCCTTCTTTATTAATATGACCTCACACATGCTACATTTATTATATTGATGTAAGATAGTGTAAGGATTTAAAAAACCATTTTGTGACATAACCAAAGAATGGGAAACAGGTGACAAAAAATAGATAATCTGTAACTTCACAATTCAACTTAAAACTGTTATTTCTAAGTAGCTTTTTGGACTCCCCCCCCATTGTAAATTTATCCAGTGTCAGATTGTAACAGGACACAGCCATGTGCTGACAATATGGAGATTATCTTGATCAGAAGTAAGTATCTACATAAAAATTCACTCCCAGGAAATGTCCACATGCAGGGGTGGAACAAAGCATCCATTGCTCACTGCCTCTCAAATTCGAGATAAAGCCTTACAGTGTTGTGGGGGGCGGGGGACCTACAAGTCATTCTAAGGTGTGTGTATGTTAAATCAAGAAACAGCACCATCCTCATAAATTAACTGAATTGGGCCAGAGTCCAACGGCGGTGCCCAGAGAGGAGCCGCGAGCACTGCCTGGCTCTCCAAGGCCAGGCCGGCTTGTGCGCAGACGGCACCTGCATCGCGGTGCTCCAGGTGCTGGCTTCGGTGGCGTGTCCTGAGATACATCTGTGTCCTGACTGGATATTTTCTACCAACTTGCAACCTTCTCTTATGCTAAGTCTTAGGTTAAAAAAAAAGAAGTTTTGAAGTCACTATTTGTGTTTCATAAACAGTCCAACGGACAGTTGGAAGTCAGAAGACCGTGGAGTCACACATGCAGGTGGAGATACTGAACTGGGTATTTTAATGCGTCCAGCCTCCCTCGTCTGCGCTGATGCAAGTTCACCATGACAGTGACTGAGGCCAGCCCTCATCGCCTGTGTCCCCACTCTGATGTTGGGACAGTCCTTCTCTGAGCACAAGATAACATCCTCTGTGTCTCAGCCATAGGAGGTTTTCAGCAAATGTTTGTCAAAATAATTGATTATTCATTCCATCAGTATGATAAAAGTTTTGTTAGCTTCAGCTCAGAGATCTGAATTTTGAGTCAGTGATCAGCAGCTGGTCCCTGTAGTAAGTCAGGCCTCCTTATTGGCGACTGGCTTCCTGAATACAGTTTCTACCTCACATTTCTAAAGTAGGAAGGAAACTGTAAAAGATCAGATGTGAACTCCAATCTGATTGAATTATATGACCGCCACTCCCCAGCTAACAAACTGAACATAAAGTAGAACTACGGGCTGTAATGAGGAATGAATGGTATGAGGAAACATAGTCCATTTCCAATGGGGTTTCGTGCAATTTTATATATAAATATCTTTGAACCTGACTCTCTGGTGTACAAAGATTTATTCAATCTCTCCCTTCCTTTCCCTCCTGCCCAGATTCCTCTCCTTCCTCCTCCTCAGTCTGGGCCACCCTCTCCCTACTCCCCCAAATTGTTAAGCATCACAGTGTCATCATTTTCTGACTTCATTTCCATGTCATGACAGACACACTGCATCTCCACACAGAGTATTTCTGCAATGGATTAGGTGACAGAATAGATGTGCCTTTTAGAAATACATGCCATCTCATTTCAAAATGGATTTCAGGCAGCTCACTTGACATATCTGGCATTCTGAGGTGTGTAGTGGGTTTCCTTTAACTTTTGTAGAGATTGAAGCCTATTGCCTTCCATTGATATGAATGTGGAGAGCTTGACACCTGCCGCTTAAAAGGGCTAAGAAGTTATAGGAATGGCATTGAGTGGTGTGTCCCCCATGTCAGGGTCGAACTCAAGACCCCAGACTCATCACTAAGCTCCAGTCAGTTGAGTTAACTAGGAAAGGGACATCGAAACTGACCTTCACTCACTGCCCGAGATGTGACAGAGATCGCACTGTGACAGTGTCTTATACTTAGTGCATGTGTCTCGACCTGTCAGCGACTATTAAAAAATGGTGCACGGAAGTGAAATGAAGAAAATGCTGCATCGTCAAGTCCAGGTTTAGAGACTGTGTATGCATGCTGGCTTATGTGAGGCAGCAAAAAATAAACACCTGTTCATTTGCTGTAGTAATTAATTACATAGACTTAGTGACAGCGTGTTACTGGCTTGCATTTCACCATTCACATTCTGTTCAATGCTTTCTGGGGAAAAAATGAATAAGACGGATTCACCAGACAGTGCTCCTGTGTTCTTTCTCGAGTCAAGCAGGTATTCCTCTAATTTTCAGAGAAGAACTGAGCTTGTGATATCACGCAGTTACTCAGGGTGTCCCTAGGTCCCAGGGAGCAGGCCATGTGAGCAGAGACAGGTGTGGCCTCCTTGCTCCCTCCACGGGCTTCCCTGGGCTTCTGATCCTCTGTTGATAGGTTTTAAATTGTTATAAAAATCATTCTTGACCTTTTTCCTGACCTCCAATGTTATTTTAAACAAGTCATTATAAGCTATTTTACTATTGAAAATTTTGAAGATGGCCAAGATTCCCTTGGAGAGGAAAGTATGGCATAATGAGTTTTATTTCCCAAGAGAAATCATAACTTGGCTGTGACTTGAAAAAAAAGTATGTGTGATAAAATGCCCAAATTCAAAAGAATGAATAAAAAATTAGTTTTTTAGATAACATGCTAACTCGAACTAAATGTGTTTTTTCCTTTCTTTGAATTTAACGTGCCCTAAGTACAATAGGCAGTTGATTTTAATTTCAATATATTTTAATCCATTGACTCTTAATGGAAACATTTTGAAGTTTAAAAAAGTATACTTTGCTCTAGAAAGGAACTAGCTTCATATACTAAGAACAGATTTTCCTTTTTAAAACTAGGGAACTTTTAAAACTTTGCCTCATACTTTACATAACAAGTCCCCTGCACCGTCCATCCGGATCTGAGGTCTTCAGGTGCACTGGGTCCTTCCACCTTCCACTGGGCTGCCCCACCCCACCCACAGGGGTGGGGTCCTTTGTTTCTTTTTTAAGAGATTTTATTTATGTGTTTTTAGAGAGAGGTGAGAGGAGAGAGAGGGAGAGAAACATCATCAGTGTGTGGTTGCCTCTCACACATCCCCAAGTTGGGATCTGACCAACAACCCAGCCATATGTCCTGACTGGGAATCGAACCAGTGACCCTTTGGTTCACAGGCTGGTGCTCAGTCCATGGAAGCACACCAGCTGGGGGATTTCTGATGATTGCATTCCTGGAGCAGAGCCCCCCACACCCAGGAACCCGGTGCCATCACCTCTGAGCTCCGTGCGGTTTCTGTCCAGCTTTCAGTCCCGTGAAGATATATTCAGGGCAGACTAGCTGCCCCCTCAACAGGCTGGGTAAGGACATGCAGCTGGCTCACTATTTGTGTCACCAACAAGTGGCACCGAACAGATCTTGAATAACTAATTTTTATAAAACCTTTGGAACCCAATTTTCCCATGTTTATAGTGACAATATACAAGTATAAGCACAGTGCATTTAACATTGAAGGTGAATGCCGAATATTAATTTTTGGTACCGTAAAGCCAACTTGGAGAACAGTATGTGACGTATGTCTGCAGTGCCACTTAACTGTTATCATTAATGGTTATTTTTATACAGCCTCAAATTAGTATTTAAAAGGAAATTTTATTCCAGGTTCTCAAATGAAGCCAATAATATAGAAACAGTAGTACCTGATGATAAAAATGGAATGTTTTATTGAAATCTGATTGAGAAAATAGTTTTAAGAAGCCACTGGCAACCATAACTGCAAAGAATCACACAATGTCGTAGACCTAAATTTCAGCACAACAGCATGACAATGACCCAAGAAGCCGCACCGAGCAGCTCTGTCTGGCTGAATTTTTGTCTTTAACAAAGACTGTCTCGTGCTGGCAGACTGGTTGATAAACATCGGCCAAAGGGACTTTGTGACACCGACATCACTTCTAGTTGAGCCCCTCGTCTGATTCTTCCTGCTAGTTTCTAGCAGCTTGTTCTGGTTCGTGCTGTCCAAGCCTGGCCGCCAGCTCACCAGGCAAGCCCCTCATGGAGATCCCGAGCTTGGGCCCAGAAGCCTTAATGCAGGAGTGAGATGGTGGAATGTGTTACTCGGAGCACCGGGAATGTTCTGCATAGTAGCAGTGCGGCCGTGAGGCAGAGTCTGTCACTCTGAATCCCGAACGTACGGGCAGTGGATGTGGTGGTCTCAGAGGTGCGCCTGGCACTGCACTGGAGGGGCCACCTTGGTTTCTACGGAGACGAATGAGAAATAATCTGATCTCAAGTGTTAAGTGTGCTCTTCCTTTGAGAGCTAAGATACTCATCACAAGAAGACAATCAGAGTTCTCATTTTCTTTCTCTGCATCTCTCCATCTCTTATTTTTGAACAGTCTGGTTTGCCTTCCGGGATTTTTCAAAAATTGTTTTGCAGTTTGCCAAGGCCCCCTGTATTGTTAGTGGAAATAATAGTGTGGCGGCTGTGCAGGCAGTTGGTGGGTGACTCGGATGTGGAGCGTGGGGCTGAGAGTCCGGGACAGAAGGACCTACTGCCCCGGGGACACGAGCTGACGCTGGGCAGACATGCGGAGCCTCGCTTAGCAGCAACTTCAGTCCGAGCGGTGGGAAGGGCGAGGTGGCATTGCAGCAGCAGGCTGTTATCACAGTCCAAGGGAGCACAACACCCATTACCTCTGAGAGAAGTCGGCAGTTCCTGGAGTGTTTTGTTTTCTAATTATGAGCTGATTACGTGTGTGCTTTTCATTGTGACTTTGTGAAATGCCAACCACAGCCAACAAAGCTGACCTGCTGGAGGTCCAGAGCCAGCCATGTGGGAACGGGAAAGGGCTCGTTCTCTTTAAAGAATACAAGCTTGAATTTGACCCTTCTCCAACCCAGAGAAGCTGTTGACAAGAAGAGCTTCCTGGCTGGGTTGGCCCCAGCATCCAGCTACCGGGCCGTTCAAACTCGAGTTGGGTGAAGGCAGGATGGGAAAGGCCCCTTCCCACCCTTGGGAGAGGAGGGTGTCCCTGAGGCCCATCCAGGTCCGAGTTAAACCTGGACACCCCTGGGCACTCTTCGTGAGCAGGGGGTGGAGAGGCAGTTATGTGGGTTGGGAGGCAAAGATGCCCTCAGGGCCCAAGGGTGGACCACCCTGGGCCTTGGCGACTGGCCACCTATGCAGGTACACACCCAGAGGACATGTCACTGGGCAGCCCCCCTCAAGGTGGGAGCTTGCCTGCAGCTGGCTGTCACTTAAGGAGCTTAGAAGCCACACAAAGGACTAGAAATATTAGTGTTCAACTAGTAACAGCATTTCAGAGAGGGATTCTTCCAGATCTTTCAAAAGCAAAAACAGAGCAGTTGAATTGCTTACCTTGCAAGAGAGAGGTCTAGTCAAATATGATCTTATGGTTGGCATTATAGGACTTAAAAATAATGATAATAATTTCTGAAATCCAAGTAACTCCCAAGATGTAGCATCCGTATCAGTGGGAATGAGGCCACTTGGACACCTCATTTCAGCACAGACCTGCGGGAACAGCAAGGTGTAAGTTGAACTGCTGAGGCTTCTCCCCAGTCTCTTGTGCTGCTAACAGATGTGCCTGAGAGACTCCAGGCTGAACCCTGTCCTGGGGGAGGGGCAGTGTGACAAGGGAGGGAGTGAATGGGCCCCTCCAATGGAAGATCCATAGGGACTGTAAGGTTGCAAGTCTGTCTCTATCAGGTCTATCATCAGGTCCAAGACGTTCTGAGTCTGCGGGAATCTGAGAAAATGCAAAGAAATGACTTGTAGTCCATGTGGCCTTGGTGGGCAGGAAAGCTGAGGGACCCCACCCCACTGGCTCTCAAAGCCAGAGGACTCCGGAAGGGAAGGCACTGGATTGTACTGGGGTGCAGAGGGGCCTGAGCCAATTCAGTTCCACGTGTACAAAGGCAGTGTGGCTCTGTGTGGTGGCTCTGTCCAGTGGGACAGGCGTGCAACAATGTGCATTTGTGGAATGCCAGGTATGGAAGGCACCTACCTGTGGAGCCAGATGAGGGCCAGAGGTTTTGTTAGGTGATTCTAACCAAATTTTTAAGAACATTCCCAAAACAGAACCTGGTCGCATTGAGAGTTTGTTTCCAAGAGCTACTTTCAAAAGTCAAAATCTTATGGATGGAGCTGTAAATTCCCATAGGCGTTGTTCGGTTAGTTTCTCTCCTATGCTAACATGCTGTATATCCTCAAGTTCAGAAACTCGGGAAGTTGACTGGATTAAATTCCTGGACTCCTCCTGCTCTCCTGTGAAGTGATAAGATCATACTGCTTCCGGGGGGGCTGGAGTTCCCATTTCTGCACCTGTTGCCGCCCATGCTGGGGACCGTGATGAAGCTGCCTTTGGCTCCAAAGGGAAAATTGTCTGGATCGATTTGAAGTATTTGACACCGTAGGCAGGATAATGGAAAAGGAGAGAGGAGAGTGTTTTAGATATGTGCTGTGCTGGGTTAGATAATCTATTAGAGTTCCTTTTCAATCCATATATCTGTGGGCTTTCACTGAAATAAATCTTCCTCTCATGGTCTCTGACATAAAAATGCCTGAAAAATTAAAATAACATATCCTGCAAAAATAGTAGAAGTTTTAGTTAAAACCTCTCTCTTCACTGGGATCTAAATGAAACTTATTGAAGAGAACAAAAAATACAGTGGCTTTCGTTTATTTTTCCTTTAAACAATGCTGCGGACATGAGCCATGCAAGGCTGGTGGGGTGGGGGTACTCATCCCAGCAGGCCATCCAGCACCCAGGGTCCCCCTTCTTTGCATTTCTTCTATTCCCGAAGGGTGCTGTGTTCAAATGCATGACCAGAGTTGGCTCCCCAAACCATGTCTAAAGACATGGGAAGAAAGAAATCCTGAAGGCTAGGCTATAAGCATCCCTCCCTTTGACATCCTGCTGGCGATGCCTTAATCCTATTGCCAAACCTAGCAGAAAAGAAGAGCTAGAAAAAAAATAGTTGCTAGCTGTGTGGCCTGTAGCCTGTCCAAACTTGGAGACGTTCTGCAGCTAGAGAACGGAAGTAAATGATGCCCAGCCGTCCCTCCGCCCTTTTCTTGTGCTAGATCAACACAGGCGCATGGCTCAAAAGCTGCCGTTGCCAGAGTGTGCTGCCACCACCCCTTTAATGTGGGCTCATGTCTTCTCACAGGTCCGAAAGCACCAATACCAGTGGCTGCAGAGGTGCATAGGCAGAGCTGGCTGTCTTCTTGGGGAGGTGGGGTGGATACACTTCTCTGTAGATGGGGCAGCATGGAAGTGTGGTGGCTGGGAGCCTTATTATAAGAATAAGGCTTTGTTTTTCTTATTTCTGGAATGATTTCTCCCTTCTCCTTCCATTTCCCTCTCTCCCAAAGACTTTCAATGTTTGGTCTTCCTTTTGTTTGTGGTGGGGGTGAGTAGGGGATGGGGGATTCTGAAAGATAACAATCGGTGAAATTGCATTGCTACCAATAGAACACTTTTCGAATCCCCAGCCCACTCAGTGGTCTCCTCTTGACTTGCTCTGTAGAGGACGACATCAGGGACATGTTTAATTTCTCTAATGTCTATTTATTTTCATTTAAACCACAACATCAGGGCAAGTTTCAAAAAGTTTTTCAAAACTTAAGGCGATTAGTTGAGTGGACAAGAACCAAACTTACTTAGTGACTCATCACAAACCTGAAAATACAAAGTAAAATGGTGTCTGAAAGCTTCATGCAAAATTAATGCACAGGGGTCAAGTCTGGGCTAGAACTATTTTCCGACATCGAGGGAACTGCGTCATTTTCTAAGGTGTGCAGACTCTCTTTCCCTCGTGCCCTGGGGTTTCATGGGAACTGACAGGGACACACCTGGAAACACACCTGCTTTCAAATCAGTCCTGAAATTGCGCTCACAATTGGGGATCAGTTAAAATAGGGAAGTGCTTTGTAGATAGGTAGATGGGAAATCAGATACCTAATTGCAATGATTTTTTAAATCATTCAGTGGGAAAAAAGCCATTTGCATCTATTAGTAATCTAATCACATTTAATTATATTATATATTTAACCAGACAAGCTTGTGCTTTGAGTTCAGCGTGAAAGGAAAGGCATTCATGTTTCTCGTGCATTTCCATTCTGCGGGCTCATCTCTTCCTTTATATGAACGCAATTAGATTGATTTTGTATTTATATGAAAGTTGGAAATGTTATAGCATAACAAAATAATAGACTGCATCTCAATGAACAACATAAATATTCAGTGAACAAGGGAAAATGAGAGAGAGTTGGTTTCTTATGGTGAGATTATTAAAATTACGATGAGATAGGTACAGGAGTAAACAGGAAAGTGTATCTCCCTCAATGGTTTTCAGAGACAGAATTGCTGGTTTTTGTACTCAGCGTAAAGTATTTATTAAGCACCAATTTTGTGGAGTGATATTAGACCCAACACTAGCTGTCTCAGGAGTCTACACTCCTAGAGGTTCAGAACTTTCCAATATACTATCGTCAAAGCAAATAAGCTGAGAATAGTTCCAGTTCTTTCTTTAAACTGTACCTTTTATTGAATGAATTGCACCGCTTGGCCGTGGTTCCCGGAGTTTTAGGCAGGGAGTGATGCATTGCTTCGGAGTGTGCGGCCTGCCTTTGCTCGATCAATGTAATTACTCATCCTTTGTTTCCCAGGCCTAACACAAAATTTCTTTGTAGGCCCTTGCTTTGTCCTGACTGAATGGCCATCTCAGAGTTCTGCTGGAGAGTCCAGTCCACTTTTCCACACAATGACAATGGCCCCAACAAAGCAAAACATGAGCATTTCTATTTCTCCTCCGCCCTGCTGGCGCTCTCTCTTACAGAAGGTGAAAGTTTGATGCGTCCCCTGCTTCATTTCCAGATTCGCCTTTGTTTATTTGAATCGCCTGCTTTGAGCCCCCACTCTAGAGAAGGTGCCTTTTTTGTGTCATTTCTTCAACAGAACTCAGTCATTCATTTTACAAACACTCCTAGAGTATATATAACACATTCAAGATTTTTTTTTACCCCTGGGGAAAGAGGGAGGAGCAAACCTGGCATCATTTGAGAGGCTGACATTTGTTCCAGGGTCTGAAGGCAGCCGCAACAACTACTGTGGAGGAGTGAGCAGGTGTCTGCTGACCTGGCAGCACAAAGGTACAGGCGGGACACAGGATGAAGGCTTCTTTGTTATGCTAAGAAACGGGATGTTACCCTAGCAGTCACTGACCCATAGGCAGTTGGCAGGTGAGGTTTTTGAGTGTCAGCTGTGGCAGTGTGGAAGGGGGGCAGGAGGAAGATGCGGGGGAGGAAGGCTTGACATGAGCTGTCAGTGGTGAGTCATGTGAAAAGTGATCATGCGGGGAACTCACAGAGCAGCGTGGGGGTGCAGCCACAGAGGGAACAGGAAGGGCCTGCTGGTCCAGGGCTGTCTTACCCACAGGAACATGGGTTGGGGTGGAGAAAAAT
Organism: Anoura caudifer; assembly: GCA_004027475.1. Lineage (NCBI taxonomy): Eukaryota > Metazoa > Chordata > Mammalia > Chiroptera > Phyllostomidae > Anoura > Anoura caudifer. Next base: position 156,442 of record PVKU01000344.1, on the reverse strand, counting down.
GACAATGGTAGCTTTGATGGTGTCATTTTGAAATGGGTGAAGGGAGCCCATATGTTGAATTTTTGGTGACTATGACGTGTACAAATGGACAACCCCCAATGGAAATGGGATATGAGTTTGGAGCTCAGGTGAGATGTCTCACATGGAATATGGACACTGAGTGAGTGCCGGCAAGCAGACACCGCTTCTCAGGCTTAGTGGGGGGAGATCCTGCAGGGGTGCAGCTGCAAGGAAGATGCATGAGCATTCATGTTGCTTCCAGAAAGTCTTATGTGAGCTTATGAAGTGTCAGTAGGCAAGGGGACTCTGGTTACAGAGAATGGGGGAGAGGAGGGAGAGAAGCAGGGGCAGGGGAGGGGCTGTCAGAAGTGGATGCGGGCGACCTGGGAGACTTTTCCATTTTGAGAAGGGGTGGATGTGAATGTACCACTTGATGGGGAGAAGTGAAGGAGAAGCTTGGGTACAACAGAGGGGAGACCTGGTGGAATGAGCTTCCCAGGAACAACACACTGTGTGGTCCAGACAGCGGTAGACAATTGCACGAACTAGAGGGAGCACGTCGCTGCCCGGAATTGGGTGTGAATGCAGCGGCTGGTGCTAGGGACACATACATTTCTCAGGGAATGACTGAGACTTTGAGGCTCTTCCCATGTGTCAACATGGATTTTACCAGATAAAATAGAAAGTGTCCTGCAGGGCAGGGTTAGGGGACCCTGCAGGTGTCCTGTCCTGAAACATGGACCACACACCCGCTGTCTGTCCCCAGAAGCTGTTACAAGCGTCACTCTGACCCAGAGAGCCTTCTGTCTCTGCGGTCTACTTTGTAAGGCTGCCCACTCACTCATACTGAAAATACCTTGACGGACAGGTGCTAAATAGCCTCCCTTCCGTCTTTAAAGTGCTTCTAGTATTAAGTGCTCTGATTAATTCGTGTATCCATTGACAATTCAGTGACTGAAAAGCCCATGTTTGGGGAAAAATGGCGTGAAGAATACTTACTTACTAAGAGCTTTCCAGGCATTGGACACTGTTGAGTTGGAATGCAACAAGCATTTCATCTTGAACTGACTATAACCCTGTGCCGTAACCGTACGTCTCCTTTCCTTTGATGGCTAATAAAACTCCAGCTCAGTTACCCCGGTTCAGCAGCTGTCACTTGTAAGTAAGATTTAAGCAAAAGTCAGTCTGACTTTAAAACCCCTGCCAGACTCTCTGACCACAACATAAGCTTGTATGTATGTCACATACACTTGTTTTAACGCATGTATGCATCCACGTACACGTGGTTATGAAGACCATGCATTAAGTAAACACATTACATGTACGCTTATAGTCCACTAATGACAGATCATAATGTTAAACTGTTCATTTGTTTTCTGAATTTCAAAGCAGTAAGTGCAAGGCCCATGCGATGGTTCTGATTCCTTGCTACTCATTTAATGTCATCCCCTAATGTAGGAGGCAGTGGAGCACCCGTGTGTCACAGGTGGTCTGGCGAGGCTCTGGAGCCTGCGCAGGAGGAGCTATGCAGTGTGCTCCCTTTCAAAACGGATTCGCTCCGGCCCATGAGCCTACGACTGAATGCAAGTTTAAAGGGTGCCTTGTAATGCATCCTCGTTTCGGGTCAGACAATGGATAGAGGAATTCATTTTGCCAAGTGTAATTAAGGTGCATTCTTTTGTTCCTAAAAAAAGATTTGTATAACTTTTTTTCAAGGATGGATATACATGATTTTTTCTGCTCTTACGCTCTAAAATCTGTAAGCCAATTTTAAACACCTTCAGTTGATTGCAATGTAATGTATATTAACAGAAATTGAAGATGATTTTTTTTTGTCAAACTGCAAGGGGAAAAACCTGGGTTACGGATTGCCAGAATACCACAATCGCAACTCCAGGGAGTCAGTTGCACCAGTAAAACGCTAGAAAAATGCGTAAACGTGCTACTTTTCCACTGGGATTTTAGATGTTGTCATGGCCCTGTTTCTGAATTTGCTAATGTCTGGTACAGTGATCATATTATAGTTCTGAAATACTTAGAAAGTTTCTACAACTGCCAAATACTGACCTTGTGCTTTATTTTTCTCACAACTATCCATTGAATTGTTTCTAATAGAAACACGTGCTTGCTTATTTCTATCGGGTCCCCATTGTGTTCTATCAGGTAAAATACTGCTGATACATAATGACTTATTTGTCCCCATCCTCTCTTCTTGGAGCAGAGTGAAAAAAATTTCACTGAAAAATAGCCTTGAAAATAATACATACAGTACTGGACCAAAACAGCACCATCCTTTTGCACTTTGGTGCAGAAGTACGATGCTCTGGAAGATTTCTTTAAGAATTCTATCTCAGGGAGAGACTTTGAAGACGTGGTTGGGCAATCTATTCAACGTCTACTTTTCCTTCATGAATACCGTGGGGCGTTTCCTAGGTCATTGTTCACCAAACTGAGATATTTTTAACAGTTAGTGTTCCGGAAGGAAAAACAATTAAACTTTTTCTGAAATGTAGACACACTCATTCTTTCTTGGAGAACGATCATTGCTATTCTCATGTTCACGGCTCTATCTGACTTGGGTTAGCATTTCTGCACAAACTGGCGAGGTCGTTACCCAGGAACAAGCACGTATTTCAGTGGGTGAGAAACTGGAGAGTGCTGGCCGTAGATGTGAGCCTCGCTCTTGGGGACCATAGTGTCCCAGGTGTGACACAGGGAGGCATGTCAGCAGCTGTCATCACTCATGCGTCAGTGCCCAACTCACCACCATTCATCTCATTAGAGCAGGTGGAGTGTGGCTTGTCACTGTCCCACCCCCACACTGCTGGCTATGCAGCTTTGTCAGGCTTTACTGAGAATGACGCTGACATCTGTTATACCAGGGAGAGGAGGGCCATTTGTTCCAGCACGTGGCCGCTTGGCCTCTGTAGAGCCCTTGGCAGTGCAGGGGTTTAGGCATGGCGTACACAAGGGAGGATTAAGGGCATGGTAACATGCATCACAGAACTGACGACTGCAAGGGCTCCCAACGTCACTGTTACACCACACACAGGGTGTCCTAGCCACTTCAGATTCAGAAATGAAGAATGACACTGAGTCACCAATTTGTTCTAAATCAGCCCCTGGCGGCCAAGCTGGGGCCTGCCTGGCCCCTTGATCCACAGGCAAATGCTCGTTTCTGGTCCATGTCATTGAGCTGGGGCAGCATGGCAGGCTCATCTGGGTGGCTGCAAGTCAATGCCCGTAAATCTCAGCCCTCCGGAGAGCCATCATTTGCGCTAACCCGTGTGTAGAACATGCTATGTAACGCAAAGCATTTAAAGAGTTTTCGCTTTCCAAGTTTCAGGTCCCCAGGACCTCCCAGAGTGACCAGCACCGCCACATGCAGAAACTGTACCTGCTGGCTTGAGATGCGAGCCTGGTCCTGTTGGAGGCCGGGCAGCACACAGGGCAATGCAGAGTCAGGCCCCAGTGTCCATGTGTTTCGGGCAAGTCCTCCCCTCCCTTTACCGTGTCTCAGCATCTGTCCACGGGAATAGTCACAACTCCGACCTCACCAGGCTGCGGGATGAAGTAAGGTGAAAGGACAGCACTCAGCACCAGCCTGTGACAAGTGACTGATCCGTGTCAGCAGCTGCAGTGGATGTAGAATGACTCAGAAACCTAGGGAAGACGTTTCTGATCTCCTGACATTGTTGTTTGCTTCCTGTCTTGGCATGCTGAAAGCATCATTTTCACGTTTATTATAACACTTATTACCTGTCCTTAGCACTACCTGTTTCTGCCTCTGCCCTGTGCCTTTAGATTTGGAAACCCTGTGGTTCAGGGATCAAATCTAACTTCCCATTTCTCCAGAACGTTCCATATTATCTGCCATGGAGCTGAGGCTCAACACCTGTCACTTCCTTTCACACATCTTGTCCCTAACTTGAGTTTAGGCATCCCAGTCCCCCATCCCAACCACGTACAGTGTTTACGTATTCATCGGTACAGAAATCCTGGAAAATCACACGAGGGGTTTTCAAGTATATCTCCATCCTCCCAGATTAATATCTTTGGAAGAAACATTGGTTGGTTTGTCATTTCTACAGCATGACACTTGCAATGATGTAGCGAATTTTGTCAATGTACATATTTTTTTGCCTCTGTTTGGTTGTCAGCATTGTATTTTTTTAAGAACTGAGACCGAGAAGCGCCAGCATGAAAAATCATCTTGTGCCTGGGACCAGGGAATGCTCACAGGCCATGCTGCCTGGCTGGGGAGGAGCTCCATTTATCGGCAGAAATGTGCGGAGCCACTGAACTATCAAACTGTTGATGGTGTTGCCGCACGAGAATTGGACGGGTGCTGCCTAGGGAAATACAGGGTACAGACAACTGTGATATGTAAGGAGCAGCTCCCCCAGTTTGAATTCACATGTATTTTTCTTAATGAGTTTAGAGATATAAAGCATATTAGCCTATTAGGGCTGCTATCAGAAAGTATGTCAGAATGGATGGCTTAGAAATTAGAAATGGATTTCCTCACTGTTTTGAAGGCTGGAATACTAAATGCAAGATGCCAGCAGGGAGGGTTTCTCCCAGAGCTTCGCTCTGGCGCAGGACGGCCACCCCCACGCCCCATCTGCCCGAGGTCTATTCTCTGTGCAGGTACACCTGTCTGTCTCGGTGCGTCCACGCTTTCTCTTCTTATAAGAGCACCAACCAATCAGACTGGATCAAGGCCCATGAACAGGCTTCATTTAAACTCATTCACCTCTTTGAAGGCCTGATTTCCAAATAGAGTCTGATTTTGAGGTCCTGAGAGTTGGTGTTTGCCCATATGAATTTAGGAGGTCACAACTCAGCCCCTAACGCAGAGTTTTATGTACGAAAGTCAAATTCTTATGTTGTTTTTACCACGAGAAATTAATATTTTACATAGGAAGCTTGGCTGTTTGGGATTGTGGTCGTCATGAAGGCTTTTACACATATATTCACTTACGCAAAATTTTTTGATTGAGTGACTACATTTCAGGGGCTGAGGAGGATGTAAAGAGAGATAAATAGTAGGTCCTCACCTTCAGCAATCTTCTTCCAGCCAAGTAGGCACTAGTATGCACATAATACACATAATCGTAAAAGGTAAGAAGTACACCACTTTGGGGTGCAGATAATGGGAATTTCAGGACACAGGGAAGAGCTCTTCTCTATGGGGATAGGGACGTGACAGGGAACATATAATTGGAGTTGGGTCTTAATGAATGGTGAGACCTCGGTGTGTGAGTATTTAGTGAAAAAGGCACTAGAGTATAAAAGCAAGAGACATATATGGGATAAGAGAGACCAAGAAAACATTTCCAAAGAACAGAGAATGAGTAGTCTCATTTGGCTAGAGAAAGTGTTTGTGAGAACACATTGTGGAAATTCCAGGTTGATCCAGATGGAGGAAGAATTGGGTGTCCACAGGAAGGTGTGTGAAGGGTACTTATTAGACAACAAGACGTTTCTGAAGACTTAAAGCCAAATATTGGTACGGATCCAAGAATTCGGGTTTGGAAACTTGGACTGTAAGGGTTCGGCACTCCTGGCCTCTCTCTGCAGCCCACATCCTGAGGCACAAGTCAGTAACTGTCTTTAAGAATCATAGCCTTTTCAAGTCTGATACGTGTAACTCTAAACCCACGTGGGAAACAAACCAGATTGAAAGCATCCCCCAAATATTGTAGATTAAATGTCTAAAGATAAAAACTCTTTCCATAATATCTCAATAATTCAGGGAGAGAGTGAGGTCATTTTTTCCTATAACTAACTTAATAAGCAACAGCCTTGATGATTTAATCATTTACATTCACTCTACACTTTGGATTTATAAACTCACCTTGCTTCAGTCTCTTTAACACAATAAGCTGGTATATTGTTAAGCAAATGAGGTTTGCTAAGCATTCTCACTCCACCAAGCTAATGCACATGACATTTTATTGGTAGAAAAGTTGAGGAGAAGTTATTTGCTGACATTTTCCACACAACTTTGCAGACAAAGTTTTGGAGGCTGATTACAAATGCCATCCATCCTGCGTGAGATGAGGTTTCCATGGGCGCACTCCGTGAGCTCCGCTGCCTATCCGTGGACTTCGCCAAGGGGATTTGCATGTCTTTAGCCCGAAAATATCTCGAGATATATTTTCCATCCCGTGTATGCATACCACCTCCCCCAAACATTGCAGGTGAAAACGCAGTGCAGTATTTAATGCTCGGTGACTCACGACACTGGCAAACCTCAACTGCAAAAATATGGCCAAATAATTCAGACTGTGTGCTCACTCACAGAAAATCCACGTTTGCTTTCTTTTCAAAGAGTACACTAAGCTAAAGGTCATCATATAACATTTCTTAAAAGAAAAAAAGAAGCCAAATATTTTTCTGGCACCTAAACACTTGTCAGTCATAAAGGACAAGGGCATCTGCACAGGGAGCAGGCTCTTTTATTTATTCTAGCTGGATTTAGAGCCGAAGCCAGAATTATTAGCTTTTTTTTAATATCTGGGCAAGTAAAACTTTCTATATTCAATATAAATTTTCAGATCCAAATATAATTTAAACATGAAGGGTAGCTCTGGTAATTGACAGATGTGCATTAGAACGTCATTCTACTTTCCTCCTAGCTGAGTAACCTGAATAAAGTCACTATTTTGAGCCTTAACAGCCTTACGTTTTTTTAAAAAATTTTCAACTGATTTCATTCAACTTTTTTCCATCACCATTTATCCCCCCATATCCTCTTCCATCTCCATCTACCCCCACCCTTCATAGTTACCACACTGTTGTCTATGTCCATGAGTTTTTTCTTCCTTTTTTGCTCAATCCCTCCACCACCCCCAGCCCCTGAACCAGAGCTATTAGCTTTATGTTTAAAATATGGATGGAAATAACCACAGAACTACTGGGAAGAGTATTTGATAGGGCATATGTTGAGTATGTAAGCCAGGGGCTGGCACAAGGTCATGGCTGCTATTGCCTTGTCTTTAGTTTAGGACTGCAGAGACCACCACAGCCCAGAGAGGTGCAACTTGTCCAGGGTTGTAGTAGTACAGTCAGGAAGGGAACTCAGAGCAAGCGGGATAGAGAAGGGTAAGGGCACTGGGCAAATCAAGGTGCTAAATGATAAGGTAAATACCGGAAAATGAAGCCACCACTGAAGGGGAGAGCAGAGCCCTCAGCTCCCCGGACCAAATGGCCACACACCAGGCTCCTGGTCATTTTATTTAAGATTTATTGATAGGTAGCAAAAACCCTTTCTGGCATCATTGGAACAAGGAGATGATTGACAGCTATTATGTATTTATCCTTAGCAATATGACTCAGATGAAAAGGCATGACTGGGGTGCAGCATCTGCCTGAGAGTACAGCTGTTACAAGCAAATGGGTCTGTCAAGACAAAAGGGTGAACTTCAGGCTTTTCTCACAAAGTGAGTAACTAATGAGAAAACAAGCATTCTGGATTCTTTGCGATGCATCCCTGAGACACAGAAACTTCACTCAGCTGGCTTCCTGTGCCACTCTGTCAGGCAGACACAGCCTGGGGCGTGAGCACGGCCCTGGCCCGCGGTTCCTGCCAGGTTACCTCTTCTTCCCGGAGTGCCTGGGACTGTGCTCAGTGATCGGTGTTTTTGCTTGAACGGAAGCTGCCGGAGCCTCCAGGAACAATGGTGGTGGAGCACAGGGGACAGGGGCAGGTCAGGGTCCAAGGACAGTCCAGGGCAGAGAGTCCTCAGCAGGATTTGAAAATGGGATTTTTTATCAGAGGATATGGAAAACTTTTCTGAGTTCACATACAGTAGTTCTGGAAAGTACAAATATTAGCCACATACAAAATAATAAGAATATCACTAGCAATAATAGTAACAATAAGAGTCATAATACAAAAACAGAAAGACTATAAAATATATTACATTGTCCCCCCAAAATAGGATGAGCCTTTTTAACTCCATATTCTGTGTTTTACACACTGACAGACCCAGCAACAATGGTGTTTGTAAAGGTATAAGTGAGGTACTGTATAGGATACTTTATTTTCATAAATACATGCTGCATTTATGCTAAGTTGTCTCTAAATCAAATGTCTTCCAGTAAATTAAAATTTTCCTTGAATTATTATGCTTAAATAATGAAGTTTTACTTTTGAAAAGCATGAGATGACCCACAGTATAATAAAGTGCTGCCTATGAATAAATGCACACTTAAAAATGTTGTATTACTTTATTTTCATTAAACTGTCTGCCTTTGCCACGTCTGGTTGAAATAATTCACTACTGGTATTTAAAGAACTCATCAAAATGTATACAGTCTGTTAAGAGAAATGCAAATTAAGATGGACCTGTGATCTCTTACTTACCTGATTGGCAATGACACAGAGGTTGCCAACATACTCTGCTGGTGAGGTTCTAGAAACACGAGCCCTCAGACGTGGTCGATGAGCCTAACAAACGCTGAACCCCTGTGAGAGATGGGGCTGCTCCTGCCAAAACTGCACCGTCATCACGCTCTGCCACAGCTTGCTCTTGGGAATTTACACCAAGGCATATCCCGGTGAAAGTAAAGCTGATACGTACTCATGGTTTTCCATCCCAGCCCTATTTATGAGAGCAAAATATAAATCAGCTAATAAATAACCTGACCGCATTCTAAATACCTGCTCACAGAGCCAGCAACCTTGAGCACAACCGTGATGGCGTGATGCGGAAAGGTCTCCTTTACAGTAAGGAGAGCTTCCCTGACACAGGGCTCCGCTGTGGGTATGCTCCCAGTTAGTAAACAACTGCTTTTTATGGTATTCTGCTATAAAAAGATACATGGAATATATCTACCATATTGTGATATTCAAGATTTGTTCCTTGAAACAGACAAGATGGGAATGCTGTATATGGGATGAGTCTACAAATCCATGAAGGCAGAGGGGTATCTATTGTCTATGCTTATTCCCATTCTTGTATTTATGGATATCCTTATCTAGATCTAGATCTATATTGATTGAAATATAACATCAAAAGGATAAACAAAATCAGCCACATACATAAATATTTCATGCAGGGAATGGATGAGAACTAGATTTGTTTCATCAGATGATGCTCTGTAGCTCTGAGGTAGCATCTCATGAACCATTTTACAGACTCATAAAACACCTGTGCCTCAGTCTGGGCAACTGACTGCCTTCCCTGGCCACCCTGGGAGACGACCCAGACAGAAGGTCCTTCTTTCCAAAGTCGCAGGTGTGGCCAGCTGATGGACTTTCCTGGTGAACCCTGCTCTTCCTGTCATCTCAGCCCACAAGTCCCCACAAATGCCATTTTGAGATAGTTGAGTGATAGATTCAGGTTATAATAATGTCTGTCTATGCATGTCATCATCTCCCTACTCAATCACGTCCTTAGATAGCCCTTAAATTCTACTTCCGGAAATTCCACTCACGGCACTTGTATTAGCAGGTTCACCCTAAGGAATAGACGAGACTAACATTTTGGGGAAATCAAACCATGAAAAGCTGCATCTTTCTCCAAGCCATGCTCAATGGACAGAGAACCTAAAGATGTAGAGTGAGCAGGACAAATGCAGTGTGCTGTGGTTGAGCCCAGAGAGAATATTGTTCCCACTGCCATTGTCTTTAGTTTCCCCTTGGTGGACACTATAGCCTGGGAGGGTTTATTTCTGGAGCCTGCAGCAAACACACTGTGGCATTGGTTCAACTTCCCCTAGGTAATCCATCACCTGTAGTCGGCCCTCCTTCCTGACACCCCCTGCTCAGACTCGTTGCTCATTTTAGGGAAACTGTGGCAGGGGCCCCCATTTCCTGCCTGCTGCAGACGGAGAGCTGTGGAAGCCTGGATGTTACTCCTGTCTAGTCAAAAGTGTACAAGGTAATATCTTTCTCTAGACTGCAAAGTGAAATGCCAAGTTCATTGACAGTTATCTATAGTAAATCTCTCTTGGGGAGAGTTGTATGGAACTTAAATTTCAGGAGTATCATTTTGCAGGGACTCTTACAAAAAATCCCAAATGCCTAGATGAAATAGGAAAGCAGACAATTGTCCCTGGGCATCCATATGAATATGGAACCCAAGCCGAGCTGAATGATTTCTAGCTCTACCAATTTCACTCTTTTAGATGAATGTAAAAATAAAAGCCCCAACATCATGTACAAGTGGGATTTATTTTAAACTTATCTAAGAGAAAAATTTTTAGTGCCGAAGTATAGAATGTATTCTAATTCACTTCTAGGCATTCTCTTTATTATTTCCATGACAACCTTTGTTGGAATGAAAAATGTGCAGACAAAAAATGGATACAGTGTGAGAGAAGGCACATCTGCCTGGAACTCTCCGCCCCAAGATCTGAATCCTTATGGTCAGCCCCATGGAATCGTCTACCCTGCCCTCTGCTTGGCTCCAGAAAGCAGTGACCTGTCCCCTTCCCCGTGCCTGCCAAGCACCTTATAGCAACTGCTTCTGATTTATTATGCATGGATTGTTTCTGTGTGTGTACTTGTTTTCATGTGTTGTTCTCGTTCATTTTTATTATTTCTGTTTTTAGCATCTTCACCCCCGAACCAGGAGCTGGTTCTGCCATGCTTCAATGGCATGCTCTCCATCCAATAGATACTCTCTGGAGCTGGTATTATCTACGAGGCAGCCACTGAGTGTGCATGCCATAGTGAAACAGACTCTTTCCTGGCCTTCAAGGAACTAATAATTAATTGGGGGACCCTGATGGTCAAGACGTAAATAACTGAACATGTTAATGTTACAATGTATCAACTGTGATGGAGGTTGTAAATGGGGTTCTGGGTGAGGAAGAGCAGGGTGAAGAGTCTGCCCAGACAGATGGTACAGATGGGCTCTTGGGTTCAAAAAGGTTGGAAAGGTTACCTATAGGGAATGTTTACCAAACAAGTGGATTACAGTTTGGCAAGAGAGAAAGTGGGGAGCTTCTGGCTAACAAGGAAATGAATACTGTTAACTCTAAGGCAGAAAGATTCTTTAACTCATTTTTCCTGGACTTAGAAAATTGACTTGCAGAGTTTTGGAGAGTGAGAGCTTTCCTTCCCTGTTGATCCTGCCAAACGACCATCTCGAGTTTATGGAGTTTTGTTTGGATATGAAAAGGTTAGTGGAGTTTTCATCTCATGAGATTTATCTTTTTCTTTTCATCGGATTTATCTGCTTTCCTTTCAAAAAGTGGCAGCATGATGCAGTTGTTTGTGCATATGTTTAGAATCCCAGGTTCCCTGGCAAAGCATCTCCTTTGTGGTGGGGATTTCAGCTTTGCTGCCTCTGGCCTCACCACCCACCATCTCCTGGGCCATCGGCTGCTGTTCTGTGTTGGCGGGAGTGAGAAGGGAAAGGCCGGGTGTACCCACAGGGGCACCTTCAGTGCCACACCCTGGCTTCTTGTCTTGTAGCAGCTTACACTTCCTCAAAGACATATGGCTGTAAATGAGAAGTTTTCAGTAGATTTTTGCATCATTTTAGATTTTTGCAAATTCTAATGAGATTTCCAGTGTGTCCTGCAGCATGTCCCTTTCTTAGACAGGTTATGTATCCATTGAATAAAAATACACAGAATGTAGGACTGGAATGTTACAGTAGCAACTCAATGTACATGCATGAGAATATGCAAGCGACATTTGCCTAACCTTAGGATGCAAATAAGCCCCCCACTCAATGCAAGTTTTATGAATTATGCCATATATGTGCTTTTTGGCATAACCACAGCTAACAAATATATATATTTTGATAATCACTTTAGAACTTGATTTGTATAGTGTAGATTAAATTCAGCCTTGGTAAGAAATTCATTGAAGCATTGAGATGCTTTTTGTGTTGTATAAAGCTGCCACTTAAGGACAGGTACAGTGAGTATGTTATATTTGTAAAACCTATTCATACCAGTTTATTCCGTTTGAATAACATGTTGGCCCCTTAGCTGTGTAAGAGCTCACTCATGTTGAGTATTATACATGTTCGGGACCGGCTCTGTAAATTGGAAATGCTTCAGAGCAAATGAGGAAGGGGAGTTAGAAATCAATATTTGTTAAGCACTTCTCATGCCCCAGTTACTGCTTTCAAGGGCCTCGCCTCTGCACCCCCAGGAATTCTGACAGGTGCGTGGTGGGGCGCGCTGTGTTGTACGCACTGCGCGGGGGAGGAAGCCCGTGCTCCGGTGTTAACTGTTTAGCCCACAATCACGCTGGCAGGAAGTCCATCCCTCTCGAGATCAGGACCCAGGGCCACTTTGGCTTGGCATTGCAAAGGCGTGCCGACCCCACTCGTGCATTCTTCCAAAATGGCGGGGTGACTCAGTGATTCACAGTTCACGTACAGGTCCTCACCCTGTTCTTCCATCACTATGTTCCCTGAGCCAGAAGTTTTCTTTTTTTATATTCAACAATATTTTATTTTGTTTATTTTTTAAATCATTTTTATTGTTGTTCTATTACAGTTGTCCCAGTTTTCCCCCCTTTGCCCTCCTCCACCCACCCCATCCCACCCCTCAGTCCATCCCCACCCTGTTGTCCATGCCCATGGGTCACTCACACATGTTCTTTGACTAGCCCTTTCCTCTTCTTCCCCCCATGATCCCCCTCCCCCAGCCCTCTGGTTGCCATCACTGTTTCTTGTTTCCATGTCTCTGGTTCTATTTTGTTTGATAGTTTATTTTATTCATTAGATTCCTCTTATGGGTGAGATCATATGGTATTTGTCTTTCACTGCCTGGCTTATTTCATTTAGCATAATGCTTTCCAGATTCATCCACACTGTTGTGAATGGTAGGAGCTCCTTCTTCCTTTCTTCTGCATAGTATTCCATTGTGTAAATGTACCACCATTTTTTTTTTTGATCCATTCATTTACTGATGGGCACCTAGGTTGCTTCCAGCACTTGGCTATTGTAAATTGTGCTGCTATTAACATTGGGGTGCATAGGTTCTCTTGAATTGGTGTTTCAGGATTCTTAATGTATATTCCCAGCAGTGGAATTGCTGGGTCAAAAGCCAGTTTCAATTTTAGTTTTTTAAGGAAATTCCTACTGCTTTCCACAGTGGCCATGCCAGTCTGCATTCCCACTAACAGGGCACTAGGGTTTTCTTTTCTCTACAACCTTACCAGTACTTGTTGTTTGTTGATTTATTAATTATAGCCATTATGACAGACGTTTTCTTATACGAATTATTTCATTTAATGAACTATATGGTCATTCATTTATTTCTTAATTTTATTTCAGCAGTCTTTTAGAAAAGCCCAAATCAAAACCTGAATTTTTGAATTCATAATAAAATGCAAAAAAAAAAAAAAATAGAATGTGAATAATTGGCATTCAGAACCTCTGACTGTATCAGATATATCCTGTTTTGCTTTTCTTAGGTTTTCATTTTTCATTAGGAAGAGCAGCAGCAGCTGAATGAATAAGTCTGTGTCATGGGATTCAAATTCATATAAAAACGTTGTATTTGTACTCACCCTGGAGCTACTATAAAGGGAAGGATTTTGCTACATCTTGCTGAAAATACCCAAAGTAAACGCATTTAATAAATATACTCTGGCTTGATCCACAACAAATTTGCATGAATTTATGCAAATGCACAGGTACCTGGTTGGTCATGTGACACTAATTTTCACAGATGGCAGACAGTGTGTAGAGAGTGTGAGGGATTTGGGGCTGATCAGAGAAAAAGGGGTGGCCCGAGAGGCCATACTAGGCACAGCCTTCAGTTAATGCTCAGACCGGTCATGACCCAGTGACCCACACATGATTCTGTCCAAGACCAACAGCAGTGACAAGAGGACTGACCCAGACAGGGAAGAGCCTGAGGAATTCCTGGAGCAAAGGACAGTGGGAGACACTTACATGTCCCAGTGATGCCACACAGTCTTCACAACAGGTTGTCTATTTGTAGTGTCACTGTGATGGTTCTTAGTCGTTGGTGACCCAGGCTAGGCCTCAAAGGGTCATCAAGATTCACGTCTTCAGTCTGCATGTCCTAAAGAGGGACAACAGACACAGGGACCTAGTGGACACATTCACAAAAGTCAAGCTAAACCACCCACAGCTGTTCTAGACACCTGACCTCACTACTCATTGCATCTGAGTCCAGAGCAGAGTTCCCTCTCAAAGGACTCAATGATGTGTCCCACCAGTGTGTGTGTGGGGGGGGGGCATGGGCAGGGGGTGTCACCTTTGTTCCTGTGTCCTGGCCCACTGAGCAGCCTCCCTGTCATCTCTGGGATGTCCTCTCCTCTCAGCATGGCAGGTGACAGACACCCCCTATCTAGGCTGAACCCCAGTAGCCTGAAATCATTGTAGCTCTTCCTTCCTGTCCATTCTCCTAAACAAGGCTATGCATTGTTCTGCTATATCACATTTTCCAGTACATGTTTCCTCCTTTTCCTCTGCTTCCTTGTCTACAGTCCTCTCCTGCCTAGGGTTCCCTCTCTATGTCCAACTTCTCAGTTATGCCTCCACACCCTCGTCTTCTCTCCTGGATCCTGCCACCTGCAGGGATCACCCAGGGCCAGCCTCTCCACTAAGCAGGCTGTGCCCTTCTGCAAAGTCTCTGTAGAAGGGGAAGGGCGTGGCTTCTCCTTTAGCTAGGTTATCGGGGTCTGGCAGGGGGAGGACTCGGCATCCATGCCAGGTTGTCTGGATCTCTCTGGGCCACAGGCAGGCTCCTGTGAAGCTCTTAGACCCACCTACAGGTGACCTTTATGCTGTCCTGCGGGATGTGCTCCCCAAGTCCCCTCTTGGCATCTGGGTATGTTCTTTAAGACAGAGATGCTTCTGAAAGCCTCCATAAAGCTTTACATTCCTAAAAACACTGAAAATAAAAGTTAATATGTTTAAATAGTGGACATAGGATGACTCACTATTTCAACATCCCACTGAAATCATTTGTGAGTATTTTACATCTTTATATTTACGTCAGATTATATATCTGATCCCTCTTTGAAGCAGCTAAAAAACCATTTCAAACTCAGTGCCGGCTATCATGAGGATGAGGATCATCCTTTCAGGGTGGGGACTGGGGGCATATCCCAATCTCTGACTCACTTATTTCTAAAAGATGGCCTGTCTCTCAGTCCTCTCTCAGTCCTATGATCTCGTTAATGTATAGTTGAATCCAGCTTGCAAATCTACAAGGCTTGGATCATATTGTTAAAAAAGGAAGAAAATATTAAGGAATTACATTCTAAAGTAAGACTTTTTACTTATTTCATTGGCATTGAATTGGGTTCTTCTGACTTTGAAGCATAGCAGAGTATTCTATGTATGACTCTGTATCAAAATCAAGGACGCTGGTATTTGAACCAAGGGGGAGTGACATCCTACACAATCTTGTCACTTCCTTGAAGACTAAGCCTTCTATTTTCTTCCTCTTTCTGCACCCCAGAGCACTTGACAAACAGATGTACACAGCTGACAGAAAGTGAATATTTGTTACAGGCACTGAGTTTAAGCACTAGCTGAGAGATTATAAAAACGATGCCTCCTAGGAAGTGACCATAGAAAATTCATTTATTTTCCGCCGTGTTCTAGATTTGCAGTGTCACTCTTCCCCCCACCCCCAGACAGCTCTCCATCTCCAGAGGGCTTTTCCACGGAGACAGTTAGGGTCCCTTGTGTGACCCAGAACAGTTCAGAGTTACACTGACGCTGGTGTCTTCAACCCTCCCTTCGTCCCAAAGACACCCTGATCACTAAGACAAACAGTCACACATGGAAATTCTGTCCTATCGCCATGTATGCTGATGAACTTCATGGTGTCTTGGGATATAAGGGTCTCTGTCTCTCAGCTTGAACATGCCTCCTTCTCCTCTTCTGCCCAGCAAATGTGTACGTGTCTTTCATTGCCCTACCCAACTACATACGAGCACTGCAAACTGGGTGCTTTAAAACAATAGAAACATGTTCTGTCACCACCTGGAAGCCAGAAGCTCAAGATCATGGTGTTGTCAGGACCACATGCCCTCTGACAGGTTAAGAGGGGGCGTCTTTCCTCCCTGGTCCCAGCGTCTGGTCCCAGCCGTCCATCCTGGGCACTCCTTGGCTTGTGGACATCTCACTGCAGTCTCTGTCTGCATCTCCCCATGGCCTCCTTCCCTCGGTGTGTGTCTCCGAATCTTCTCTGCTCTCCCCGAAGATATGGGATTAGGGACCATCCAGCATGACCTCACCTTAACCACGCCTGTGGAGGTTCTAATTTCAGGGGAGGCCCCAGGAGAAGTACTGCTGGTTAGGATGCCCACATGTCTTGGTTTGGAGACACAGTGGTGTGGGATAGAGAAAATGGGGCTTGAGGGCCCCCCTTCCCAGTGGGGTGGGACAGGGGGAGGGGCTCCTGCAGACACAGGCTCAGCCCTTTCAGCCTCAGTGGGCACCTGCGCTGCACACAGACCCGCAGGTGCAAAACAGACTCAGAGGGGCACAGTGGACATGTGACCTGCGTATACTAAATTGTCTGTTTTCTCCTCTAGTTTTCAGAAGAATCACTTTGTATTTGTCGAATTTTCATGACATCCATGAATGATTTTGAAGTATTATCCTCTTATTAAATTTCCAGAGAATTCTCATGGGATTTCGGGCAACGTTAAATATAACAGAAATATCAACGGCTGGCCAATCTATTGATATTAATGCCCCTGGTCTTTTGCGTGGTTCACAAGCACGGCTAACAGCTAACTGAGTGTGCATTCTGGTCTCACTGTCCCCAATGGTTTACGCTTGTCAATCACACTGTCCGTGGTTTCTTGATCATTTTACTCTTTCCTCTCTTCTGCATCCTGACCCTCCCACTCTTTCTGTTTCCTTTCCATCTTTATCATGTGTATATACCTGCATTTGTTTTTCTTTTCTGCCAATTCATACTTAACAATGGGAATTTTAAGCTTTTCTTTCCATATTTCTGCTAAAATTGTTACCTACTTTGTCTTTCTTTTCTAAATGTATTCTGTTTCCTCAAAATTGTATAAAGAAATATTCACCATACAGAATAGGTAATCAGCGAGACAATGCATGCAGCGTTCTTGCATATTTAACCCAACTGATTGGGATTCAACAAATTTATTTTTTTATATAGTAAGAATAGTGATGAGGATTTCAAGCAATGTGACTGTGAATAAAGTAAACTTTCTTTTAAAAACTGTATTTTAATGCAATTTCTGAAGTTTTACCAACTTCTCATATTTTAAAACCATAGCCCAGATAAATCTCCAATAGTGTCTAGTAGGTAGGAATAATTTATTTTGATAAAATCTGAAGAGAACTGTCTGCAAATGAAAGTAGTGATAACCTTTTAAACTAACATATTCTGTAAACTAATCTTAGGGAACCTGACTTGCATCTATTGAAAATGAAAGCTTTTGGTATTTCACATTGAAAAGTCTAAAACTGAATCGGGCAGTTTATGCTGGGCATGCACATAGCTCCGAACCTACATGTCCAGGTACAGGAAAGTTGTAGGAAGAGAAGAAATGACATTTTTCCTCTCTGTTTGTTTAGTTTACTCGGAACGCTCTATTAGGTTAGGAAGTTAGAGCTGGTTCCTTAACATGCACATGGCTGATGAGAACATTCTCTTCATAAGCAACATGCAGTCTCCTGCAGTTCCGACTCCCCAGCTCGCCCCCTCCCGACTCCCCACCTTCCTGACCCCCTGCTGGAACCTGGCTCCATGGACAGCACCCAGGGTGGCGGTCACCTTTCTGCTCCCACAGGATCTGAAGTCTCCTCTTTTATTTGCAGCTGCTGGGGGTAACTTTAGACTTTCTTAAAGGGGGCACATAGAATCAAGTGGACTTATTTTTTAACCTAACAAAATAATTGTTAAAAATCAAGTCAGCTTGCAATGGCTGTTATTGGCATTTCTTGGTCAGGGCCCCTGTGCATGACATTCAGGACACAGGGCAGTCACTGAGTGTAAAACGAGTCCTATTCTGAGCAACGTCATTGAGTGGAGCCTCCTCAGCTCAGGGGACATACTGTTCATGGCACAGTGAGTTCTGTTTATATTGCTTTTAAGATTCTGAAGGTGTTTGTATCAGGTAATGCACATTAGCAGACAGACCACCCACCTTCCTTCAGGTGAACACACCCACACACACATGTGCACATTTAGACACACTTAAGATTTCTAGATTAACTTGAAAGTATATAGTGATGATTACTTGTCAAAGCCATTTTAAACATATTTTGTTTATTGTGTCTTTGCACATCAAATGAAGGAATATAATTGTTACTGCCTGAGCCAAGAAATATTATCACTGCCCTTCAAAAAACATTCTCCATTCTTGTCACAGCATCAGCCTGCTTTCTCCCCATATATAGATGGTTCTGTGTGCCTCTGTAGCAAGTTAATCTCAGAACCAAAATACTTGATATTGATCTCTCCTCCTTTGGCCTTTTTTTCTGACACAACTTTGATCTTAAGATTGTGGCTGTGTGTTAAGCCTTGACTAGAGGAAAATCAATTTTTAATAAGAGTCTTCACTGTTGGTGACAGTTTCTTCTAATTGATAGCACAGGCCCATATTAAAGGAAACGTGTTTCCAGGCGTGTTCTCTATAGCAGAACATGTGTTGGTGGCCAGGGTTGGACTGGATCGCCACCTGTGCTGAGTGAGGATTAGGGGCCCCTGGGGAAAGAGCTTCAGGTCACACAGGTGTGTGTCCACGGTGCAGGGTTTGTCAGCCCTTCTCGTGGGTCCGCATTTGTCTTATTCTCAAATATCTCGTCACCTCTCCATGGTCTTGTTCTTGGTTAAACATAACTGCAAAAGCAAAGTGCTTAGTGGGTGCCATTAAATAAAAGTATGTAACCCTTCTATTAAAATGCTTGATTACTTTCCTTTCGCAGAAAGGAAATAGAAGCAGATTGTGTGGGGAATTACTGAAAGATGGTCAATATTATAATTCTCTGATTCAGGTAAAAAAGAAAGACATCAACCTGCCACATATCTTGGGAAGTCTAAGCTCATTTACATCCGTGCTGTAAAATAAAACTGGAACTCACCTTTCTACAGTGTTGTCTTTTCCAAAATGTCACATAGTTGGAATCACACAATCTTTGTTCATCTAGAAAAATGCATTTAAACTTCTGCCACATCTTTTTGTGGCTAGAAAGCTCATTTTATTTTTTTAGCTGAATGATATTTCACTGTTTGGATTTCCCACAGTTTGTTTATCCATTCACCTGGGTCACCTCCAGTTTTGGACAATTATGAAGAAAGCTGCTACAAATATTTTGGTGCAGATTTTTAGGCACATCATTTGCAGCTGTTTTGGGGACTGGCCCAGGAGGGTGATCGCTGGATCCTATGGTCAGATTCTGTTTCGCTTGATTGGAAACCACTAAACTGACCTCCAAAGCAGCAGTGCCATCTGCAACCCCACCAGCAGGGGGCGAGAGTTCCCATTGCTCCATTGCTCCGTGTCCTCGCCCACATTGGATTTGTCCCCGTTTTGTATTTTTGACATGCTAAGAGGTCTGTCACTGCATGTTGCTGAGCATCTTTCCGTAGGAGTATTTGCCACCTGCGTGTCTTCTTTCACAAGGTATCTGCTAAGGTCTAT
Organism: Anoura caudifer; assembly: GCA_004027475.1. Lineage (NCBI taxonomy): Eukaryota > Metazoa > Chordata > Mammalia > Chiroptera > Phyllostomidae > Anoura > Anoura caudifer. The sequence continues at coordinate 136,845 of PVKU01000344.1, read as the reverse complement.
CGCCCCCTTTTGGTTAAATGTTGTTTTACTGTTGGAAAGAGCAGAGAAGCCGAACGAACCCTGTGGCTCACCCGACAAAATCTGCAGCTATTTAACAATCCTTTCCACAGGCAGTTTGCTGATCTTATCCCAGACAGGACACAGGGTTAATTACATTGTACATGGAAAGCTGAAATCAGTAAATAAGTGTTGCTGAGAAAAGCAGAGACAGGGGCATCTACACTTGTCTCCTTCCAGATAAAGCCACATTCTTTGACACATCTGACATGGCCTCGGGGAAGCTTCCCCTGAACCCGCTCCAGACAAAGCTGTGGCAGGTCCCTGCACGCTCCTGAGTCGATGCAGCTGCGCCTGCAAACTCATCACTGTTGTTGACAGAGCAGCTCTGGGGCTTCTTCCTCCGCAGATCGTCAGAAACCATTCCTGTGATAGGTTATGGTCAGAGCACCCGTTTTGTATACTTGGCAGCCATTACCTCCTTTGCTACAACTCTCTAAAGGAAGGGGTAATGTCTTCCCAACCCCATTTTAGAGGAAATGGGGGCACAGGGAAGTGGACTAACATGTTGAACATCACTCAGCCACGTAGTGAGAGCCTCAGGGTTTGACTCAAGGTTACGTGGGCTCCGCACTGCACCTGAGTCTGAGTTTCTCCCATGTGTATCTCTGTCCCATAACACTTCACACACTTGTCCAATAGACAGCCTTCCCACTTGGCTCAAATCTGTGTTGGTTTCCTTCCTTCCATTGGCTTTCTCCTTTAAGAGAAAGGTCATGAGAAGAATTCAGAATCTCCTTTCTTTGCCATCTGTTCTGTTCATAGAACATAGTAGGTGTTTAAAACCATGATGAATGAATACACAATCTAAAATTGTGTTTCAAATTTACTAGTCTGGAATAGAAAAATCTAGAAATAAAAACTTAGTCAAGCAGGAGTTTGCACTAGATTGAGGGACACATCTCCTTCCCTACAGACTAAGCGGGGGTGTGTGAAGCCACAGCTGAGCTGCGTGGAGACAAAGGAATCATGGGACTATGGTGGGAAGAAAGTCTGTGGAACTTTGAGGCAAGGACAGTCTGTATCAGTTTTCTGTTGCCACTGAACAGCTTATGGCTACCATAGTGGCTAAAACCAACACACCTTAGCATCCTTCAGTCTCTGGAGCTTGGCTGGGCCTGCAGCTCTGGGTCTCATAAGGCCACAGTCCGCTGGGCTGTGGTCTCACATGAGGCTCTGCAGCAGAGGAATCGGCTTTCTTTGGCAGGATGGCATGCCCTTCAGTCATAGGATGGAGGGTAGCGTCTACCTGTTGGCTGTCATTCGCAGGCTGCCCTAGGCCCTGGCCCTCGGGGGTCACAGCATAAGCCACTTGCACCATGGTGGTTTCCCTCTCCAGAGCCAGCAAGGAAGTGCAGTCAGGAGGGGCTAGCTGAGGGGACTGCACCTGTCCCTGCACCTTCGATGGGTTCTGTTGATTAAGAGCACATCATAGTCAAACCATGGGGAAGGAGAGAGGCCCACGAGGTGGGACCAGGAAGGGCAGTGTTCCAGTGTCTGTCCACCCACAGTCGCTGAGAGTAATTTAAGACAATTGGCCCGACATCCTCTCATTGGTGGTCAGAGTGGACAGCACCCCCTTCTGTGACTTTCTAGCCAACGAGCACTGTTTGGCAGAATGACATGCCATGCTGATGATGATGAACTTGACACATGTACAGATGCATTCAAGCAAACAATAGCAATGACCAAAATGCACAGAAGTGTTTCCTTCTAAATTGAGCATTTGGAATATTTTACCAGGCATCCTGCAGCCACATCCCTGTCCTTCTAGACACCGAGGGCTTTTCCAATGGTGCACATTTCGACATGTTTGGCTAAGGAGCTATTGAAGGCTTAGGAGTTCTGCATGGAAGTATTTCTGTTCCTGTGTCCCAGGGAGGAGGGGCGGGGACTCCTGTGCAGAAAGGAGGCTGCAGACAGGAAATAGGTGAACAGCACATGGCCTTGCTGGATGAGCAAGTGGCAGGCTGCCGGTGGCCTCTGAGGTCCCATGTCATTCTTCCTCCAGATACATCAAGGTATATTTGAACAATGAAGATTATTCATGTTTAAGGTGTGCAATGTCCATTTTGACATACGCGTATGTTATGAAATGATTACCATGATCAAGTAAATTAACACATCTATGTTATATGTGGTTATATACCATATAACACATGGTTATATGTGTGTGTGGGTGAAGGCTCAGGATCAACTCTCTTCACAACTTGCAAGTAAACAACACAGTTTCACTAACTAGAGTCATTAGGCCCTCTAATAAGACCTCCAGAGCTCAGGCATCTTTTGGATGAAAGGTGACCCACTGGCCAGCCTCTCCTCATTCTCCCCACAACACCTCACCCACAGCAGCTACTGCTCTTTCTGTATTTGTGACTTTTACTGTTTCTGGTTCTGCGTAGAAATGGGAGCGCATGGGCTCCGTCTTCCTGCGCCCCACTCATTTCAGGCTGCGCGTGCAGTGCTCTCCAGTGCCCTCCATCTCCTCCCAAGTGGCAGGACAGGTGGTCCCACTGGAGAGGCGGGAGGCAGGTCAGAGCCCACAGGTCACACTTTTCACGCCGTGTGGTGGTGTGTTTCCTCGGCTTTCTGGGTGGAGGATGGGAGGCAGTCTCTCGCTACCAGCTGGTTTGTGTTAGGGCTGAGGGATGCAAATCTGCAGAGAAACTCTCAGTGTTTGTCTCCACCACTTACTTTGTGTGTGTGTGTATTTAGATCAGCTACTTAACATTAGCCTTCCACAAAATAGGAAAAATAATCCCCCAAAACAGTTAGTATGAAGATTAAGTGAGTTGCTCTGTATAAAGAATTTAGACAGTACTTAGCATGTCTTAAGCTCTATACAAATGTTAACTACATTTATGGTTGTTTTAAGTAAAAGTCTTCCACCAGGCATTTCAATCCATGGGGCTTTCTATTTTTTATTTCATTTACGTTTTTCCATTTAGGCACTCTGAGCATGAAGGTTCTGATTTTATAATAAATGGAAATCTATGCTTTGCCTCGCTATTTCTATCTTGCATAAGTTAATTATTTTTGTAAGTGTATTGAGGACGTGCATCTTTTTAGAGTCATAAGGGAGTTAGGCTGAGTATAGTTATTTTTATATTCTTTGAACAGATCCTTTAAGATAATTTTTAAAATTGATTTAATCACTTTACAAAAAACCTTTTCTAAAACAAAATCATGGTTTGCCTTATTTCAACTTTAATTTGGAGGCATGCATCTTTATGTCTTTATTATACCTGTATTATACAGTTCCTTGTGTGATCTTCCCTGAGGCTAAAATGACCAAAAAATGCCCAACTTAATTACAAAGGGGAAATGCATGAAAATTTCCTTCCATGGAGTTTTCTGAGACGTCTCAATCCATCAACAGAGAAGCTACAAAAATTGAAGTCGGAGCAGCCATTAACTTCAGGCATCTCTTTAAGAGCCCCTGGGTAGGCCCCGCCCACTGGATGAGCTATAATTAAATACTTCCTCCCTTGGATGCAACGTTGTAAACTTGAAGTGTAATTAACAACAATGTCCAGGCGAGAAACTTGGGCTACATCTTCTCAGGTAAGCAAGGGAATCTTAGGATCATCCGTCACTCTGGTTCTTTGTACCAGGGGTCCAATTTCTTCTATACGTGCAATTTCCTTTGGACTTCTTGCTTTGAATTGCAATATTTCCTTAATTCTACAGTGTCTAAGCTGCAGTTTCCCAGTCTACATTTCCTTCACAAAGTTTAGATCACTAAGTTGCCTTTCTGCAACCCCAGTCCTAAAAAGAATGGTTGGTGACTTAGGCGTTGGTGGTCCTTTATTATGCTGCCTCCAAAACAAGATTTTAAAGTGAACATGTCTAAAAACATAAAAGCATAACTTTTAAAATGAACATCAATGTGAAAGAAGAAAAAATTTTAAATGCAAATGATATAATTCTTTTATAAAGAATATAATTGTGTGTGTGTGTGTTTGTGATTCCTGGAAGTGAAGCGGGAGAGTTAGACCCGAGACACCAGCCAGGAATCACATCAAACTACCATTCTGTGTGACTCAACAGAAGTGTGTGTGTGCCTGTTAGAGTGAAAGGTTTACTTTTAATATGTGGGTATTATTACTTGGCCAAATCAGGATTGCTAGAGATCAATAATTGTGCTTCATCCCAAAGTCATTCAGAAGTAGAATTTCCAATATCTATCAATACTAGGGTGAGGAATTTTGTGTCTACAAAAAGCAAACAAAAAACTTCAAAAGAAATTCCTGGCAGGCAGGAAGTCAGTTCCTTACTGTCGGTCAGAGAAGAATGTCACCCTGATGAGGATTTTACATTTGTGTCTATACTTGACCACCTTTTAGAATTTGTCTTATTTTAGCACCAGCAGATGTGTGCATAACATTAACACACACACACTCATAAATCTCCAAGTTTGGAAGTATAAAGTGAGTGAAGTGCTTGGGACAGGGATTATGGACTTAGTTTTAGAAGTTGCTGATCTGTCAGCACCCTGATCGCCATCGACCTCATTGATCCTAGCCTTGCAATAGCTCACAGATTCACCCTGGTGGGATAGAGGAAACAGTAGCCCATTTCCAGGGTACCTGCCCTGGGAGGGGAGGTGCGGGAAACAGAGACAGAGTAACCTGGGTACAGGGACGATTGACATTCTCTGACTGGTGCCCACAGTGAGAGTCGGAGCCTCCCAGCCAGGGTTTCCGCGTGAAAAACTCAAATGAGGACAGATTGTTGGAGAAGCTTGTTTGGCAAAAATATTAACTGGGGATAAATCTAGTGAATTTCTACATCTTACAGTTGGCTCATTTTGCAGAGATGTGGCAGTTCAGGGGCTCCAGGAGTTGCTTTCTTGGAGATGGAGGGGTGTAACTGATACCCTCTGCTAAGGGGATTAAAACCCAGCGATCTTGTGGTTAAGAGCTGTTAGAGAGAGTCTCCCTTCTGTAGACAGAATAAATCTAAAAGAGCAAGGTCCAGTCCATGCCTCAAACCTATTTTGAAATACCCCAATATGGATCAACTGTTTGTATAGAAATTAGTGGAAAACTAAGGTGGGGGAGGCTCTATAATCGGGACCCTTTGCGCACCTGTCTGGATAGAACTGCATGAAAAAGACATTATTTTTTCTTTCTGGTGACCGTCTTAGCCACTGGCACCTCAACTCGAAAAGTTAGTCATTGAGTGAATGGGTGACACGTCCACTTACTCAGAATCACTCCGGAGATGGAAGGTAGCCGAGAAGAACTGTAGCAATTTGCTTAAGAGCGCTTTATTCTGTTTTGTTCCTCCTTGAAGTTATCTTTGAGCAAAGGAGAAAGAAAAAAATGGAAGGAACAAAGGAAAGCAGGAAGGAAGGAAGGAAGGAAGGAAAAAAATTTAAATCCTCTTGATGATTTTTGACTGTGATACACTTAGTGAAATAGAGATTATTCTATAAAATAACTAACAGTTATTATATTATTAGTTACTAAAAATACTCTTTATTTTTCTTACCATGTGTTAAATTTTTAAAAATTCCACAGGTTTTAGACATAGAACCTACCAGGACAAAAGGACACCCCAACATTTGCGTAGATATTACAAGCAAAGGAGCCCACGAGAAGCAGGGCTCCTCTCCTGACCTTGGCCTCTGTCCGGTCTGTCTGGGAGGAGCCGAGATGCAGGCTGCAGACCCCCCCCCCCATATGTACTGGTGGAACCCCAGGCCCTTGCTCCTCCAGGTCAGCACCCTCTCACCAGAACTGACAGGGAGGCAGCTTGGGGCAGCCTGGGAAGTGCATGCTGGGGCCAGGGACCCCTGCTGGGGGGTTGGGCTGAAGGGAGTGGGCAGGCAAACTGCAGACACAGCCCCTGGGAGTTAGTGTGGGACAGCCCTCCCCGGAGCGAGCAGCTCACTTGCGCTAATTTTCCATTCACCTTCATGGTTACACATGTCTAGACAATGTTTCTGACATTCTCTGAAGTTTTTGGACATTCTCACAAATCGTGAGACCACATTATTGAAGATTTAAATGCTAAAGCAATTATCTACTATTTATTTTCTTCAAGAGCATCTGCTGGAACTGTGTGATCCTTTCTCTCTTTTTCTCCATGACAACCCAAATCAATTTGTTTTCAGGTAAAAAATGTGTTAGATGTGTCCTTTAGCCCATTAATCATATTTCTTTGTTTGAAATTAGTCTCATCTCCACCCTGTGCTTCTCTTGAAAATGAATCAACACTTTTATTTCAATATTCATGATGTAAACAATTATCAGTTTAGTTTTCCTTGTTACACACATTTTTATGATTATATCTCTTGCATTAGTGTTTTAATGGCTAGAAGTTTGTTTTATTAAAGAATTAATTTTTAATGGTAATTGATTTATCTTCATAAGTAATCCACTAACATTAGAACACACAACATTAATTAAAATACTTTATTTAATATGGAAATTCTTACATGATTCTTCTAAGTATTGTCATTGCCATTATTTATGATGCTATTAAATTATCATACTATTATTACACTGTCAAAAACGGCAAAGAAGTACTGTATTTGGACATTTTTCCTGACAATGATATTGTCGTTCCTTTTATGAGAATTAAAAGAAGTAGCAAGTTAAGATTCTTGTAATTGGCCACTTTATATCAGCTGACAGTGCGGACGGTCACCCCTGTGGGGAGCGACCCTGCAGGGCAGCTGGTGAGACTCTGGACACAGCTCTGCTGATGAAGGCCACGCAGTCTAGTGGCCTGGAGCGTGGATTCCACAGCCAGCATCCCTGCGCTTTGTCACATCGAGCAAATTCGTCTTTTTGTGCCATGATTTCCTCACATCTGAAACAGGGGTCATTAACTAACAGTCAATCCCTTCTGTCAGGTGATCAGAACCTTGCCCTGCCTGCAGTGGGCACCCCGCCCTGCTGCGCACCTTTGGGCAGTAAGAGACTGCGGCTTCCCTGAGGAGAAGCCCAGTGGGCAGGCTAGGTCTTTAATGGTGGCAGTCACACCCACTGTGGGCTTCGGTTCCTAAACCCCCTTCGCTTTGATTTCCCCATTGCTGAAAAGTTGTTTGTGGCAGGTGATAGAACCCAAGAAGAAGGTTAGCAGAGAATGTCCCCACAGCAAAGCAGGCTGATTCCTTCTCTCTTTAAAGCAGCCAGTGGTGATTTGATCAAAGCTAAGATGTCTTCTGTGCTGAAATACATCATTATTTTATCACCCACTACAGAAAAAAAACCAAACAGAACAACAACAACAAAAAAAATGCCTCCAATTAAACTCTGACCCAGTGTTTTTTTAACACTGAGATTTGTCGTTTATATTGATTGCAATGACTTTTTCAGATTAAGACATAGACTTGAACGTATTATTTTTGTGTATACATAAAAGCGCCCGAAGGTGTCAGCCCCTTTGGGCAGTGCATTGGGGAAACACAGCCACGTCCAAATAAAAACCTGGACTTGTTGTTTGTAACCTTGAACTCTCCTGACAAGCAGGCAGGACCAGAAAGCCCAGCCGACTGTCTCCCAGAACTGGTGCCCCTCCTGAATCTGAACCCTATAGGTGTGTCTCCAAGCTGGAGAAGCCCGTGTTAGCGAAGGCTGAAGGGGATGCAGGAGTTTTTTATTCAGGACGCACGCACGTACACTTGGTCCGATCAGGTTGCTGGGAAAGATCGCCTCTGGCGGGGCAGCGTGGAGACAACAGAGCTGCATCTCTCCCATTTCCGAGGCTGAAGTCCAGGCTCAGAGTGCAGGAGTGTCCCTGATGGTGAGAATGTGCTTCCTGGTTCACGGGTGGCGTCTTCTTGCTGCATCCTCACACCATGAAGGGGGCAAGAGCTCTCTGTGGTCTCATAATTTTATAAGGATGCCGATCCCCTTCATGAAGGCTATGCCCTTGTGAGCTGACCCCTGCCAGCAGCTTCAGGGATGCAGAGCTTAAGTGAGGCACGTATCTTCATTCCGGGGATCGGGGTGAAGCTCCGAGAGTCTGGGGTCCTGCTTTTTCTATGCCAGGAATTTGCTTTCCCGCAGCTTGCGTTTTTGTTGTTGTTGTTGTTTTAAGATTTTGGTTATTTACTTAAAGAGAGGGGAAAAGAAGGAGAAAGAGGAGAGAAACATCAATGTGTGGTTGCCCCTCAAGTGTCCCCAGCTGGGGACCTGGCCTGCAACCCAGGCAAGTGCCCTGACTGGTAATCGAACCAGCGGCCCTTTAGTGTGCAGGCCCATGCTCAATCCACTGAGCTACACCAGCCAGGGCTGCTTGCATTTTCTGAGATAACCATATACTCTCATATCATCAGGCAAACGTGGAAAACATTCAGTCGCTGTGAAAAGCACAGGGCAGTGCTGTGCATGGGCAGGTCCAGCTTTGGACCCTTCTCGGAGGGAGCGCCAGGCGTACCTCCTGGCAGGATGAGCCCGGGTGTGTGAAGTCGGCCATGTCCGTTCGTCAGGTGTTTATTCTCCTAGCTCTTCAGAAAGGACACTTGGCACCCATTGCAGAGTTTCCCTTTTGTAATTCTTCTACTGTTAGTATTTGTGAAATACCTTTACTATGACTCACCGAATTTCGTCAATGTTTCCAAAATTGGAAATACCCTGTCACAGTGTTGTGACAGTATTTTTTAATATTGTAAGATTAAAAGTAAAATAAATTCATCCTAAACCAAACCCCAAACATATTGTTAAATGTTCCCCCTTAACGCTGCGTATCCCTCCTGCCTCCCAGAGAACATAGCTCACTTAGTAAGGTGAGAAACCACTTTTGCAGGCAGAGGATAAACGGGTAATGGTGATACACATTATCAAATTATCACCATAAACATCGATGCCAGTTTTTCTCCAGTGGTGTATCGGTTACTGTGTTTAATGATGCACCATCATGTTTGCAAAAAAGGGTGTTTCAGTTGCCTTAGTGAGCAACCAAGATTAAATTTACTGCAAAATATTAAAATTTTTTCTTAATTTAAAAATTCTGATATTTTAAAAAGACCAGTTGGAGTCCTTGGAACCCTTTTTATTTTATTCAATTATTTTTTGTGTTATTGCCTTGCAATTTTGTAGTAAATTTTTAATAAAGAAAGAAATATAACCTTAAAATGAAATTGATCCCTGGCTGGTGTGGCTCAGTGGATTGAGTGTCGGCCTGCAGACCAAAGGGTTGCTGGTTCGATTCCCAGTCAGGGTACATGGCTGGCTTGTGGGCCAGGTCCCCAGTAGGGGGCGCATGAGTAGCAACCATGCATTGATGTCTCTCTCCCTCTTTCTCTCTCCCTTCCCCTCTCTCTAAAAATAAATAATAAAATCTTTAAAAAATGGAATTGATAAATGTTGCAATGGAGCACTGCTACCAGACCGGGTGAATGCCAAACTAACCCCGACACACACATGGATCCTTCCTTCCTTCCATGCAGGTTGCCAGGTAGCGAGAGTTAGATATATTCAATTATTACAGAAGATAGTATTTTACGCTATGCAAAAACATAATTAAACACTAAGTGCTTTATTGTACCTTAGATAACTTGACATTTTCCATGTGGAAGAGGAAAGTACTATCTAATGTGATAATAGTGTAAGTAAATCTTAACCAGGAGTGATGCTCCATTACACTCACCAGCGCTGAGGGAAGCAGGAAAGTGTCTTTCAAAGCCATTTGCTTCTGACTGCATAGAATGGATTTTCCAGTTAAGTGTTAAATCCGAGTGTCCAAAGATTGAGTTTGAAACACTCGAGGGAGACGTTGATCTTACAGGTGGAGGAGACCTCCCTGAGCCTGTGGAAGAACTCCCAAACAGCGATTTGCATCCTCTTTGAAGGCCCGGTGCAGGGGCTTGGTGTCTCTCTTCACAGGAAAGCTTTACATTCCCGTCATGGGGGACACTGTCACCCTGTCCCCTCCTCCGCATCTGTCCTGATTCTCTAAATGGTTCCTTCCCCCCCCTCCCCAGACAGTGATGCAGCTTTCCAGACAGATCACGTTTTCCCAACTTCCCCAGCTCCCTCCACTCTTGGAGAGCGTTTCCAGGTCCTTTTATGACTTCCCTTGTAATCAGGTGCCCAGTCCTGGAAGGACCCCACCGTGGACCATTTCTGCGTCCTCCTTCTGAACAGACCATCATTAAGAGCCACCCTTCTTCGATCTGTTCTCAAGGAACTGAGCCACCATGTGACTCTCCAGTCCCTCAGCTGCGTCTCCTGCCTCTGCATGTGCAATCAAGTGGCTGTTGACGAGCTGCGTGTCATTCTCTGGTTGGCCTGTCTGGGGACCTTCTCAAAGTAGTGAATGGCTGTCTGGCCTGGATGTGGTTGAGAAACAAGCTTCCTCTCAGCCATCACGGTTCCCTCTCTGGGCTTTTAGTGATGCAGTTGACTTTTGGAAAAATGCATTGTTCCTCACTGACTGAAGTAGGACACCACTTTTGTGAGCTCGGGGACACACGGCTGTATTTCTTAGGCTCTGTTTCTGTGTGGTATTGTTGGGATAAAATAATGTAAGATCTGTCATGTGAGAAGGGTTCAGTTCTGTTCACAGATAATTTTAAAAATAGTATGTAATCACGCTTTTATACCAACATAAAATGAATGTGCCCAAGATTTTACTTAGCTTACTAATGAATGGACAAGATGTTTTAAATTATTCAAATGAGAATTCAAAGAACCAGCAGTATATAAGCAGGAGATAATGCTGCGCTAAATTACAAACATATACAAAACCGGTTTTATGAGAGAGAGAAAGGGGGGCCATGAGGACATCTCTGCATGTGTGTGGAACAGAGTCATTCACATCGTTATGGCTTGTCTACAATTGAAAACTGCTCAAAGCAATGGCAGGATTTGTCCCAGGGACCCCAGGGACTCCGAGAAGCCAGCAAGGCTGGCTTGGATGACCCCAGACGGCTGGCTGTCTTCTGAGTCCACATTTTTCTCTCATTTTATCTCTTGTCATTTCTACCTTTCCTCTTCTACTCTGCTATGCTCCACAATTCTTCCACATGAGTAGTGTCATTATTAACTTGGTCCATGGTTTGGAGAGTAGTTTATGAGCTGTTACCTGTAGTCCAGTGTAGGTCTCTGGATTCTTACCTGGTTCTACATATACTCTCAACACTTTGGAATGTGATTTTTAAGACTGGATGGCCTTCATTTCATTTGGTGTAATTCATCAATTGCATCCACACACGCTTTTATTCATTCATTATATCAGTAAGGATTTACAGAGTACCCACTGTGAGTCTTACGTGTCTAAAACATGGCACTTCTAATCTTTAGGGGGGATTATTTTTGGGTAATGATTCTACAGAGAGAAAAGCCCTGGTGAAGGCTGACTTAAAATATGACAGTCAGGTGAGGCCATGTCGTTTGGAGAAGCTGCTGTGGACTGATGGGAGCGGCAGATGAGGGTGCACGTGGTTTGCACACCAGAGGAAGAGGGCTGTGGGAGGCATGGCCCTGTATAAGCATGTGCCTGGCAGGGCTGGGAAAGATCAAGGAGGCCAGAGGCCGTGGTCAGGAAGGATCGGGAGAGAGTGATAAGCTGAGGCTGGGTCGAGAAAACCAAGGGCCAGATTGTATGGGCACCGTGAGTTGCTCTGAGGACTTCGGGTCAGCCCCATAGGATGAGGGAGGCAGTGCCATGATTCCGTGCATTTGAAGGGATGTTCCAAGTATACTTCTGTGCATCTTCTGTGAAGGGGCAATGACACAGGGACAGACCAGCCTGCTGGTGACTGTGCTCATCTCAGGTTGATAGCTAGGGAATGGTGAGAAGTTGGACCCGGAGTGAATTAGATTCGAGATACTGGGCAACAGGGTCAAGGATGACTTCCAGGTTTCTGACAAGCAGTGGGCAGAGTGAGCTGTCCTGGCTGGGAGGGGAATCTGCAGGGGGCAGGTTGGGGCCAGCTCAAGCTACTCACCTGTTCTGATCTGAACTTGCTCTTAGTGTAGCCAAAGTCACAATCTTCACCCCGGATGGCGCACCTAACCTGATAACATGGCAGGATCGGGAACCAGCCAGGTTGCTTTCTCCCTCACAGTCATGTCCCTTACGTCGAGCACAGTGTGGCCACCTCTCTTCAACCCCACTGCCTGACAAGCCCAATCAGGCTCAGGCCACCCTCCTTCCCAGGCTGCTCAATGGGTGATGCCCCCTCTTCTCCCTGAGGACCGAGAACAGGTCCCTGGCCTCTTCCGGACTGGTCTCCAGGGGAGCAGGGTCCTTCCTCCTTCCTCCTGGGTCTGGCAGTCTGGACACCTCGGAGAGCAGGGGGGAGAGGGGCACCCCCATTGGCTGAAACAGGCCACCCTTTTCTTCTCTGTAAGAAGCAACTGTGGTGGCACCGGTGGCCGAGCCTGGTTTTGTCTGCTCTGCCTTCATCTCTGTCAGAGTCTCTGCCGGAGCCTCTTGCTCCCGTGACACCCAGACCCTTCTCCTCACGTTCCAGGACTCAACTGACTAGTCCAAGCATCCTCCCTGTTAGCCAACATGCCCCAAACCCCTTGTTCTGTTCTAGTTCATAACTAGCTCAATTGATAATTGAGTTACCCATTGGGCTAAACTCAATTCAATAACAATTGATTATTCATTATGTGCAAAACACAGGACATGCTAATGTGATTAGGGCATAGCAGGAGCCTTAAGGGGGACTCTCCCCAAGCAGGGTTCTCTAAGCTCTGTCAGCACCATTTTTACAAATTACACAAAGACAAGGCAGGCACGGAAGGAAGAAGCAAGCATTCACCTTTAGAAGCCTATGAACTGATTTTTTAAATTTTCTTCAAATTTAGTCTTGAAAAGTCTTTGGTGGTCACATGAATGAATAAGAGAAATAGGATTTAGCTGGGGGGTGGGAAGAGTGGGTAAATGCATTCCTAGAGGAAGGGAGAGAATGATTCCCTCATGCTCAGAGGGTACAGATCAGTCTCCCAGATCTTAAAGCGCAGGGTTTGAATTTCAGCTGGAGCCTGATCAAAGTAGGTCTAGCCTGCTGCGCACAAGACTTCAGAAAGTCTCTTGTTCTTTAATGATTTTTAAATGCTTTTGTGTAACTTGATAATGCCTTAAAAGAGAACCGTGACCCAATTAATAACAGAGGAGATCCTGTCTCCGGTTCCCCTGCAAGAAGTCTGCCTGTCTCTTCCTTGCCCCAGGCTCCACGGAGCCTCCACACTCCCTGAGCCTCCTGGGAGGTGCTGGGTGCAGAAGACAGGGAGAGGGCTGCCAGGGAGAAGGGCGCCTTTGACAGATGGGCGCCTTAGGTAGTTGTTTATGAGCCCGGTTTGAGTCACAGAGCAGAGTGGGGAGCCAGCCAAGACCAGAGGCCAGGAAAGAGCCCACATGAGAGATGGAGTTCGCACCAGACACCCATGGCCCAGAGTTTGCTGTCCAGCTTCACGCTCTCCTTTAGCACAGGAGCTTGGTGCCTGCTGCTCTGGCTCCAAGTCGGAGCTTGGTTGGCTACACCCTCCTGCTTTCCTGGCTGCTTTTCCTCGCTTCTTCTCTGGTTCTTTTCCGAAGTCCGTGAACACAGCTGTATAGGAGAAGGAAATGTCCAAAAATGTATAAAATATTAAGACATATATAATATATTCTATTATGTATAAATACATATATTTGTTTAAGCACCAGGCTTGAGATATTAAAAAATAAACACAAGTTTACCCAGATTTACCATGTTTTACTTTGTGCCTGGTTTGGCTACTGTGGACAAGAAATGTGAAATGACAGGGTATTTTGGAAAACAAGAAAGAATTGTCCATGATCTGGCTGAGGAAGGAGAAAAAGGGAGAAAGGGGCTTTAAATGTACAGTTTCTCAGTGGGTTTGGTGTGGGAACTGAAAAAGCAGTTGTTTGCTGCAAGGCGGAGCTCTGCCCCCTTGGGTCGGGCCCAGTGACCCTCTGGCACACACAGCTGGATTGTGAGCCTGGAGAAGCCCCATGCAGGGTGTGGGGAAGGGCAAGGGAAGGGCTGGCAGGGAGAGAGGATGGCTGATCTGATCCAGGTGCGGGAATCAGACGTTCATTGATGGGTCAATTAAGTAATCTGTGCAGTGACTCCTTATTTCCTTGCCATGAATTGGTTTAATTGAATATGAATTGAAGTTGATTATTAGCTGGAACTAATTCCCCAGGAGCTCTGTGCAGACATGAGGAAATTGGTAAGGACTTCCAACATTGTTTACAAAGTGGCTTGTGAAAATTTCATTTTTTTCTTTTTACTAAGTATCTGGAGCAAGAATAGGTAGAAATGTAAGAAGAAATCAAAGCTAATCACCTTTTTCTTTTTGTTCTCCTGCCAAGAGACAGACTTTTTGTCACCTTTCAAGGCTGGTGGAGGGATGTTCAGAAATCTCTCACAGCTGAATGTTTCCTAAGAGCTAAGGATGGCGGAAGTTGTCACATGAAATTCTAGTTTCAGTGATGTGAAAACACCTCATGAAGTTTCATTAGAATTGAAAAAAATAACCTCAGAACATCTCATTGCTGAAGTAATCTTGAAATAATATTTCTACTGTGTAAAATTGTTCTTTGGAGTGACATTTTGAATGGCTATTTAGTTTTCTACATATTTTAATTTATTTGAATTAATGGTTATTTCATTATTATAATTTAACATATGATGCTAAGTTTGCACATGACATAATTTTATATGATATTAAATGTAGTATAACTATGGGATATTTGTTATGCTTTACACAGTACAAAACTTTTTAAATGTTTATTGCATATCAGATTATCACCTTAGAAAGGTAATTTGTAATACTAACACTACAAAACAGTCTATCATTTTTAATAAATATTTATTATCAGCTATATGATTTTTAATGTTTGATATATCTGTTTACCAGTGTTATTCTCCTCTCCAGTGTACTCTTAAAAACCTCGTGCCCAGTATTTTAAAGTAGTGTATGCAGAGACTGCCATTAGGGTAGTAATAGTACCAGACACCGCAGCCTTGAATGATAGAAACGGCAAACCTCTTAAAATGAAATCAATTGTTTGAATTCCCTTTAAAGAGAGAGAATACTGAAAATTGGGAAGAAACTTTCAGCCTATTCATAGCTTGGGAAATAGTGTATTTTGCACATTTTAATAAGATCAAATAGTAATAAAGCAAAAAAGGTAATTGTGTGTCACCTCTCACCCTGAAGCTTACGTTTATATGACGATCTGAAAGTATTCCTAATATTAATGCTTCCAGAATGCAATTTTTTGAGTTCCTATAGAAAAAGTTGACAGAACAAAATGGGTTTACATTATTTCCATCATTGGTTTTATGCGATCCAGTCTGGTGTCAAAGCTATCATTCTACCAAAGTTAAACAAAAACTGACTTTCTTTAAGACCATTGCAATAAAGGAGAGAGGTCAGCACACACTCATGAGCTGAGGATGGACTGGACACCTTCTGCAGAAGGCATCATTGGGCAAGTTCACAGTCCTACAGGCCTTGCAGAGGCACACACACCCCCCGGGCTGTACAGCGCACCGCACGCCCAAGCTGCCTGGTGCAGCTGCCGCTCCTGGTCTGCGGCCTGTCACCATCCAAACCTCATGAGTTTACTCTGAGCAGAAGAGAAGATGCGATGAAGAATGCAGATGCATGCAGCTCCCACCAAAGTAACAGAACACGGTTGAACAGCAAACTTGTTGATCAGTAGGAGGAGTGCACTCTAAAATGACAATAAAGCGTATAATGTAGCAAATGCGTGAACCAGCACCGTCATTATGGTTGAGTCTGATGTGCTGAGCGTAGCTATTCCTGTTGTATTTTATTCACCTGGCAGCACAATGGGTTTGGGTACAGCAGGGTCCCCGCAAACACGTGGGTCATGGGTTGCTCTGTGAAGTTATGATGATTAATGATTAAGAGGTCATTAAGTAATAGGATACTGCCAGCTCCATTATAATCTTCTGGGACCACTGTTGTATGTGTGGTCCAATTCATTTCTGACCAAACATCACTAGGCCCTTACCTTCCCACAGAGGCCCTTTCCTTGATGATCATATTTCAAAAGAAGGACTCCCAGGTCTTAGAGAAAAAGCTCCCTTGGTTATAAAACTGACAAGAGGCCTTCAGAGTCCTTTAGTCTTCGTGAAATTGTACTGCTGAATCAGGAGATGGGGTGCATTCCCCCACAACCCGCCTGGCTTTTCATATCAAGTGGTCGTAAAAATAATAATTCGTCGCTCTAAATATCTTTATACGTTTTCTCACCCAAATGTTTTCTCACCTCTCTTTTGCTTTCCCTACACTCTGTTTCAAGTCCAGCATTTCTCTCCTGCCCTCTCAGTCCCTGGGAGCACTGGTTTCTCTGGTCGGCACCTCGGATGTCTCGAGGAGCATCTGTGGATGGTGGCACCAGGCTTGGTTGGCCTGAAATACCGTAGGGATGTGGGGTGCGCTGGGCATAATGAATAATAGTTGCCTCCGACAAACTCTCGTTTCCCCAAACATTTCCATTCTTTCTTCCCAGTCTTCCTGTGCCATGGAACGGTTAAATATAATAAAAGCAATTTTATCTTTCTAGCATGGGAGGCCTGAAACTCTGACTCTAATTGAACATTGGCAAACGTCTTGATCTTACATCTGACGTCTTCACCTGCAACGATGGTCTAGTGTGGAGCAGGCGTCTGAGTGGTAGGCCCCACCCCTCTGTCCTGTGCGCTCCAACAGCCCCTGCTACCAGAGCCTGTCAATCAGAACCTCCTGCCCTCTTCTCTCTTTACCATTGGAGGGCGGGGCTGAGTGGTGTCTGCATCAAACATGCACATGGGGGGCGCTCTAGCACAGTAAGGTAGACATTCACCAGAGGGTTGCTTATTTACCTTTTTTCAAAATTGTTGTTCAAGTACAATTCTTTCCATTTCCCCCCACCCACCCCAGCATTCCCCACCTGGTACCCTTGATCCTATCCCTACTTTGGCTTTGTCCACATGTCCTTTATACATGTTCCTTGTCGACCCTTCCCCCTTTTCCCTTCTGTCATCCCCTCCTACCTCCTCTCTGGTCACTGCCAGTTTGGTTGTAATTTCAGTGTCTCTGGTTCTATTTTGCTTGTTTGTTTTATTGATTAGGTTCCTGTTAAAGGTGAGATCATAGGGTATTCCTCTTTCACTGCCTGGTTTATTTCATTAGCATAATGCTCTCCAGTTCCACCCATGCTGTCACAAAGGGTAGGAGCTCCCTCTTTCTTTCTGCTGCATAGAATTCCATTGTGTGAATGTACCACAGTTTTTTGATCCACTCATTTACTGATAGGACTTAAATAAACCAGACTATTGCTATGTGTGTAGTGGGCACGTTGTAGAAGCATATGAACTAGCTTGTTCCCTAGTCTCTGCTGAGGTCGATGGTAGAGTTTAGAGAACAGGAAACACAAGGTGAAGGAGACATGTGCTAAATAGTGTGTGTTGTCTGTAGCTGCCCTCCTCTTTCTTGCAACCTCCCATTCCCTAGGATGTCAGGCCCTTGGGGTGGTCTGGGGGTGATATTTTTAGGCTGAAACCTGAAAATTCACTGATAGTTTCCCCCAGTGAAAATTGTTGTATTCTAGGAAAACTCACCCTTCTAAGTAAATTCACAGCCTTTTTAGGGTTTCTTTCCTTTTCCAAGGTAGCCTCTGGGCACAGGAGAGAGGGAGAGAGAGAGAGAGAGAGAGAGAGAGAGCGAGCCTCTTGTGATGCGCTGGCACTGTGAGGAAATGTGTTCAGCTTTGCTGTTCTGTCCTGAACTCCACTGAGGTCTGTTTCATTTTGCTAGGTCTTTGGGACCTGCTTAGGTCTTTCTTGCATTCTTGGTCAAAGTGTCCCTGGATAGGATAAACTGTGACCTGTTCTTTCGGACAGGACAATAGAGTCCCTAGGACCTGGCGGGTTCCTGCTGCTGACTAAGCAATCCCTCTCAGCTCCCACTGATCCTGCCAACTGGCTGAAGCTCCAGGATGGGCATCCCTCCTGGGGCTGCTAGTTCTCGGTTCCTATTCCCTGGGGTTTGTCAGTCCCGACTTCCTCCTGTGCTCTCCCAAAATTCCCTGGGAGTTTCTGCTTCTCTTCTGTGCTGTATGGAGACAGCAGGAAACTGAAGATTGCTGGCTCAGGCCCGAACATTCTTCCCTGCCCCTGCCCATCCACAGGGGTGCAGTTCATGTCACGATTAAGGCGACTCTGTCATCGTCTCTCAGTCAGAACACTTTTGAGAGTGGGAGGGGATGTGAATCCAGCTTGTGAGATATTCTCCTCCCATGGTGCCAAAAGGGAATTGTAGCTTCCTCCTTGGTGGCAGTGTTTATATTGCCCTCCCTGTCCCCACCCCAGCTGAACTCTCCCTAAAGCAACAAGTGCCAATAGCCCAGAGGAGTGGATGCATGAATGACAGAAACTGTGGTGATTGGGGAGCAATACTGAGTGTATTTCACCCGCATACAGTCGTCTGTGTAATCATATACACATACGCACGGTGCAGCACAGGAAGGGTGGAGGTAGAGGAGGCGCACTCTGGGCAGGGTCGGGGTGGAGGGGGGCTTGGGAAGAATCCCCTAAGTGAAGTGGGGGGATGAGGAACTCCAGTTGGAGGGGCAAGCTCACCGTTTGAAAATTTTTCCTTTGGAAAACCAAAAGAACGGAACTTTTCCAGTCTTCTGGCCATTTTTCTTCATTCATTCTCCTCCTGAAGTATTGTAGCCATTTGTAATTCATCCTTTTTCATTTTCAAGCCTAACAAACGTAGGTTTGGTTCAATACAAGTATTCTGCAACTGGCCATGGCACTCAGTCGGCATCTCAGTATTCTCCATTACTGTCCGTTCTCTTTCCAGAGCTGGTTTTCCAGGTAATAATCACCATGTTGAAATAACATTCATACCACAAAATCCACCTATTTAAAGTGTACAAGTCAGTGTTTGGTAATACAGTCCCAGACTTACACAGCCATCGAGACACTCAGTTCTAGAACATTTCTATCACCTCATTGCCATCGCTCCCCGGTTCACAGCGACCCCCTTCGACCCTGGTTGGAAGCTGCCCTCTTTTCTGTCCCTGGATCAATTCACATAAATGCAGTCACGTGGTCTTTTATAACTCGCTTCTTTCATTAGCCTAATGTGTTCAAGGTTTATTCATGCTACAAAGAATAAGTAGTTTATTTTTCTGTGTGTTTCTGAATAACGTTCAACTTTATGGGTATACGGCACATTTGCTCATCTGTCAATGGATGTTTGGGTTGTTTCCACTTTTTGCAATTATGCATAATGCCGCTCTGAACAGGTGTGCGCACGCTTTTGTGTGGACGTAATTCCCCCCTTGGGAGTCTGTCTAGGAGCGGACCTGCTGGGTCCTATGGTAATGTTTGGAGGAACTTCTACTGCGTTTTCCAAAATGGCTTCACTGGTTTCTGTTTCCACCAGCTCCGGATTGGCGTTCCAATCTCTCCACATCCTCACCAACACTTCTTAGTAACTATCTCTTTGATTATAATGATTCTAGTGGATGTGGACTAGTACCTAATCAGGGGTTTGACTTGCATTTCCACGATAGCTAATGATAGTGGGCACTTTTCCTATGCCCATTGTATTCCTCCTTTGGAGCCTTGTCTATTCAGATATTTTGCCCCTTTTTTTCAATTGAGTAATTTGCCCTTTTATTATTGCATTGTAAGTGATCTTTATGTATTTGGGGTATAAGCCGGTTGTAAATCATAGGGTTTGCAAAAAAATGTTCTTCAGTGGAGTGTGTTTTTATTTTTGATGATATTCTTTGAAACACAAAGTCTTTAATTTTGAAGAGGTCCAATTAATTTGTTTTCTTTGTTATTATGCTTTTGATGTTATATCTAGGAAGACAATTAATTTGAGGTTACAGGGTTTATTCGTGTATTTTTCTCACAGAGTTGGGCAGCCTTATTTCTTACACTGCAGCCGGTGATTTACCATGCACTGCTGTTCTTCCGATGCACAGGAGGCTCAGTGCACTCTCTTTTCCTGCGGATGCCCACCAGCCTCGGGAACATTTGTTAATAAGACCATTCTTTCTTCATGAAACAGTTTCGGTGCCCTTGTCAAATCAATTGACTGCTGATGGGAGGCTCTATTTTTGAGTGCTAAATCTACTTATTCATCAACACATCTGTTCTTATGCCAGTAGAATATAGTCTTGATTACCTTAGCTTTTTAGAACGCATTAAAATAGAGAGGTGTGCATCGTCATCTCTTTTCCCTGTTTTTCAGTGTTGCTTTGGGCTGTTCTAGGTTCTCTGTATATATGTATGAATTTTAGGGTCATCTTGCCTCTTTCTGCAAATAAGCCAGTTTTTCTTGATTAAATGTTTCTTCTTCTGCTTCATGTTTATAGGACGATTTCTGGAGACTTTTAAAAATATTTTCATCCTTTTCACCCGTGGCTGTGGGCAGGTATCCTGTGTGCCTGCAGCATTTTAAAGCTGTTAAAGTGAGTGAAATGTCCCCAACCATCACACCTTAACATGCATGGGGGATAATCGCTCCTTGGCCTTTTGGCTAAGATGAAGCGTAGTGACATGCACAGAGGGCAACTCTGCAGATAGCAAAGGCAGTACCTGTCTGCTTCCAGAGCACATCTCAAATCCGTGGCTGGGAAAGACAAGTTGCGGCATTAGAGCGTATGTGACTCACGCTGAAAGAGTAAATATTTAAAAACAATGATCATCATTTCGTTTTGCTCTATGCTGGAGGTTTGGTGCTTCATTCTCCCCTGAGCCCCTGGGAATCAAGAGTTATCATGTGGATTTTGACAGAGCTTGGGTTAGTTCCACCCCCGTAGTTCACCAGTCTTGTCCCCTCCCCAACAAACCCTGCTGGGAGTGAACAGGCTGGCCAGCAGGGGGCGCCAGGTCCTTCTAGTCACTGGGCTCTAGGCCACAGGTGACTTGCTGGGCAGGGTCCCACTGCCACATGACTTAAGTTAAACATCTCAGCTTTCAGGACAGCAGTTTGTTACAAAATAGCTCTGCTTTTGACTCTGTCTAGAGCAATGTAGCTACAAAACGGCCCATGGTATAGTCACATTGAAAACTCACAGCTTTCCAAGGACTATGGCCAATAAGTGTGGGCAATTATTATTATTTTTAATTAAAAAGTATTTTATTTGATTTTTGAACTTTATCCTTATCGTTGACAAGATTACAGAACTTGCCATTCCACCCCTTTGCACCTCCACCCAGCCCCTCCCCCTCCCCCTGGCCGTCCCCACACTGCTGTCTGTGTTCATGGGACACGAATACACCTATCCATTTGGTTACAGACATAAAATGTTTTAACCCAAGAGTTCCAACTCCATGACGCATAGAATTTTATTGATAATGCAGTCTTTCTAAAAGTAGGTCTCCAGCTGTGAGTACGTGAAACACAGTTTATTCTTGCATTATTGTGTATTAGTAGTTGCATTATTTTCCATGCAAACAACTGTAAACCTACTTTGGCCCCAGCCTGAGCTGTCTACAGCTTTCCCATCGTGAGCCCCACCTTGCCTGGTACCCACTGACTTGGCATTTTAAGCAGCTTTCCTGAACGAATAGCCCCAAGCTTCACAATCTCACAAAGTATGGATCTGCTCTTTACAGAGAGAGGGGCATAGTCTCCCGGCTCCTGGCAGGATGCCCTGCCCACCATGTGCCATTCATGTTTCAGAAGAACCCACGAGAAACCGGTGATGGGCTAGATCTGGTGAGGGAGGGAACAGCACCGGACACGTTCTGCAGCCTGGTCAGCTGTAAAGGGGGTGACTTCACTGAACCCAGGGCCACAGGGGAGCAGCTGGGGGGTGGGGTTGCCACATCCAGGTAAGACCCAATGCAGCGGCCCAGAGGGGTGACCGTGAGCTCTTGGATATAAGGCAGTGTTCGGGCTGGAGGGATGCCTGAATTTTTAAGTCCATGGTTGTACCAATTGAAGGGACTGGTGTGGCCAAGTGCTGCCTCTGAGGGCACTCACTCTGGGGAACTGTCATGCACGGAGGTCTGAGCAAAGCTGGTCGTTCAGTTCAGCTAGACGTTGAGTCAGGCATTCTCGTGCACACAGCAGGGACCACCTGTCCCATTTTGCCTGGAACTTTCCTGCTTTTAGCACCGAGTTCTGCACCAGAAACCCCTCATTCCCCGGGAAACTG
The DNA here is from genome assembly GCA_004027475.1 of Anoura caudifer. NCBI lineage: Eukaryota > Metazoa > Chordata > Mammalia > Chiroptera > Phyllostomidae > Anoura > Anoura caudifer. The sequence continues at coordinate 114,660 of PVKU01000344.1, read as the reverse complement.
GGACAGCTGGTTCTCAGTATAGGCAGTTCCCATTTTCAGTGTGTGTGAGGTTGGGAGCCCACTGCTGCTCCACATTTGACAGGCACCCAGGGAATGGCAGGGACCAATGTGCCTGGGATTCAGAATCACATCCTCCCTCTCTCCCCGCTCTCTGTCCTGGGGGGGTCAGTCCCCCCAAAATCAGCAATCTGATATCAGTTTATCTCCAAGTGTTATTCTGCAAGGGGTTGTGAGAAACCGTCAGTGTGACTCCAGAATGTTTGAATTGAAAACTCACGCCGTTCGATTATGATGGAAAGGCTGCCCACAGCACACGTCTGTGTTCCTCTCTTTTCTGCCCTTTGCATCATTTCATCCCCACTCTCAGTGGTGGTTGACTTCGATTCTCTACCCCTTACCCTACCTCCACCCTGTGCTCAGCACTCAGGGTTATTTCAGTAATCCAAAAACAATCACACAACTTGTATTGTCAGACGATATATTTTGAAAGATGAGCCAACCCACATGTGTGCGTGCATGTGTGTGAACGTCGAAAGTTTATATCATATCTAAATTTGTCTCTCAGACATTTTTCACTTTTGTGCACCTTCTCAAAGGGATAAATGAATAGTATTATCAGTTTTTGGACATTTGGTGTTTTTTAATTTTTTTAATATATTGATGAGAGAGAGAAAAACAACATCAATTTGTTGTTTCACTTATCTGTGCATTCATTACTTGGTTCTTGCATGTGCCCTGAGTGGAGATCCAACCTTCAGCCTTGGCCTGTCAGGACAACACTCTAACCACCTGAGCTATCCAGCCAGGCCTGATGTTCAGTACTTTTCAACTGATGGAAAGTGATGGAAGGAACTGAAGAATTGGATTTTATAATTCTCGAGAGGATGATCTCACAGTAAAGCTGTCATTCAGAGCAGAATGGTGCCTGTACGAATTTAATGAATGATATGCCAGCAGTGCCCGTGTAACAGCCTGACCCCTGGAACAACCTGGGAGAACCCCAGGTTACATGCATGTTTGACTCTGGCCCCCAGAAAAAATGTGTTTATAGCCATTTCTGTCAAAACTGTCTAAATGACTCACCTAAATACAGGGATTAGACATGTCACTCATGAGAAGCAACTTGTTCCAAACTGGACCCAAGACGACTGTAGGTGGTCTCAGGGGTAATCAGAAGCCCTGGCGGGAAAGATGGCACTGAGGGAGGGGGATGGGGCAGGAGGGGAGAACACCCACGCAGAGTCATGGAGTCCTCGGGGGTGAGGCATGGAGACCCCCACACGGTAGAAGCACATTCTGCAAAGTCTGCTGGAAGCCCTTTCCTGTGCCATGTCACTAAAGACGGTCAATGGGACATGTGGCCCCTTATGTTCCCAGCTCCCTGGTGGGAGGGCAGGCTTCTGAAGGACAGCTTTGATTAAAGAAAGTCAAACAATGCGTCTGTCAATAGGTACCACTTTGGTGTGGACAAAAGATTAAACCACATGAGATGTGAACGGGAAAGTATAGAAAAGTGAATTATACAACCCAAAACAAACAAAAAAAGCCCTCACTACACTAAAGTTGCATCCTCTGAGACACCTTCCTTTGTAGGTTCCAAGGACAGTGTTCACATCATCAGTGCCCTGTTCTCATAAGGTTACTTAGTTCAAAAAGAGTTTGTCTGGGAGAACTCGGCATCTAGGCTGGCCATTGAATTCCATTATTCATACGTTTGTCCTGCTGTCCCCTGTGACAAGAGCCCTTCTTTGCCCACATGCGAAAACTGCCTCCTTTCTCTCCCTTCATCCTCGCTCTGCCACTCGCTCCCTGCAGTTTCAGAACCTTCACTGCGACCGGGGTCTTTCTCATCCCTGTGCTGTGCCATGTGTCTCTCAGGTACCACGTTCTGACCACTGTGAGGGCAGGACTTCCAATGTTTCCATGCCTTTGTCCCCACTGTGCTGAAAGGTGGCTTCTGCCTGTGGTCTGTGCTCCTTCGACATGCTCCCAAATGTCCGTGGCCGACTGATGGCGTGAGCCCTGCAGAGTGGACTCCACTTTCTTGGTAGATTTGCTCACCAGAAATGTCAGCTGTCCAAAGAAGTCCAAACTGAGACACATTGTTTTAGAATTTCTTCTGGAATGTTCACACCGGTCCTTTGCCCTGGTTTGACATTTATATTTTTGTGTTAGCACGACCAGATTGGAAGAATGTTCGGTTGTGAGGATATTTTAAGCTGAACATTAAGTGTCCGCACACCTGTTGGAAGGACCAAAAGCCAGAGCATTGGCGTCACCCGGGGCTGGCGAGGATGTGGAGCAGCAAGCCCCTCCTTCCTGGCCGGCTGGGAGTAGAACGAACAGTGCAGCCCCTGCAGAGGGCAGCTCTGTGATCTCTTACAAAAGACAGCTTTCTGCTACCCTAAGATCCAGCAGTCTGACTGCTGGGTCTTTACACAGAGGAGCTGAAAAAGTATATCCACGCAAACACCTGCGCACACATGTCTATCCCAGTTTTACTTATAATTTCTGGAACTTGGAAGCAACCAAGATGACCTCCTGTAGGTGAATGAACACATACCTTGTGGCATATCAAACAAGGGCATATTTACTGGTAAAAAAGATAAGGAAAGAAGAAAGAATGAAATGAGCCATTAAGCCATGAAGAGGCATGGAAAGAACTGAGATACATGTGACTGAGTGAACGAGCCAACCTGAAAAGGCCACAGGCTGTGCGCTTCCCACACTGTGACATCCTAGAAAAGGCGAAACTGTGGAGACAGTAAAGAGGTCAGAAGTGGTCAGGGGTCTGGGAAGGAGGAGGGGGTGAATTGGCAGAGCCCAGGAGACTCTGAAGGCAGAGATATGCCCTATCACTGTACAGTGGACATATCATCCCACAATCACTCAAGGCCACACACCCACCATGAACCCCAATAGAAACGATGGACCTCAGTGACCATGACCAGTCCAGTCGATATAGGTTCATCAGTTGTAACCAGCGCACCGTCTAGAGAGAATGTGGGCATCTGGGTAGGTTTGATGTGCACGTGTGTGTGTGTGTGTAGATGGGGTGTCTGCCTTTGCCGTGAACCTAAAACTACCCTGAAAAAGAACTTTTTTGAATCACACACAAAATACTACATTTCCTGACCAATGTCCATTCTAGGCATCCGCAGTATGAACAGTCATATTCCACCTGAACCTTGGAGTAGGGATTGGCCTCGGTGTCCTTCCCCTCAGCCTCCCACTGTTAGTGTAACCGTCTTCGCTCCGAGGTCATTAGGACCAACGTGGTTCCCGCTCGCTGGCTTTCTGCATTCCTCCCTGAACATTCCGACAGCTTCCTGCCGCCCTCCGGTCCCGTGTAGAAGCCATGTTTACAGGTTTCCTCTATGAAAATGAGGGAAAAGCACAGCACCTGCTCCAGTTTTGTCAGCAGGCCCGGCTCTCCACCTGGCTCTGGGCTCCCGACACAGACACTGGCTTTTCCCTCTGACTTGGCCCTGACTTCTCACTCTCCTGTCTCTCACAGGCGGGCTCTCGGTCCCTGCTGCGCAGCTGCCCAGCCCTGCTCCCTCCTGTATGTGCAGAGGGTTTGGGGTGGGCTGCTCAGGATTTGGAAGACAGTTGACTAAGAGGCGCTGGCATGGGGGACAGATTGAAAGGAAGAGAGACAGGAGGTATGGGGATGGCTGGAGACACAGGGTTGTCCCAGGACAGAAGGCCATGGCTTTGCAGGGGAGAACCTGGAGGAGGTCAGGCCCAGGGAGCGTGGATGTGAACAGCGGGGAGTGAAGCGGCAGTGGGTGGGGCGGGTAACTTCTGTCTGCTGGGGATGGCCGTGCCTGGGGTTTCTCCATCTGGTACGGAGGCTGAGGTGGCTAAGTAAAGAAGTTGGGGAGTGATGAAGTCACTTACTGAGGTAGGCAATGTAGGATGAACAGGCTCGAAGGGTACATTATATAAACTGTGCAGACATAGCTGCTTCCCACTTCCCTCCACCCTTGTTTCTTTCCCTCCCCTCCTCTCTCCATCCCTCTCTCTCTCCATCCCTCCCCCTCACATCCCCTTATTTCTTCTTCCCCCTCTTTCTCTTTCTCTCCCTCTCCCTGCAAGCCTCTCCTTTTGATAATTATCTCCATGATTTATGCAGATGGCTCTAAGAGAGATGTGAGGCTGGCCACAGCTGTGACGATGGGTGACGTCTATCAGGCAAATGGCTTGATGATTCCATGAGGGGCCACCCTAGCCACGTCCCAGGGGCTTAGACAGGAAGCCTGGGACAGAACGTGGCAACTAACCTAGTTCATGCAGCGCTTGGTTAAGAGAACTTAGTTCATGGCATAATGGCTGGATTGTAAGTAAAAATAGAAAAGGTTGTGAACTTGTGTGCACTTATGTTAAAGGTGACCACAATATCCTTATTTTCTAATAGGCTAGAAATATTCTAAAAAAAAAAATGTGAGTAAGGGGCTGAAAGCCAATGAGGCACAAGCCCATTTGAATGTTTCCCTACTGTTTTCTGGTGAAATATTTCTGAGTTTCCTTCCAATAATTACAACCCCAGCTTGAAAAAGCATATTTTCTTTTTATAATTCTCAGGAAATGGAAAAAAAACTGTATTGTGAAAGAACCTACTTCTTTGCAGGGTCTGAATAGACTTCATCAGCTTGTGGCTTTTTTTCCCCTTTTTTTGTAAACCCTTTATAAAGTATTCAACCTCTTTAGAAAAAGGTTTACAATATCCCCACCACAGCCCTTTTTAGTTGAGAACCATAAATTAAACTAAATGTACACAGGGAAATAACATAGACTAAAATCAATTTATAGCTTAAGATCCAGAGGAGAAAATGGGAAACCAGTAATTTATCAGTGAGTTTTGAAATTATACAGATGAGCTATGCATTCTTGTGAGTGTTTACTGAGTAAATAAGAAAATTGGAGACCCATCAGAGAGAGGGAGACATTATCCTTGACGCTGTCCTAACGTTTGGTTTGTATGTCCTCCTATCATTTGTGAATGACAACCTCCAGACTTAAGCAGGGTTATCAGCAAGTCATTGAGGAGGAAAATTCAAAGGCGAAATTAAGGTGGTGTGGGCTTTCGGAATGTCCACAACAGTGTGCATTATCTTTCACATTTGGAGGATGAGTGGGTGGTCAACAGACGTGGGAGGCAGAATCCAGTGATCAAAGTGGGCTGGATGAATTATTTTTTTTTTACCAGCTGCTACACCTATCAGTTGAATGATACCAGGACTTTAAATTATAAGATGTACAAAAGGGAAAATGTCAGAGATCTGGAAGAAATATTTGCATGATTAGAATGTTATTATTGGAGTTATATGTATCTGAGGTTTGGAAAAATGAATAAGGTCCCTATGTGCTGATGTCTGAACAATTAAGTCACACAAAATAATCCCCAAGTGGAATTTTCTTCAATCTGTAGTAAGGAAGGTACGCAGAGTCCTTTAAAGTGGGAAATTATCCCAGTGACTCAGTGGATACATAGGAGGTGTCAGCTTAGACTTTTGTTCACAGAGCGGTGTGACTGCTTTTTCTTGAGCTGTCGGGGAGCTGAATCACTCTTCCACCGAGTCTCCGTGTTCCCCAGAGCAGCACACCGTGTCTCCAAGCATGAAATGCTCCCTCCGCTCAGCCCTGTGTCACCGGTCTCTCCCCCATGTCCGGTTCTGATGGATGTAGCACACGGAGAAACCTCTGGACAATATAAAAGGATCAGCCCTTCGTGACATCATACAACCCAGCATGAGGGGATGACAAGAAAGCATTTCCATAATTTTCTTGAAAGGGCATTTTGTTTCCTTCATTATAGAATGAAATCCACCATTTGGATGAAGGCTAGTGTGTGTGCATAGTGATGGTAGGCTTGAGCTAAATTAAATTGACTTTACTTTCTAACAAATGTACACCTTCCAAACAGAGAGAGAGAGAGATTTGTGCTGGTGACTGGGTGCAAACCAGTCTTGGTTCATGTATCAATTACAAGTTCACGGTGACCCCCTGTCAGGCACCCAGTGATGCATCACTACCCTGAGAATCCTACGCTTCAAACCAAGAAATATGATACTGGTACTGTACCTGCCATCCTTTCCCACCATCCTTTTATATGTAATAACTAAAAACCAATTGTAAGTAAGATTTTTTTTCAAATAATCATACACTCCAAATGAGAATTGAAACAAGAAACTGTGGTTTTCGGGGGGAGGAAAGGTTGGTTCAGCGATAGGACTTTGGAGATACTCACATAGCTGCATGTCCATTGCTCCATGGGAGAGCTGGCGGGCACTTCTCGGCGTCATTCAGCACTAACAGCTGTATCACTTATGGTCTCTGTTCAGCTCATGGAAACAAAAGCAACAGATATATTCCAATTTCAGAAATTAAATTCAACCAGTTACTGTCTTTGGAATATGTAAAATGTAACATATTTACTCAGTCTGGTACCAGAAAGGACAATTTTTAAGGAATGGCCTTTTCGTGACATTGAATAAGGGAAAATCAACCTGGCTATAAAATATTCATGCGTCCACAGGAAATCAGAGGGCTAGTTTCTACTTTTTTAGTAATGTTGGGGAAGAGCTGCAAGTGAAATAAAATGAAATATTGTTAAGTGCATTGGTGGGAGCAGGTCTTCTCTGTCAGCATGGAACATGCTTATGCGTAAGCATGTGAGCACATGTATTGACTGCAATGAGCAGTGCATGTGCATCTGTGCAGAGACCCAAGAGCCTCTGACACACCACTGACAGGAGGACCCCACGGGCGGTGTGGGCATGGGGCTGGTTTTAAAGAACTTCCACCTTTTACTCTCTACCTGTTAGTTTTCTAACTCTGTGAAGTTTTGTAGTACCGTTATAAAAATAAAAAAGCAGCTGTACCACGTTTTCTTTTTAAATGCACTTGGAAATGGCCCCAAGTCTGTGTATGACACCGTGCACAGCAAGAAAGGCCATCACAGCACCAGACTCCAGTGTTTGCTTGGAGCTACGAACCAGGCGTCTTGGCTGGATGGGAGCAGCAGAGAAAAGGAGTGTGGAAAGATAAAGAACTTAGGCGCGCGCCTCAATCTCTCCAACTCTCGTCAGTTTATAAACAAAATGGTCTTCCAGAGCCTACTCCAAAGAAGAAGGTGGTTCAGGGCAAACTTGCTTTGGCTTTTATTCTTTCGTGGAAGACTTATTTTGCTACTGAGTTTGTCTGCACACCAGCAGCTTACGTCAGAGGCTGAAAATGAGATTTACAAAGACATTCTCCAACATGAAAAAAAATGGTTGGCCACGACTCAGAGTTCTTCCCCGGTTTTTTGCTCTTTCCCTCGTCTTCGGGAATGCTTCGCTCTTCGGCATTTGATGGAGTACGGCTGTTGGCCAGAAGTGTGAGGGGCTCAGAGTCAGTCAGTGAAATAGGCTGCAATGCAATGTCTGAATAAAATGTTGTTTTCCTTTAATATGCCCTTGATGTTTTAATTAGTATTTTAATAAGTCTTGTAAATAGTTTATTTTAGAGCAAATTGTGACTTGCCTGAGAGACAAAATTAAATATGTAGGTAATGAAGAACTTTAACAACATTATCAAGGGCATTACATAGAAATTGCTTACATAAACTGCATAGAAATTGGAGTAGTTTTATGTTCCCATCAACGTTTCGACAGTTAAATTAAAAGAGTTTTTCATAATGCTAAGCCCCATTCTCCTCCTTGCAAAGTAGCTCGTGTGTAATCAATGGCAAGGCATCCGTCATGATTGATTTCATCATTAGAAAATCATCTTAAAGGTAGCTTGTGTTCTGCATAGTCACATGGTCCCAAAAATTTTTAAATATTGTACATGGTAGAATTTAAATTAGATACATATTTGATGCATATTTTTAAATATTTAGTTTTTAAAATAATACATTCACATGGCGAAATTTTTCACAAGTGGCAAGAAACGAATACAACACAATCATGTTTCCCAGGGCACCCCTACTACCTTCTCCACTTCAGAGCCAATCGCTGGCTAGTGAGTGTGTTCAGCAGCTCCCTGAATTGTACACATGAGTGTGTACTGGCCATGATTCGTGTGCGTGCATATCACATGCAGAACACTTGTGTGTAAATGGCACTTCTACAAGAAGGAGTGTCTCCTTTCCAATGTCCTTGTTCAAACTGTGTCTGGAACTGTTGGGCAGTGCTACTGTAGACACCTTGTTTTTACACTGAAATTTTTAAGTCTTGTAAAAACAAAAATGGGTGGAAATGTCGAGAGTTGCTGAAGAAGTGGCCATCACTGCACATTAATTCATTTGTGGAAACGTCAAAGCACACATTCTTGCTCACTGTGTTTGCTAATCATTTTGCATTTTTTTCTACAATCTTATTGTATGGTTTTATTATCTTTAAGAGGTGATATCCTCTGAGTTCTTTCCATTTCTGTGGCCTGGATTCACAGCTCTGGTCAAGTCAGGATGTAGGGCTCCAGGCTTTTCCATCAGTAAGAAAGCTGCTTTGTACCTCCCTTTGCTTCCCAATTGGGAACTGGAATTAAAGCTGCAGCCTGCCTTTAGTAGGTCAGTCTTTGTGATGCGCATTTCGACGTAATTCCTATTCTGGCTTGCCTTACAAACACTACCTTTTCTTTACCTTGAAATAGATAAATAGAGAAATACTTATTTCTTTTTAAAAAATTATTTATTTATTTTTAGAGAGAGGGGAAGGGAGAAAGAGAGAGAGAGAAACACCAATGTGTGGTTGCCTCTCACATGCCCCCTACTGGGGACCTGGCCCACAACCCAGGCCTGTGCCCTGACTGGAAATTGAACCAACCGCCCTCTGGTTCACAGGCTGGCACTCAATCCACTGAGCCACAGCAGCCAGGGCAGAAATACGTATTTCTTTACAATAAAAATATAGAGAAGAAAGATACATTCTTTTCAATATTTGCATATGTATATGCAGGTACTTCAAGTATACCCTTGAAATTGGTGCCTGTGTGTGTATGCTTGTACAAAGCAGTCTCAGATCAGTACAGGCAGCCCTGGGAGGCGCCTCAGGTTTGGTTCCAGGCCACCATAACAGAGTGTCGCAGTAACGTACGTCACAAACCTTAGGCGGGTGGCCTTCAGTTTGTGAAAGACACTTGTGGGGCAACAAAACGAAGCAGTGCACTAAGTGAGGCATGCCTGTCTTAAATGTAAGAAAATAGGAAAATTTATGAGAGTGTTAGAAAGAAATTAGATGAAAAGAATCACTGGATTATTAAAAATTTTAAGCAATGAAGTTATGTGAAATAATTTAGTAATCCATAAAGTTGTGTACTCGTATTATTTTTATAATTTTTCTAATTTGGGAAAAAAAAATTACATGTTGATTCTTTGTTAAATTTGGCACCAAGAAAGGTTATTTTCAAATTTTAATTTGTTGAAGAAAAATGATATAATTCAAATAACTTTAAAATATGATTTTATTAAGTGACTTAGAAACTCTTAGCCAAGCAGAAAGAAGGGGATATAAATGAAGAATTGATTGTGTGACTGATTAATTAGCGTGACGCATACCGGACTGATGTAATGAGGATGGCATCAGAAAGCCCTGGAGGAGCCAAGATCCCCAAGGAGGATGTCATCTGTGATGTAGCACCAAGACGAAAATAGTCCTCAAACTCGGGCTGATGGAGTGTCCAGGACTGTGCAGTAATTCATGTATGGACACTTCCAAGCATGTGTTGCTACTCATGCATACTTAAACTCGGCTCGAACAAGTGTTGGCTACTTTAATGCTTTTAAGAGACTATAGATTCAGATAATGCATCCTTTAATTTAATTTCAGAAACGAGGCCTTGAATAGTAAGCACTCCTTTTTGATCCTTAAAATGCCTTGTGAAGGAGGGCAGATTATGTGAATGGCTTCATTTGTCGCCAAATATTGGCAGCTAATTGTAGGCAATCTCACTGGAGTATTAAGGCCAGGAGAGCTTGCGAAGTGGCTGGGCCTCCAGGAGCTCCAAGCAAACAGTAACTGCTGGAAGGGATAATGTGGGTATAAACTGATGGCAGAGCGATTACCCACCATGCCGCTCTGCAGGGTTCCCCAAACTCCTTTCTGCTTAGGGATGGGAAGTACAATGCGTGAAACAGGCTGGAGTGTTCGCTTGCCTCTTCCTGGGGCAGGTGTGGGGCCAGGCCTGGTCTCCTGCTGCTGCTGGCCTTCTGTGAAGGGGTTGATTGTAAGTATCTCCCAGCGTGAACTGTGCTGATTATTCGGCAGTATGTCCCAGCAGGAAAAGGGGTGATGCAGGAAGGAACCCACAGTCCAGAGACCTGGGGCTGTCTCAGATTCTGAAGCCAGGAGCATTTAGGCAAAAGGTAGGCCCCTGAAATCCTAGGGGAGCCCAGGGGAACTGCAATATAAAAAATACTATTTCTGGACTTCCTTGAACAACACCTATCTGAATGTCTATGACATACTCATTTTATAAATTAGCAGTATCTAAATGAACGAGCACCTGATTACTATTTTCTTCAATGCTGCACGGTAGGTAAAGCACCAGCCTGGAAGCCCGGTGAGTTGGGCATGAATACTAGCTGTTTACCTTGACAGCCAAGAGGCTTCGACCAATCCCTATGCCATTTGCAACGGAAGATCAGACCATTCCACCGGGTTTCCGTGGGAAAGTCAGGGAAGCTGTATGGGAAGGAGTCAGAGAATTAGTCTGGGCAGGCTGGCGGCCAGCCCAGCGCCTGGGTTCTCAGGTGAGGCTGGGTGAGCTGCAGGGTGTCAGGTGGGCTGCACCTGCACCCCTGTTACAGGAGGCCCGAGCCCTGCAACACGGCTTGTCCGTGGCAGAGATGGGACACGAATCATGTGTAAAATTGTAGAATATGGCTGTGTCTGAGGCTATTCTGTGTATTGGTCTAGGTCCAATAAACCTAAGAGGAAAATTTTCATATTATTTACTTTATCAGGAACAGATGTCCAAATGTTATGGATAATTCAATCATGACTACAAAATGTGGCTGAATTTCTGCACTGTTTACTCTTAGGGTTTCCAGAAAATACGTTACAATATATTTCCTTAAAAAAATCCACTTAGGTTTTTCTCTCAAACAAACCTTCATAATCCAGTTACTTGAAAGAAAGAGGAACTTTCCTTCCTGTTTTCAGAAACATTTTTTCAGTTTAGATGCTGATCGGTCATTCATTTTGATTTCTTTTGTTGAGAGAGCAACATTTTACCTTGTTTAGTTCAATTGTTTTTGCCAAATAAGGTATTTATTTTATCTCCAAAATAAAATACCAAAGAGAACCCTTCTGGATGGAAACGCTAACGTTAATTTCTCTACAATTAGCCCTTTCCTAGAATGTCATGTCTAAGGACCTTGAGGAAGAAGCCCCCAGCCCAGGGTGGTGTGGCCCAGTGGGTTGGAGCATCGTCCCGTAAACTGAAAGGTCATGGGTTCAATTCCTGGTCAGGGCACATGCCTGAGTGGTGGGTTTCATCCCTGGTTGGGGTGCATACAAGACACAACTGATCGGTGTTTCCCTCTTACATCGATGTTTCTCTCCATCTCTCCCTCCCTTCCCCTCTCAAAGTCAGTAAGCATGTCCTCAGGTGAGGATAAAAAATAAACAAAGCAGCTCTGAGACTCATGCTCGGGAGAACACGGAGCCCAGCCAGGTGGCAGTAGGTGTGAACAGGGAAATGAGAAATCTGTCTTCTGTCCACAGCCAGACCCAGGCCAGGCAGCGGATTTAATAACCCCAGCGATCCCCTCTGTGCACAGGAGAGGGTGACAATGTCATCACATGCTAGCAAAGCCCTCTCGCATGCAGGTGCCTTCCAAGCAGAGTCTTGTGCAGGAGAACAATAGGATGACTGTGCGTAGGAGGGGCCTCGGACCTCACCAAAAGCCAGTTTTGTAGAACAGTGGCATCGGGAAATTAAATCCTCCCCATTTCTGTGGCACCTGGCCCTGAAGTCCCGAAATGAAGAACGCGTCCTCCCTTGGTGGGACGCACTGCGGCCTCCATGGTCAGCATTATACGTCTGTGAATGATCTCCATCTGAACTTATCCTTTAAGAAGCTGTCACACATGACGCTAATGCAATGTTCCTTGTGATAGAAAAAAAGGGAAATGGTAGATGGTGGTGTGTGGGACTCAAGGTGAGGAAATAATAGATTTCAGGTAAAGCTCCCAGCATTTCTTACCAAGTCTACCTCTGGCACGTGCTTTCCTTGAAGTGAGGGCCTCACCACTTAAACTGCCCCCCATAATATGGATTGTGGAGTCAGTTACCGGCCCCAAGGGGGGTGTGGACATGGGTGGTATCTCCTGACCCGTTTGGACCTCAAGAGTGGGGCACCTGTTCTGGACCGTGTGGAGGCACATCCACCATGCCATGGGGACATGCGATGTCCCTTCAGCAGCCATCAGCCCCCCCCAACTGTCCTCTCCTGCACAGCCCCCACCCCCAGGGAGAGCACCCCCCTCATCCTCCGCTGGTACAGGGCAGGTAGTTAGTGGAGTCACCTGCCGGACACCAGGGAACTGGTGTCCCAGCCCACGGTGGCAGCGGGGAGAAGTCAAGGGGGAGGGCGCTAAGGATTCGCACCCCAAACGAGATGTCTCCTAGATTTTCTGTGGGTGCCCAGGATTAAGTCAAAACAAACGAACTGCAGATGCGTGCCTCCCTCTGGGAGCTGTGGGTCTGAGAGTGAGATAAAGCCTCAGCGCCTCATAGTTGGGAACCATGGGTCACACACACAGTCCCAAGGGCAGAGACTGGATCTGAGATGATCATAGGTGGGCATGGAGGTAAATTCAGAAAGTTTCTCATAGAGGATACATTTTTTCAACGTTCATTTTTTCCAGCAATCAAAGTGGCTGATATTTGCCCGTTAATTTACATCCTGTATTGGAGTCCTATGATACATTCTTCAGTAGGAATAAGTCACTAATTTGGAAAAAAAAAAAAAAAAAACACTCATTGTTCTTATTTCTAGCACCTCCAATTTTGTACACCAATAAAATATTAATGGAACATGATCTAAATTATGCTCATGTTCAACCTATTCCTTATACTTATGATCATCTATTCCTGAAGAAATTTAAGGGGTCCTTAAATTTCTTTAGGAATAGATAAAAGTGTGGAAAAAACATGAATGCTTAGAATATATATGGTTTTCAAGGGGAAATCAGTGGTTTTGACATCTGGAGCCAGTTTTCAGCACGCAGAGTAACAGGACAAAAAGAACACGGCCTTTTCGTGAGGAAATTGGCCTGTCTCCCCCCATTCCTCACCACTGCCCTGAAGACAGGCCTGTGGAACAGGGGCCCTGGTGTGTGCGGCCAGACCGGGAGGCAGTGAGGGAAGAGTACATCAAGAGCGAAGTCCCCAGACAGCTGGCTGAGCATCTCCGGGAATCTGTGTCTGTGTTGTGACTCTGTCTGCACTGTTCTGATCAGAGGACAACCCGGTCAGTGCTCCGCTGCCTCTGTTCTCCTTCCATCTCCACTGAGGGAGGCTGTGCTATGCACCCTGGCATCAGGGGCACCCGGTGCCTCCGCCCTCCTGGGGTGGCCCAGCGAGGGCCCTTCTTGCACCCGCATCACAGCGTGGGGGGTTGTTTCTGCAGGGGGTCACTTCTTTCTATGGGAGGTGTGGCCACATCATGGCCATGGACAGTTTTCTTCTCTTATAATAATACCAGTGAATCACTGATGATGTGGACAAGGTGCTTCTGTTTAAACATTTCCATGTCTACCTTTGTGACTTGGGGGCTGCACCTACCACTCTGAGTGGAAGAGACTTTATCCCCAGATGTCACCCCTGTGTTCCTTCGCCTCAAACATGACCACAGAAGTGAGGGGCTTGAGAAATCCGCAGCTGGTGGAAATATTCAAACCTTTTCAGGAACTCTTTGAGATCCTCACCACCAAAGCTGGAGGGCAGCAGGTAGAAAAGCTTCTAGGAAACTTCTGTGGGAATTATCCTCATTGACGTACTTCCAGAATCTTCCTAGTCATTTCACTGGCTTCCACTTTACACTGAATTCCTTGAATGCATAAAATGTATTAATCATTAATACATCTTTTAATAGATGCCCAGTAAATACTTGGAGTGAATGAAAAGTTAATTCTGATTATCCAATATAAAAATCCAGGCTCAAAGGGAGCACCTAGAGAGACCACAATTCTTAAAATAGTAATAATAGCTATGACATAAATAGTTTTTGAAAAATGGCAAGCCCCATATTTTACTCCATGGCCTGGAAACTCTCCCAGGTACTAGTTTGGGACTAATACTTGAACATATAGACAGATGGGTCCCTAAACATCTCAGTTAGTGGTTAATAGTGCAATGGATTACCTGGCAGCTCTCCATTTTTTAGCCCTGTGTGCATTCACACAGCCCAGGGCGGCGGCTTACTGACTCTCTTGTTGAGGAAATTGATGAGATAGTAAAAGATTGGATAATTGAGTATTACTGCTCCCTCTAAGGGTATGACTCTAATCTCACTCATAATGCCAGGGCGAGCCATTTGATAAGCTATAATGTAAGGGTACCCACATTAGCATAAGGTATGAGGCAATGCTATGAAATATTGAGTATTAATGTGAGTTTGGCAATATTTGGCTCTACAGTGATTTCCTTTAAAGCAATTAGTTCACTGGAATAAGATTTAACTTAGTGATTTTTTTTCCTAATTTACTTAAAATGTACACTTGACATTTTAACTGAACCGCAGTTTTAATGATGTTTGACATTTTAAAATCACCAACACTGTAGATTATGCAATATGTACAATGAGGAAGAGGGCACTCTGTTTAATGGAATTAGATCTTCCTCATTCATTTATGTGAAGTGCACCGCACTCACGCCAGCCTTCTGGGTCTGCCCAGCTGTTCCCTGAGTTCCTTATTATTTTTCCTTCCGCACTCCCATTTGCAATATCAAGATAATTGCACTGGTATTAGGGATTGGAGTATCTTGAAAGACAGCACAGTGCAAAACACTTTGGAGCCTTTTCTCAGTGCAACTCATCCTAGGCATTTCTTGGGAGACAGGGAAGAATGAGCGTGTTCGGTTCTGAAACTCCTGTTTCCGCAGGATGAGCCGGTCCTGAGAATGGGGAAGTGCTTCGATGCCGGCCCTGATCACCAGTGATCACTCCCTTTGACAGGCCCGCCCTCCTGTCCACCTGGATCGCCTACTCTGGCAGGAAATACGGTCCATGAGAGTCGATAAGACCCCAGGGATGCCCCCAGGAACAGACAGGAAAGGCGTGATGGACAGAAGTACGACTTGTTTCTACTGTCCTCCAACTCCACTGCCCTCTCTAAACAGTCTCTTCTTCCTCCCACCTATATAATTCAGGGAGGGTGTCAGGTGACATCCTAGCACTCTGAATACAGTAAAATGGGGGTGTTTTCTCTGGGGAGACCCAAGCTGGGGGTTGGGTACAGAGATGCAGCTTTGGCATAAAACAGACCTCTCTTCCAGCTCAGCCCTCGGCACCATTGGCTGCTCCAGTCGCCCAGCCACTTGAGGACACCAGCTTAGTTTTTCAGGCCATATTATTGGAGAAAATACATGGTAAACAGGTACACGTGTATCTGTGGCTTGGTTTTTATTCCAGTCATCTCCAAGTGGTTTAAATGTGTTATCACTTTACTCCAAGACGTCAGTGCCACTCAGTTCGATGGAGAGAAGTGGGGAGCAGGCAGCTGCCTGCATTTCCTCTCTGTCTTGTTTTCTTTAACTGCCCACTTTGACGACACCCTGGCTAGTGTTACCTGGAGAGAGAGGGGCTCACAGAGGCACAAAGGTCTGTGGACTCAGCGAGGTTGGTATTAGAGGGGATGCAAACGTGTGGAAGCTGAGGCTGTTCGACACATTCACACGTCGCTTAGGAAAAGCCAGGTTTGTGGCTCTACATCTTCTTATAGTCAATACTAAGAGAGAAATTTGGGCATTACCATGACTTATTGGGTGTTACAGACAAGCCCATTGTTCATAATAGTAGATTTCCCTTGAAGAAAGTCAGATGACCATAAAATGTGTCTCAGGGGTCTCCAGGGAAAGAATATAAGTGATGCAGTAAAGAGCACCTTGGGCAGCATATCTGCCCATGCCAGATGTTTGTTCTCCCCGTATTTCCAGGATGGGGTAAGGCTGTGAACGCCTGAAGCACAGGTTCAGCCCTCCATGCTTCTTTAGGACCTGCGAGATCCACTCAGCGTCTCCTCCCTCCTCAATGCAGGCTGAACTCCATCATTTTATACTCCACTATGAATGAGACCCTGTCAGCAGGTCAGGTGTGTGAACTTTGTCTGCGGCTGTACGCGCTAAAATAAACCATCCCAAACTGCTTGCCAGCCATCACATAATAGAGGTTTAGAGCGTCTAACATAGTTTCTCTCTTCTTAATTGCAATTCTTTATGAAACACCTTAATTTAAAAAAAGACGATGAATTTGTGTTGAAAGTGCTCTCACATTATTTCGTACATAAACTTACACTAATAAATATTTGAAGCTTCAAAATAGATTATTGCTAATTAAAATGAATGTCAACAATTTTTGTTCCACTTAATTATGGACCCCAAAGGAATGTTTTGATATTAAACACTGTTTTTTGGTTTTTCTACTGATTGTGGATTTATATCAAGTTGTAAGAAATAGAGAGATTCTGGGTACTCTTGGCACAGTGTCCCCAAAGGTGGCATCTTGCAACACTGTCAAACAAAGACTCTGCTGGGGTGTTGATGTTGGGACAGAGGGGATACAGAGCATTTTCTGTTGCCATGACAACCCCTCCTGTGGTGCTTTTATAGCCATGCCCACTTCCCTCCTGTGCTCACCCCCTCCTTAACCCCTGGTCACGAAATATCTGTTCCCCTTTCCAATAACTTTGCCATTACAAGGATGTTAAGAAAATCAGGTTGTACAGCATGTAACCTTTCAGGACTGACTTTTTTCATGATGCCTAATTTTCGGGAGATTCATTCACCCAGGTGGGGCACATCAGTACTCTTCTCTCCTTATGGCTGAGAGGTACCTGGCATAGGTGTGCCACAGCTCATGAACCACTCACTCCTTACGGGCATGTGAGTTATTTCTCATTTCTTTATTATTATTAAGACTAAAGCTGTTGTGGACATTCATATCCAGATTCTATGTGGCCATATGGTTGATGCATATTCAGTGTTTTCAGGAACTGTCCAGCTGTTTCCCAGAGGGGCCGGGCCCACTCTCTTCTCCACATTCTTGGCAGTGTTGGGCGTTGTCACTATTTCTCACTCCAGCCATTCTGGGTAGGAATGCAGTGCTATTTCTTCATGGTTTAATGTGCGTCTCCCTAAGGGCATGAGGTGGACCATGTTTCCTGGTGCTAATTTGCTATCTGTACACCCTTTCAGTTGAAATGACTCTGAGCCTTTCACCTGTTTTCTAATTGGGTTGTCTGATCTTTTACTGCTGAGTGTGTAAAGGTCTTCACGTACCCTAGACACCTGTCCTTGCTCAGATACGTGGTTTGCCAATGCTTCCCACCAGTCTGCAGCGTGCATTTTCATCCTCTTCCCAGGGTCTTCCACAGAGCAAATTCTTACAGTTTTTATGAAATCTGACATATCCATTTTTTGCTTTAGTTGGCTGGGCTTATGCTGTTTAGTTTGGGAACTGTTTGGCCCTAAGTCCTGATGATGTTCTCCTCTGTTTTTTCCTCTGAAAGTGTGAGTTAACTTTTTATATTTATGTCTGTGATCCCTGTGGAGTTAACTATCACATGTTTGACTCCAGCTAGGCTCATTTTGCTGGCCTTTACCAACATTCAGGGGTTCCAGCGCCATTTGCTGAAAGGCTGTCTTCACTCCACAGAGTTGCCTTTGCACCATGTCAACAATTGCGCGTATTTATTTGGGTCCTTTTCTAGGTTCTCGGTTCCGACCCATTGAGGTGTGGTCTATTCCTCTACCAATAACACATCACATGGTCTTAATTTCTGTAGCTATAAATTAAAATTGGGTAGACTGATTCTACCTAGTTATTTTTAATTAAACTAGTCTTCCTTTTTTTTTTTTTTTTACTTTTCATATAAATTTTCAGAGAATCTTTATATTGGCCAAAAAAATTGCTGGGATTTTAATGAAAATTCTTAAACCTGTATGTAAATTTGAGGAAAATATACATATTTACAATGTAGAAGCTTCTAATCTATTAGCATGGTATATTTCTCTATTTAGTAGTTTTCTGATTTCTTTCTTTAGCATCTGTTATGTTCAGGATATATTTTATACCTGTGTTGTTACTGCTAAGCATTTTATTTATTTTTTCACCAATTACAAAAGGCGTCGTGTCTTTCATTCTGGTGTCCATGAGTTCAATGCGAGTTTGCACAACAGAAAGACAATTGCATTTTTATGTTCATTGTGTTTCCTGTGTACTTGCTTCTTTCACATCTTAGCTCTGGGAGTGTCCTTACAGATCTGTTGACACAATTTATGTAGACAATTGTGTCATCTGCAAACAAGGGCCATTGTATTCCATCCTTTCTGGCCAATTTGCGCTTGCTGTCATTTCTTAGCCTGTGGCGCCGCCCAGCCCAGTGCTGATAAAAGTGGGGAGCCCGGGCCTGTATCTTGTTCTCCGTCTTCGGGGGGCGCATTTGGTGCTTCCCCACTGAGTGTGTGTCAGCTGGAGGTGCTCTGTGGGCACTCACTGTCACGTTGGGGAAGTTTTCCTCCACTCACATTTCCCTGAAAGGTTTTTTTCATGATTGGATAGTTACATTTGTCAAATGCCTTTTTTTGACATAGATTATTACAAACTTTGAGTTTACTCTTTAGCCTGTTATTATGGCTGTTACATTGATTGATTTTTCAAATATTGAACCATTTTTACATGCCCGGGAATAAACAACACTTGGTCATTTTGATGAACGCTTATTCCATATTGCTTGCTGCTATTTTCTTATATTTTGTTAAGGATTTTTACATCTACATTTATTAAAGATATTGGTTTATTCATATCTTTTTTAGCACCATTGCTGTCTGGTCTCAGCATCAGATGTCTTAGTCAGCTTGGTCTGCTGCCATGAAATACCGTAGACCCAGGGCTTAAACAGCAGACATTTATTTTCTCACAGTTCTGGGGCCTGGACATTTGATACCAGGGTGTAGCATGGTCAAGTTTGGGTGAGGGCTCTCTCTGGTTGGCAGACACCTGCATTCCGAGGGCTCATGTGACCTTTTCTCAGTGTGTGTATGGGGCGGAGTGAGAGAGGTCTCTTTCTCCTCCTCTTCTTTCAAGGCCACTAGTTGCAATGGATTAGCTTCCCACCCTCATAACCTTCTTTGGGCTCATTGACCTTCTCACAGCCCTGGGTTCAAATGCAGTTACATCAGGAGTTAGGGTGTTGCCATCTAGATTCGGGGGTAGTGATTCAGTTCACAGCATAGGGTAACATTCGTGCCACAGAACACACAAGGGGTGTTCCATTCACTCCTACTTCCTAGGAAGAAGCTCTGTGAAATTGGAGTCCATTATTTAAAGGTTCAGTAGACATCTTAGTGCACTTGGGTAGTTGTCTTAGTGCCTTTAACAGAATACCAGAGACCATTGGTCTGTTAACAATAGAAATGTATTCTTCACACTTCTCAAGGCAAGGAAGTTCCAGACCAAGGGGCCAATGACGCAGTGTCTGGGAGGGTCTCTTCCTCTTTCACCGGTAGCATCTCCTTGCTGTGTCCTCCTGTGCCAGAAACACGCTCTCTGGAGTCTGTTCCATAAAGGTGCCCATTCCATTCATGAGGACAAGGCCCTTGTGACCTCATCACCTCCCAATGCCCTACCCTGGGGGTCTCATCCTGTGAATCTTGGGGGAACATAAACACTCAGTCTATGGCAGTAGAATCCTCCTATAAAACTCCTGGGGCTGGAGATTTCCTTGGGGACAGTTTAAATGTCACAGGGTCATTCCAGTTTACTGTGTCCTGTTAGGTAACCTGTGGTCATGTGCTTTCAAAGGAGGTGGCCCTTCAGATTAAGTGGACAAATTTGCACGTGCAGTTTTGTAGCATGCCTGTATTTGTTTTGTGTCTGTGGTCCCCTGGTAATACTTGCCACCATGTAAGTGACAGCAGGTGTCTGTGGCTTCTCTCAGCCCTTCATTGTTTTGTTGATCTTTTTCAAAGAGTTAGCTCTTTTCTAAAAAATTGGTTTTCTCTGTTGTTTATCTGCCTTCAATTTGTAATGATTTCTGCACTTATCTTTTATTTCTTACTTTCTGTTTCTTTAGATTGATTTTATTCTTTCTTTTCTAAGTTCCTGAAATGGGGCTTGGATTATTAAGATGAAATTTTCTTCTTTTCTGATGTATTTTTAGTGCTGTTAATTTTTCTCTCAGCATTGCTTAGCTGAGTCCCAATTTTGACATCTTGTATTTTAAATTTTTATTTAGTTCAATATATTTTTTTTTATTTCCCTTGAGACTTTCTTTTTGATGCATGGGTGATTTAGAAGTGTGCTGTTTGGTGATTGGTGATTGTTCTTTCATTTTTTTCTTATTAGTTTCTATTTTGATTCTGCAACCTACAGAGACTGTAATTAAGTTCAATGCCATAGACTAACCGGCAAGCCAGAATTTCTCCTGTGGGGAATGAACGTTCAGGTTGACATATTCTGGCATCAGAGGCTTGTGTTCAGACTAAATTAAACCACACATCTGTAGACAAACTACCTAATTAGCAAACTTTGGGTAAAATACAAATTGATAAAGCATGTCTTTGACCTTTTCAAAAGCTGTTAGTCGTTAAAGTATTATGTGTATTATTGTACTAGTTTACTCATTCAAAGTTCTGACTTTACCATCATTAAAATTTGTAAATAGATGCAAACCCAGTGATATGTGAAAAACATCTTTAAAATTCAAAGTACGTGTTATGAAATCCAAACACTGAAATCAATTTATTTGACCTCTGCTCAAGGTCGTGATTGATTTTTGGTTCCTACTCTGTGACTAGCGTGTTTTCAAGAAGAACTGTAGTTTATTGTAGGGAGATGATACGAGTAAGCACATTAATTATGGGCTGTGACAACCCACCATCAGATAGTTCAGGAGGAAGGTCATAAACACAAAAGCAGATGCAGCAGCATCTTGGTTCTTGTAGCACCTGGGAGGAGACTTCCCGACGTCCACAGTTCCACGTGCTCCAAGACAGTGGCCTGCTGTCCACTTCCTTCAAGAAAGAATATTCCCAAAACTTGTTCAAGTGAACAGACTCCGATGATCGAAGATGCTCCATAAACCAGCCATGCCTTGCGCATGGTCATGTCACTGCCCGATGCCCTGCCGCAAATACGTGACCCACCGTAAAAAGAGGAGTCATGGTGTTTATCAAATTAGCTTCAGCAACACATTCCTGCCTTTTAACTGTCTTCGTGTGTTTTTTTAAAATTCAGGTTGTCGGGATTTCAGCTGCCCTCCTCCATCGTCAGCACGGGATCCATCCTCACCCTGTGGTTCACCACTGACTTTGCCGTGAGCGCCCAGGGCTTCAGAGCACTGTACGAAGGTAGGACCCTCACTGTGTTTGCACACTCCCTCTGGGTTTTGCACACGCCCTCCCTGCAGACTGCTGCCTGCTCACCGGATGGACTGTATTAAAGATGTTAATGTGAACATAAGCTGCATTTCCGCTGGTGATGTCATAGTGAAAACGTTTGAATCTCGTGTCATGCAGCGATGATTGGAGAACACTATTTGCTATCATTGCCAAACGTTTTAGCGCAAAATGTGTGTTTACAATTGTTCTTTATTGATAGAACTGTTGTGTTTTTTTTTTTTTTTTTTTTTTTTTTTTGGAAAAGGGGTTTTTCTTTGGACATATAGCAAGGAAGTTTGGAGGATTTCGAATACCAGTTGACCTGAAGAATTTATTCCTAATACAGATGAGTTTTGTTAGGAATTGTGTTGGGTGATAATGCTGGCAGTGCTTAAGCAAAGGGAGTTCTATGAAATCAGCGTCTTTGTTCACAGTTGAAACTGTTCATTGAGAAGATTACTTAGATTTTATTGCCCCGTCCCTACAAGGCCTCAGGCTTGTGTTTTGGTCGTTTCTGTGTTTTGGGGTTTGCATCTAGGAGGTAACTTTGGGGTTGTGCTATCAGTTTTAAACTACTTTGGAGCAAAAATTTAAAAACATAAAAGAGGGTCCAACCTCTGAGAGGGAAAGTGATACAGATGATCACGCCAAGCACTCGGTGCTCAGAAATGACGTGAATCACACTTGAAGTGCAAATGCCGAGGCGTTTCTATTTTAATCTTGTTTCACTTACATGTCTTAACATTTCTTTCACGTGTGACATGAAGGCTATGATCGTGAACATAAATAAACTCCAGAGATAGCAGAGTTTACAAAAGACTTGATGAAAGACTAGGTGGGGGTTTAGGCCCCTCCCTGTGGACAACACACACCTTGGACTCTGGTGCCCCCTGGGTGAAGTCTCATCCGTGTGTCCTTGTTCTGCACACTTGGTGCACTTGGGCAAAATCCTTTGTGGAAAATTAGGTCTCCAGGTGTTGTGCACACCTGAACGTAGCTGCTGTGCAATTACAGAAAGTATCAGGATGGACTGTCCTTTCTGCACGTGTGGAGACAGACCAACCTATCCTTCTATTGCAAGTTTTGCACAAGGTGATCCTTAGGATGGTCAACTGCTCTGACTCCACTGGCTTCTAGGCCATGGTGTTTCTGTGGCAACCAGCCTCATTGGCCTGAAAGGGTTAATCATCGTTAAGCCCGTCATTGACTGTGAGGAGTCATTTAACATTTGGAGAGTAACAGGCTCCTTTAAGATTCCTAAGTGGGGTTCTCTTTCAAATTCTCTTGTATCTGCTACCACCTATGTACTTTACACAATTTCCTTTTTACAAAAAAAAAAAAAAGGGGGGGGGTTCTAAGGCAGCCTACCCCAGTTAGTAGTGAAGCCAATGTCACTTGTGAGATATCACATGTGACCTGTACAGGGAAGGGCAGTGATGCTGCCGTATGTGCCAAGCCTGGCCGTTCCCCTGTCCCCGCTCCCCAGCCCCCCAACCCATAGGAGGCTGGTACTTGAATAGCATTGTCTGCTGGGTTTCCTGAGACAGCCCTTGTGGGAACACTGCTGGTGAGTAGTTGCCAAAGGAGCAATTCTATGGGATCTTGCTGAGCTATTGCTGTTGGTATTGCTGCTCACTATGATGACATAACGTGGACAATTGGGGACATTATCTCTGTTGAAAAAATATTGATCAGTTTCCTAAAAAAAATTAGAAAACTAACTTGAAAAATGAAGAAGAGTTTAAGTGAAAGGTGTGGTTTTTCAAGAGTTGGCCTTTGGAAGTGCTTTTATTTTGAAATTTATATTTAAATAGGGACATTCAAAGGCAGTCTCTTTACATGTAAATGCAAACCTTTGTTTTGAAAGGGAAAGAGCCAATCAAAAAAGTGCTTTCTCAGCATAACCAAAATTGTTTACAATATTTAATATTGGTATTAAATATTTCTCAATTAGCTTAAAGGTCTCCTGAGAAAATGCATTTGTACTATCTGGAGAAAAACAGTAATTATAGTCTGAACAGAAGATGAAAGACTAGAGAATTTATCCAGAAGAGTGTAAAACTTCCATTGTAAGCAAAGCTGGTTTATATATAGCAGTCCCCAGAGTGAATTTAGGTACAACTATAACGCACCAAGGCAATGTCACTGGAGAAAGTGACATATTATTATAAACAGTATGTATAAAATATCATTAAACATAAAAATCATTAAACATAATATAAAGGATCACCAATATAACTGTCAGAGGAATATCTGCAGTTCTTTTGGAACCAAAGCACTGAGTCCTTCAGATGACTCAGGCTCCTCCTTTCACATCAGGTTTTATTGGGACAGGATTGTCCACCCATGATCAACATAAGCTAAATAACACAACGAAATATTGCTCTCCCACCCAAGACATCTGGAGGAAATTTAATTTGTATAGAAAATACTGAATCAGCATTTACAAATGTGTATAATTTACTCCTTGATCTAGTATTGTTTCTTCCAATTAAAGTTAGAATTTATTTAATATTATCAGATTGATAGCTAAATTTTTTCCTTTAAATTTATTTACCTGACTTGGAGAAAAGCTTCCAAACTGAAAATCTGTGTAAACATTATAACCTTGGTAACAAACTTAATCTGGGCACTGACCGTTTTAGATTTCCAGTAGTCCTTTGGAATTGTTATTATTTACATTAATTATTATTGATTCATGGAAATATTAATCTGCATAATGAGCATGAAAACAATAAAATATTCTAATAAATGTATTAATTGAATTTATCCCTGGAAATCAAATGGGAATATTTATAAATTTCACACTAACTTACTAAATATGAAGCCCTTCAGGGGCTTATTGAGTGAGTTTATAGATTGTTGGTGAAATGAATGTAAGAATAAGGAAATTAAAGTTAGTTACTAATTTAAGTGTTTTGTATTAATTTATGTACTAGCTCCACCATTAAACATTATTCTTCATGATAAACCAAAGAATCGGCAACATTTCTTTGGTAAGTTTATAAAAGAAAATACTGATGATATACATAATTTACAATAAGACAGAGCACTCTAAAAATTCCTGTGTTTGTCCAATATTAAAGTACAATATATATAAGTAGCATTTATTCCTGTACTTCTATTCATTGACCTTCTTTCCTCAAGATCTAAATTATGAGAACAGTTATTTTTGTTTATCAGGTTCATGATACTAAAAAATCATGTAGGTTAGAAAATTGGCATGACATGCCAATACCTGAAAATGTCCTCATAACAAATGTACGTGACAAGGCTTGGCTGTCTGCAGACTTGAGAACAGGTATGTTTGGTGACACGTGTTTATTTAGAGGTCGTGCTCCAAAGAACCTGTCACTCTGTTCTCTTTATTTCTTCACTTTTAAAAAGAGAATTCCTCAATTTCCTAATCAATTTTCTTATTAGTGAAAAAGTGAACTGAATGTTAGAAATACCAGTGAATATCTGATGAAATCTCTCCAGCCTCAAATTTTAGTTACTTTGGCTCTGAAGTCTGACTTGCTTTTAGATGCTATTTATTTTGTTAACTCATATCATTATGTTTGTCCTGAGTATCATTTCAAACATTTCATAAATGATTTGGTAGTTTTTACACATTGACCTTTAATAAGACTTGGTTATATTTTAAGAATGTAGTTTACAAGAATTGTTTACCAAAATCTAGGTTGACTATTTAGATTTTTTCAGGTGAAACAACTTTGCTTTGACACTGATCAAATTTTTATCAGACAGTATTTTGTGCGAAGTGTAATTTTTATATGCAATACACCTTATTGGGCATAGAAAGCACCAGCCCTGTGAAATGAGCAATGAGCCCCATGTGTGTCCACCAGGATCAGTGCTCACTTCGAATAGAGCGTTTGTCAGCGGTGTGGGGCAGGGCCATGCATGGGGAGCTAGATTGTCTTCGAATTCTCACCAAAGGCGTGATTCATGGAACAGCAGGTTTTAGAAACAAATTGGAGTGAAAATCGTATGCATATTTTGACATAAATATTCACTTTTGCAATACTTGTTTGGCAGGGCAGAAGGAAGGTTAATTAGATTATTAAGACAAAGCTGATAAGAAAAAAGAAATCTATTCTCTTTAAAATTTCTTTAAAAATGCTAGCAGACATGATAGTTAGAAAAGGAGGAAAAAGATTTTTTTAAAAGGAAGAAATTTTAACCATACATGTAGCAGTCAAATATCTTGATCAGAAACACTAATTTCACACCCTGAACATTTATCTCAGCTTTTCCAGGCACCATCTTTGATTATATTGGCCTTAAATTTTATGCATGAAATCTGTAAGAATGTGAGAGCATTCAAATTTATTTTAATGGGGGAAAGCGCACTGGAGGTGTAGTGAGGGGGAGTTGGACACTCCCCAACAGTAAAAATCTGCTTGTGGCAGGAAGTCACGCTCCATGCACAGCAGCTCATTAGTTGGAGAGAGAAAAGCAATTGCCCGTGAAGACGGCCTAGGAGACTCCCCGGGGTTAAAGATGCTCTGCAACAAATTTTTCTCTCTCCAGTGTGTTTTTTTTAATCTTAAAATTATTCACTCCATCAATCATGGCATTATGTTCTGCTTACTAAGGTGTAAGTATCTTTGTGGGCGAAAAATACAAAGATAGATAGATAGATATACCTAGAATGATATGAAATCTTATATTTTGTTGTTAAATCCTCACAAGATTTCCATAAGTGAAGTAAAAGTACCTAATAATATCATCTAGAGAAAGTGAGGGAGTGACTTTGCCATAATTTAATTGGCCAGGAACTCACAGCTAGTAAACAGTGAAAGGAGAAATTACAACCAAGTCTATCTTCTCCCAGAAGTTGTAATTCTTAACCAATCACTCAGTGTCTTCTTATATGCTTAAGTTTACTTGTGTATGTGCAGATATGCAGTGCAGAGATAAACACACGTGTGCACATCTGTGTATACCCAGGGAACTGTGTGCACACACAGGGTGGGTGTGGTTATGCAGTCGAACACAGAGCCCTTGTCTTTGGTCCTTTCTCTCCTCTGAGCACCTACCAGAGACCTAGTGCCGAGCTCAGCACTGGGAATGGAAAGGCCGGAGGTGCCCATCCTAAAGGGCTGGCAAGGCAAAGTGGGAAAGCTTGCAAGAGCAAGGAGCGTCATAGGTGCTGACAGTAAACACGGTGCCTGATAAGCTCGGGACAAAAGGGAAGGTCAGGTCTGTGCAGGCGGGAGGAATCCCACAGAGCTGATGCATGGGCTGCGTCTCCAGGGATCAATCCGCACACCCGTGTGATCAGTGAGGCCTCTGGGCCGGGCCCTGAATCCAAGTCCCCCGGGGGGCAGACAGGTGCCAGGAGCATCTGCCCAGGAGGGAGGAATCTGGGCAAAGGTGAGCGACAGGCCAGGGACTGTCCTCGAGGACTGTCAACCATTAGGTGGGAAAGGCATGTAGACAGGAGGACGCTGACAGAAGAGAGGCTGAACAGGTGCCCAGGGGGCCTGCGCGGCCCTGGCTTTCCTGAGAGATCACAGCACAGCCCCTGTGACCCGTCTCAGGGGCAAGGGCAGGGTTGCTCGTGCTCAGGGGCCCCGCCTCTGGGACAGCTATCAAGGAAAGGCGGGCCCCCAGGTGACTGGACTAGGGAATGACAAGCGACGTTTTAGTTTGCGCATCTTCCATTTTACAATTCCGTCTCCTTTTGGGCTTTGGAATCATGGTGTGGTGTCTGAAATGTAAGCGGAGATGGGAGGGACTCCCCAGCTTAAGTGGCTTCTGAGTCCTCCACACTCTGATCGCCGGACTTCCTGCCACCGTCTGCCCTCGTGGTCGCTCTCCTTTCACCCCAGAGCTCAGGGACCGGCTCCAGGAAGACATTGAACCCTTAGCATCTGGCACACAAAGCAAATATTAAAAAGCATTTTTTTATTAAAAAGAAAATCTGCACTCAGCCTCAACTTACTTTCATCCAGTAGTTGGTATGTCTTCCCCTGAAAACCTAAAAGGAACCCTGTTCATAAGTGGCACCTCTAACTAATGTGAAGATGGCTTTTCTCTCTGGTTAGTAGCCCCTCTCATCCAGAAGTTTCCCCAAAAAGCACTAAAATTAGTTCAAAACAAAGAGGTGTATGATCCACAATATGTGTCAACTGCCTCTCTGCAAAAATAACAGATTCTATACAGGTCATTAAATTAAACCTGTAAAAACCTAAAGTGAACTAATTTCACCGATGACACATTTTCTTTGTGTAAGGGAATGGCTCACGTTCCTTATGGCACAGGAAGCATGAATCTTGTCCACAGCCAGACCTTGGCTAAGCAGTGACTGTGGAGGCGGTGGGCGGGAGGTGAAGGGTCTCCCCCAGGAGCGAGGCTCTCGTTCACTGGGTGTGTTTGGCATTTCCTGCTGACACATCTCACAGGCAGAATTTTCTTTCCTTTTACACCCAGGGCTGTGGATTTAAAAAGAGCAGCTAGATGATTACCCTTCAAGCTCCAAGCTTTATTTAGAATGTCAGCACTGGTTTATTTCTCCCTTGAGGTGATTATCCAAACTCAACCTGAATTAACACGGGCGCGGGAGTGACCCACCTGGCGGAGCGATGCTCCCCCTGGAGGACAGTGAGGACAGTGACGGGGAAGGAGCAGTGGGCGTCTGCCCACCAGAGACCGTGCTGACACGCTGAGACACATTGGGTCCATCCTTTGTGCAACACACCAGTACACACCCATGTAGTTTGATCCTATTGTAATGCAACCATTTTAAAAGTGATGCTTGTATAAATATGTAGACACACACGTATGTGCATGCATGTATATAGCACACACATATAAATTATATAAGTGATCAGAAAAGTGTTGAGGACTACCTGAAGTGTTCATATATGTTACTTTGGGGAAGAGCTGGAATGGTTAGGAAGAAGGATCACTGGGTGTTTCTTTGTAAAATTGCGGTATCTAGCTTGTTGCTATAAGCATTAAAAACTCAAATAATGAATATCCTAAAAAAAGAAATTTCTAAAGATGATGGGGCACTTAATGTTCTTCAGTGGATCTCTGGCTCTTACCCAGAAACTGAAAAGTGAAGCCAGGGGATTAAAAGTCCTTCAATATTGCTTTCGAATGGCTGTGTGTGGGTTCTGAGGCCAGCACTGTCACTGAAAATAAGAGAAGACTATGCATATTCACGAGAAATCGCTTCATGAAAACTGTAGCCTGACTCCATGAACCACAGGCAAATTAATTCCATGGAAAAGGCCATGGAATTATTCAGTAACAAAATAAGTATCGGTTGATATTTGTCCTTGGAGTTCATTCCCAAATCAAGTTCAGTCATATCTCAGAACTCATCGGCTTCAGTACGCATCAACCCCTGCACTCATTGCATGTAATGAGAAAAAGAAACATTTCAGCTTGCAGCGCTTGCCTGGGGCTGGTCGCACTTGCTGGAACTTAGTGAGCCACGACGATGCCATGCAGGAGAAAATGCTTCATCAGTAGGTGCTCATCGAGTTCCCGGAAAAAGTTCCAGAGTGAATAAGTGTAGCTAGTCCCTGAGTTCCAGAACCAGTTCTGGAACCTATCATGAGTGGTACTATGGTGCCACGGTAATAGTAGTTGAATTTCTTAAAATACTTCCTCTGGACCATAATTCACATTTTATCCTTTGTGCTCATCTCCCAAGATTGTTTTCTTACTTTTCATTGATTTTTTTCTTAAAAATATCTTGTGTCCTAGACAAATTGCTCCAAGTTTATAAGCATATGCCTTCAGTAATAAGTATTCTCAAGTAATGTTTGAAAAATGAAAATTGGTTGTTACTCCAAGTGAACTTTTATAGGCAAAAGTAATGAGATGCGGTGATTGCTCAGACCTCTCTCCTTCTCTCTGCCAGCACGCCTCCTTAATGGAGCACATTCCATTCAAGCCCCACCAACCTCTGCCATCTGCCATGTGGATGCCACAAATGACAGTGTTGGGGGAAGTGAATAATCTGAACGTGTGTGTGTAGACCAGGGTGTGGTCCCGAGTCTGCATAATCCAGTTCTCCTGTCACTATGTACGGGACTCCTGGGGACAACATCCCAGTGCCTGTTGCATCCTGTACCTCACTGTAAAATGAAGGAGGCGTAGCACCTCCCTCTGAGCTGTTAGGGTCTCACAGCAGGTCAGCGACTGAAACCCGCTGTACCTGGTGTATAAAACTTTGAATGTGTTCTTCTAGTTCTGCCGTGTTGGTCTGAACAATGGTGACGTTAAGCATCTGGCTCTTCCTGCCCCCTTGAGAGTCACAGGGCATTCATCTTTAACGCCGACACCCCTCTTGTTTGTTACTAACGTCCCCTTTGCTGTCTTACTCCTGGGGCACCTGTATCTCTCTGCCTCCAGCCCACTTTCTCTATGCTTTGGGTCGCTTTGTCTTTTTTATGTCGTTAAAAAGAAAATGACAAATTCTTGATGATTCCATGCTTTTCCAAGTGAGAATGCAAAAAATAAATAAATAAATAAATAAATAAATCCATCCCAGCTCACAACATGTGAGTGGAACATTGCGGCTTATCATGAGCTAGCGAGCTTTGCATTGCGGTTGGTGTGACTTTATATTTTTCTTAAGTCTCAACTCATGCAGGGAGGCATTTTTTCTGCTGTTTAGTTTTTGATTGATTCATTCTTTATTCTAACATAACAAGCCTACAGGATAGAGCTCACTGAGGGAAAGGGAAATTACATTCCTTACACTTTCTTCTGGTTACAGATGGACTGACTGTTGGAGGCGAGGCAGGGAGAAAGGACAGGTGAGGTGGATCGGGACTGGGGGGCGCGCAGAAACACGGGCGTCTGCTCGGGCTGACATTTGAAGGGCCCAAGAACACTGCAAGCGAGTGTGAACGATTTAAATCGGGACAAAAATACATCACAATTTGACAGAGAAATCAAAGTCATTTTAGTTTTGGAGAGTCAGAGAAACGCCTCTTCTCTTCAGGCCTTTTGCGAGAGATATGTGGATCAGGTGAAACGTGGTCAGTCAGCAGCCAGATGGAAAGAGTGAAGTTTTAGCAAATGTTTCACTCTGAAACAGTGAAATCAATGCCAGATGATAAAGAGAGAGACGGATGAAAATAATAAGAGATACAGATGTTTGGTCATCTGAAGAATTCTCAAATCTGTTTGCAGGAGAGTCAGGGTTCATTTTCACCCCCAACTTTGCACTTAAGTATTTCAAAATTAAACTTGCAAGTGCGTGCACTGCCATCTCTGACATTCTTGCTACCAAAGGTCAATGGGTCACTAAACATCAAACAAGCATCCCTTTTGCTAAATCTAAGCTTATTTTCAAAGGGTATGTTAGTCTAAAAAGTTTCCAAACTTCTTAGGTAGTTTTTTTTTTTTTCTTTCTCTTTTGTTGTTTTCTTTAAATGCAGCCAGAAAATAGCAGTTTACCATCTCTTTTGAATTATAGGTATGAAGCTGACTCTATAGGGTTCATGTTCTGGGAGATAGTCAATTATGGGTTTGTTCTCAGTTTCAACAAGACCAGACATTGATTTTATTGATTAACTTGAAAAGGCATCCTATGGAGTTGCACATTGAGTTTGCCTTTTTTATAATCAGTAATTTCTTATCATTTTAATTGCTTATTTCCCTTTTTATTTTTAGTGCTAATCAGAGTAATGTAAACCGAACTATGAAACATCTCTCCTTGTGTCTAAGCCTTGATCAGAATAATGAAATTCGGGAGTGACACTGAACTTTCAAATAAAGAAAATTAATGTTCGTGCATTTATTTGTATTCTCCCAAACCTTTTCTCTAAAAATCGACAATGGAGAATCCGAGCTGCTGCAATGCCCACCTCATAGCCGTAGAGAATGAGGTGCTCTTTCTGGGCGGCCTCCTGATTTGTTTAACTAGCTTCCTCCCAGAATTTCTGACCTTGGTTCTCTCAAAATATAACCTTCTACTTCTTTCACATCTCTGGCGGGAGGAGACACCAATTAATGGAAGGAGAGGGACCTGCAGGCTGTGGACTTGCCATGAGCATTCGTATGCATCCGATGGAGTTCCCACAGCCATTTTAATCCTATGTATTTGTTTCCAGCCAGATATATATATTTTGTTTTCTACAATAAGCTTCTAAATGTTAGACTCATGGACCAGAAAGCCTCCCTGGAGAAGGAGAAGAGGGAGGGGAGCAGACAGCTGGTGTGTGGGACCTCGGTTTCCTCCCACCTTCTGCCCGGTGGGTAAGAGAGGTGACAAGCAGGCGCTTTTGGGCATCAATGAGGTCTGAAATCGTGAACCCATGTCAGCTCCGAAGTGTTACCCATCCTAACTCAGAACAGTGGGGTTTCAATGCTCCAGGTCTTCATTTCTCTTAAGACTTTCACACTTGATCACAACCTTCCCACATACCACAACTCTGGCATGTGTGCCGTGCTTTACTTATTTACTTGGCTTTTCTTGGAGGGAAAGCTCAGATGCAGGAATCAGTAGAGCAGTCATAGCTTTTCATCTGAGTGCCATGATGAGAAATTGTTGTTGTATTATTTTACGTTCCCTGAGTCGAAGGAACTAGCTAATCTGTATTCACAATTAGTCCTGTACAGTGTGTTTATCACTGGAGTTCCTAAAAACTTAAAAGAGATATCACTTCATTCGTGAACTACTGTATAAAATAAGCACAAACTATTTGCAACCTTGATTTAAACAGTGGATGGAAATAACATCACATTGCAACATTACATGCATTAGCATTTCATAACAGACTTTAGGCAGTATTTGAGCCACATTTAATTCAATTCTTTTAGTTCTCAACAACCTCAACACAAGGTGCCATCTGAGCCTATTAAACCAGAACGTCCCATTAACACTTTGCAATAAAAAAGACTTCATTACACATTAACTTTCATGTAATCCTTAAAACTTGATAAGTAGGTACTTAATTGTGTAGCATCATCCCTACCGGTCAGGTGGTTCTCCCAACATTAGTCGCACTGCTGTGTGGAAGCTGGATCCAGGTGTGATGTCACTACAGAGAACAGACCAGCTTTTTCTGTAAGGGCCCAGATGGTACCCATGTTTGGCTCTGCAGTGCCTGTTCCTTCCTCATGAAAACAGCCCAAGATGGTGCTCAGGGGAATGGACCAGCTGTGTTCCAATAAAACTTTATTTACAAAGGCAGACGTCCTCTCCTCCTGTGGCAGCTCTGCCTCATGACTTGTCATCTCCATACAGAATCGGAACAGCAAATGGATGGGAGGAGGGGCTGACTCTTCTGCTGTCACTGAGAAGACAACTTTGTCCATCACTTGAGTCCCATATCTGGTGATGCGGGTGTGTCAGGAAACAAAATCCCTTTCCAGTTGGCAGTCAGCATGGTCCATAGTGTTACTTATGCACAGAGTCTGCTTCAGATGTGACCTTTGCATCTGTGCATCCAGTATAGCCAGTGAGCATGCACTGCCCGCCCTGGACCCACCTGGTCCCAGGAATCCCTTGCTCTCTGACCTCAGCCCCAAGACACTCCTTAAACTTCTCAGTTTAACCTGTGATGCCAGTCACCTAACCCAGGTCCCTATTTCCACCTCGCCAAAGCCCAGAGAGCGGGCAGCAGGCAATTTATCACAAAGGTGTGGCTGCTGAGATACAATTTTTACGTGTTTGGGGGAAAAAACAGTTGAGTATCAGAAATAATTTCCATAGAACATGTACTTGTCACTTAACTGTCCCTACCTTGTGTTACTTGGAGTGTGGTGACGAGGCCCCTGGAGGCCCAACGGTGGGCAGTGAGTGTGGTCACTAGTTGTGCCCCCTGAGGACAAAGGCACCATGAGTGTCACTGGCTGCATCTGGCAGGGGTGCAGCGACCTTTCCAGTCCAAAGCAGAGCCCGCAGAGAAGCCTACTCAGCAGAACTCGGCTGTAACGGGCACTTTGGAGCTGCCTGCCATCTGACAGCTGTTCGGCTCCTCTGTGCAATGGATTTGCGCTCTCATTTCACTAATAGACCACAGATAGGATCGCTGGCACCTACTCCAGCTGCGTTCTGGCAGAACCTGCCAAGCGGACAGGGCTGTCGCTTGTCCTGGCCACACCTGCCCAGGCCACCCAGATGAGACCCAGGCTCACAGAGTGTTCCTGGTCGTGGACCTGACTCAGGCCAGACAGAAAACCAGCCCACTTGTGTCTGCGTGCGAGTGTGGCTGCCCACCCGGGGAGTTTGGGGCGCAGGCACTGCTCTGGCCCAAGGCTTGTGGGCGGAGTCACTTGTGGGACTCAGGTGAGTCAGGAGCATCGCTATGTGTCTGCTGGTATGCTCAGCCCCAGGGTGCTTTTGTGTGAGCCACACAGCCACGTCCTGCCTCACCGAGCCCACTCAGTAGAAAGGCCACGTGTCTTGCGCAGGAATAGGACTGACCATGCGGTTTTAAAGACAAATTGTGACTTTTGATCCTGAATGAAAAGATTGGATGTTTTGTGTAGAATAATCTGAATCCAGGGAGGTGGTGCCGTGACATTTATATTGTAATTACTCACTAGTCTACTGGGTGTTCTCCACACCTCGCAACACCCTTGTAAACAGGCTGACGTCGATGGGCAGTAAGTTCGTCATCTCACACAAGAAACTGCAGTGAAATGACTTGTTTGTGCTCACACAGCGTGCAGGCGGCTGGTGCCAAAATGTGTAATCATTGCTGCTCTGAGAAAACTGAGAAACAAAAGCACATATTGATTCTAAAATTAGGTGACATTCCTCCAATCTATTAAGATCATTATTTCCCTTTTTCTCTTTTCCAAGCTAAACATCATCAGCTCATGTAAAACCATCATTTCGGATCACTGAAAGACCAAAACCCTCCTTTGAATAAAGTGCATTGTGTTGGTGGGTCTTGTCTCTTGTTGAAATACTTTTGAAACACAAACCTTAGAATATTACTGAAAATAAAGTTCGACGTTATCTTCAGCACCCAGCATCTCACTGTACAAAAGTCAGGTACCTAGTCAATCCATGCTGAGTCCATCCTCCTGCTGTGAAATAAAAACTGTACTTCAAATGACCTAATAACCTTTTAAAAGCATTTGCACATCAAGACATTTTTAAAAAGGCAAAAATTTGCAAGCTCTGTATCAGAGAGGAGTTCACAGAACAAAGTCTCCATTAAGAAATCTGAAATAAAAGGCAAATTAGTCTGAACCAGCCTATAAGATGGGTGACATTAAATTTATTTTCTCTTTCTCAACATTTTTTATTGTTACTCTATTTCAGTTGCCCCAGTTTTCCCCCTTTGCCCTCCTATACCCATCTCACCCCCCACTCCCACAATCAGTCCCCACCCCGTTGTTTGTGTTCAGGGATCACTCACACATGTTCTTTAACTTGCCCTTTCCCCTTCTTTCCCCTGTTACTCTCTCCCCCCTCCTCTCTGGTCGCTGTCAGTCTGTTCCATGTTTCCCTGCCTCTCATTCTATTTTGCTCATTAATTTATTTTGTTCACTAGATTGCTCTTATAGGTGAGATCATATGGTGTTTGTCGTTCACTGACTGGCTTATTTCACTCAGCATCATGCTCTCCAGTTCCATCCATGCCACAGTGGAAGGTAATGACCCCGCCCCACAGTTCTGGCTGGATGCTAGCCAGGCACCCACCTCCACCAGCTCAGGTGAAGGCAACTGCTAGCGCGGCTGGCCCATGCTTTGCATGGGAGCAGACCGAGGCCCTTGTAGTGACTGCATTTGGGCCCGCTGCTGGTTCTGAGAGTTTACCGGAACAAACGAAGAGGTCTAGACCGTACGTACATGCGTGTGCATAAGCACACGTGCTCAGGACGGCATGCACAGTGTGAGAGTACAGATGGAAACCATCAGGAAGGTTTAACACACTTAGACCACATGTGAACTGGTTTCAATGGGATCAATTGATCCCAATTTGATCATAGGTTGCTTATTTTAATTCCTAGAACCAGGGAGACATAACCTCTTCCAAGTGCTTACATTCTCAACAGCTGTCCTTCCAGGCAGCGTTGTGACTTGGCTGAAACCAGTGTTACTGCCCCAAGCATGGCAGTAGGCTCTCCAGGTACAAATTACAGCTATGTGGCATGGTGCTACCACATGCTTGCCATTTATGTGGTTGCCTGTCTGCCTCTGCTGGATGGTGTGGAAATTCCACTGGGAAAGACAGGCTCACTGACTGGGTGCTCTGGTCATTGGTACAGAGAACTATGCTGAGCAGGTGAGGCCTCCCCATGAGACGAACCAAGGAGCCAGGCCTCAGCCAGAGAGATTCTGATCCAGGCCCTTTCCCTCACCTCCTTAACTTGGAAAAGTTGTTTTAATGGCCTACTGAATGCTTTCATCTTTTCAACACAGACTCGTTCTACCAAACATTGAAACCCAAAGCACAAAATGAGAATGACAATTAGTCACTTTATGTTAAGACATACAATTGTCCCAGGGTCTCCAACACTCATTTCTCCTACACCAGCAGACAGCACTACCTGCTCCAAGATGCAGAGGTGAGTGACACTGGGAATCCAGGTCTCATGACTTGGAGCAGGGCCCCGAGATTCCCTAGGGCAGGGCTATTTTTAAGAAAAAGAATACAGTCATAATTCTAAAATATTCCATTAGAATGAGAAAAGTTACAACAGGAAGTACATTTTAAAGAGCAAACCAATAGCAAAGTCATCAGAGGCAAAATCATACACAGGAAAAAAAAACAATTATTTTATTAACTATAATACTTTCAAAGTATAATACTTTGAAAATTGTGTACTTTTCATAGTGTTTTTGCACCCGAGACCTGGGCCCTCCCTCCTGGGGTTGGTTTGTCCCCTGGGCAGAACTGATGCTCTCTGATCAGCAGTGGGGTCGCTGTCATTGTCCTTGTGGATGTGGGAAGGGTCACACACAGGAAGAGACACTCCAGGCTGGGCCCTTCATAGCCACAATTCCTCAGTCTCCATAATAATAATAATTCTAGGCTTTGCCTTTCTCCTTATTAGAGGCAAAGAACCTCTACGAGTCAGGGAATTTATGGAGCAAAATGAAAGTCGGGAGCTGGAATGTGTTAGCTCCCAGATTCCTGCAGCAAAGCCTCTAAGGTGTGTGAGTATTTGGTGCCCAGCAAATAATGTTGGCCATACCTGAAGGAAGCTATTAAAAAATGTTTCCCAGAATACATTTTGTAGCTTTGCAAATTCTTCTATGACCTGGAGACTTTGTTTTGCTAAGAATGCCAGTTTTAATGTTTTGAAGTTTCCAAACTTCACATAGGGAGACTTTCAGATGGAAGAAACCCCTGTGCAAGGCAGATTCACAGGTGAGATATCTGTGTTAATCACAGGCTGACTAAATGAGAAATTGAATAATACCTCTGCTAGGATTCATTATAAAAAGATTGCTAAATGTTACAGCAAGAAGTTTTTAAAAACAGACAACTGAAAGAGTTTTGAAGCTACCAGTACTGGAAGCTTCTGCAAAGAGCAGGGACACTGTCCATCGGCAGGAAACCCGATGACCTCACACGAGCTCCAGTGCCCTTTTCTTGCTGGATGGCTCCGTCCTCATTCAGGTTGGTCGCCTCCATCTGACCTTTGTGGGTCTGGTGTCCAGTTATTGCAGAACCACTTGCTACCCACACTCAGCCAGATGAGGAATGAGGAGCATAGAGGATCGCAAACTCCTCATCTGGTTGACCTGACACTTACAGTAGCTATTTGATAATTCTAGAAAGATGCAAAGTCACAAATTACCAGCAATCTGTATGCAAACTGGCCAAGGCTGGGAGCATTCACAAAACTGTCCCAGAAGTTCCAGGAGGCCGGTGACAATTCCTTCTTCCCACTGTAGGGTGTTTTAAAGAGTCACCTTAAATTAGTGACAAGTTATAGTATTAAATGCCATTATAATACTGAAAGGAAAGTTTTCTTGTTAGAAAAAAGTATTCTGACAATATTTTGTGATTATAAATATCATATGCTTCCATGTAATTTCTAGATACATGTGATCATTAAAGGTTTTTTCATTCATCTATTTATTATGTATTCTAAAACATTTGCATTTTTTATATTTGGATTGAGTTATTAATTTGAAAAAATGTCCATATCTGTTTCCTCATTTTACAGTGGCACAATCCTGTGCATAGTTTTAGGATGAGTGATATATTTTGTTTCTGGTTTATTGCAAGAAAATGAGTCTTCGACAATCACTGACTTTGCACAAGTATACACAGGGGTCGATGAAAAACCTGGAACCGGACACACACACCCTAATCCTCAGTCTAGTGACATTTCCTTGTGTCCCTAATGTCTGCTGCACTTAATGAAATTATTTTTCTTTTTATTTAACATGATATATTTATACATTTTCTGTTTTATGGGCAAATAATCTGCAGTAGAATATGCTTACACATATACTTAGAATATAATAATTTAGCACGAAAGCCATTCATGCTCAGTTTTTATGACTGAATCCTCCATGCAGAGTAAATACACCATAAATGCCATTCTAACTTAGCACTAAATGATTTTTAAATTCAGTGTTGATTATTATCGTAGAAGTCGACATTCACATATTTAATGCAGATGGAGATGGTTGAGGACAGAGATGAGTAACCGATGACAACCTAACAGCAGTTTCCTGACCCAGTTCTATACGATCAGTGGCAAAATTCATGATTAAACATGACTTCATTTTAAATTTTCAGAAGATGACCAAAAATATTGATCTAAGTGATGATGTAACTGGGTATGTTTCATTATTTTCCAAGTGGCAAGATTGGGAAAACTGGGAAGGAATTCCTTTCAATTGCTCCTATTTTTTGATAGAGTATTATTTGAACCATTGTTTTAACACTTTTTAGATCTACTGGCTAATGAAAAACCTTTTTTCTTTATGCTATCATTTTCTAAGTTAATGCATGTATCTACTTTGAAGTTATACCTGTTCACACACACACACAAACTGAATAGTAGTCTGCTTTTTCTGTTACCACATTTTCAACAAACACGTACACAGCAAGCCCGTTTGTACTAGTTAGTTCTCTTTGCACCGACTCCTTACTGATCCGCACATCTGCGCTGCTGTGCCTGCTCCACTCACAGCTCCTCATCCCAGCATTCCGATGCAGGTAGTACTGCCACGAGGATGACATTTTAAATGTTCTCCTAAAATTGGTTTTGGGGGAAGGACATAGAGAGGAAATAAGAAACAGTGTTTGCAGAAGACCATCTGCCCGACGTGTGACTTCCTCCACCTCTGGCCAGAGCAGAGGTATCCTGTTTGGAACCCTAATGGAAAGCTCTGTCCAGCACAGTGAGGGGACTCTGCTCCAGAGATCCCTCCCCTCATATGTTCCTGCATGGCAACCTCCCACATACCTGCTCCAGGAGCACTGTGACTGGGTAGGAAGGATGTCACAGCCAAGGTGGCCATGGGCTCCCTGGTGCAGAAGCCAGAGGGCCCGGCAGGGTCTCAGAATGCTTGAAAGGCCATTGGAAACTAGAAGCAGATGAGTCAGCAGGAAGAGGCTGATGGATCTCCGCTAAAGCCAGAAAAACCTAGAGATGGCCTCTGGCTGTTCTCCAAAGCCCAGAGCAATGGTGGCCGCCAGCCAAATGCCCAAGGAAACAGAGGGGACCAGAGACACTCTGCTGGCATCACAGGGCTCCCTTGCCTCAGGGACAGGGGTAACTGCCCAGAAGCTATACAGAGACCTGTGGAAGGACAGTGGCTGGACCAAAGCCTGTTGCCCCCAGGCAGGAAGTTCAGACTGAAGGAGGACCTGAGACTTTCCCAGCCATAACCAGACCTGCCTCAGAACATATGAGAACTGAGCAGCTCTCCCCGCCGACAGGAGAAGCCCTCCACGGATGACAGACCAGGATGACAGCGCTTCTCTCGTCCTGGTTGTGGGGCTCACGAAGAAGTCAGTAGCACTTGGTGCCCGACAAAATGACTGTCTTCTCTCTTTAAATCAAAGTTCAGGAGGGCAAACATTTTACCTACATCATTACGTATGGCAGGGCTTTTTTCTTTTTAATAATTGAGTTTTTCTTTAGTATTGAGAGAAAGAAAATGGAAGTATGATTTCTTTTCGGAACCAAGGACACCTTTTATTGTAAATCGCACAGCCCATCCATGTAGACCTAATGGTACTTTAAACCAACTCGCTCTCAGGTCACAGTCCTTGTGCATCTTTTGGAAACCTCACGTCCAGTTCTTCCTGGGTTTGAGAAATTTGCTTCAGGTGGAAGTGGCTGCCTGCACTGGCCCTCTGTCGGGAGTTCCTTGAGAATGGGTGGCCGTTTTGTTGCTCTGTCACCCAGCAAACCGGTGGTCATGCGTTCTGGGCTCCACCCTGCGACTCAGGCAGCACCTTGCAGCTTCACGAGAAGATGTGAAAAGGCGAGTTGCATTTCGTGACCCACGGTGGCTTCATGTGTCGTGTCTGATGGAGAGTTGAACGCATCTATAATTGTTGAAAGGCTACGGAACCTCAGAAAGCACGGCGCCCACAGATGCCCCCAGAGGTGCGAAGCTCATTCTCTTTCTAAGGCTATTGGTGTCCCTTGAGGACATGGTGTGGGGGTCACTTCTGAGCCAGCTCTGGAGTTCCAAGTTCTCAGTGAATCACATCTGTGTCAATGTCTTGTCACCATTGATACACTCAAACCTTGGCCTTTAGCAACTTGGTCCACTAGAGAAGCTGGTGGAGACAGCGTCCCCTTGGTGGTCAGCCAAGAAGCCGGTCAAGCCCGAGTCCAGCTGGCTCCCGGATGAGCTAAATTTGCTTAGATCTGTCACCAGCCCATAAGCACACTTGGAATATTTATGAAGGGGCACTTCTGGTTCTCTGTTTTTCCTCTATAAATCAGTGATTTTACAACCATCAGTGGATTCATACTTCAGTTCTTTGGCCTTTGCATTTCAGAAAAAGTGTCATTTGATTCTTCTATTGCCTTCTGTTATTCATTTTTCTTTCACTTCCAATAAGTCCCCTATTAAAAAGCTTCTTTTATGTTTTTCTCATCACTTATTCCATTGATAGAAAAATGCATTCTAATTTGCTTGGGAGAAATTTCTACAAATTTTCATCTTTGAATTTACTAGTGACATTCTGACTAATAATTTTCTTTCTGAGTTTTCCTTTTATATGAGGAAACACTTTGGGGGATAATGTAATAATATTTAATGAAGTTATAAAAATACAAATAATTAAAATATAAAATTTAGGTACATCAAAAATTTTTAATTAAGTCAGAAGATAATATAAAACAGATTATATAAAAAGATAAATGATAGTCTATGATATTTGATTTGCAATGTATATTTATTATATATGCATATATTATGTTATGTGTGTGTATATATATAATATAAAGAACTACAAGTCAATAGGCCCTTTTATATTCCAATATAAAAATGAATAAAGAACAAGACATGGAACAAGAAGCCTGACCAATCAAAATATGGTTAAGCCCTCCTGACTGAGGACATGCAGACTTACAAGGGGTGGGGAGAGGGTCACAAAGGTGGAGGGGAATGTAGGCCATAGAACTGCGATATCGGCGTCGTAAGCTGTATAAATATTGCTGTGATAATGTGGACCTGAAACTAATGTAATATTGTAGACCGACTATACTTAAGCCATGAGAGAACATTTAATTAACATCAACTTGGCAAACATTAAATATGTGAAAAAACAGAGCCCCAATATTTAGGCGGAATGTGTGGAGGGGTAACTCCCTGGCCGCTGACGGAAGTGCAAATTAGTCCAGCAACTTAAAAAGCAACTTGGTGCTTTGCATTAGTGTTAACAGCATTAGCGTTAGCAGTGGGCCTTCAGGACCAGCGAGCTGCTCATCCTTGCTGAGAGGTGGACCAGACTGCTCATTCCAGAACTGCTGACGGCAGTGAGAAATTGGTAGCAACCCCATGTCTGTCACCAGGAGGTAGGCGTGTAAATTCCGTAACATGCATGTACATGTGCTTTTGAGCCGTGAAAATAATTAGTTGTATAGCTTTCCGTTTGAGTAGATTTCAAAAAAAAAATGGCAGAACAATATGGGGACTGTTATGAATTTTATAAATGAAATCATAAATACTTAGGATACACTTCCACCCAATTAATAATAGAGCTGCAACTGCATCTTCATTGGTTTGGTGAGGGAAAGGGAAAAGTAGGATTTGCAGAAGGGGGCTGGCAGGCTTTGACCTGACTTTAAGTTTTTGTCTCTCAAAAAATATCAGGTGCTCTTCCATTGAAAAGGTAACATTTAAAATTTCTTATTTTCAGTGCATGAGCAATATAAGGAACTTTGCATTTTTCAGTTAAATTTCTTCTATGTGAATGATGTTTTTCTTGTTTTCTTTGCAACACTTTACTTTGCTTCCTCCGCTCTACTTCCAGGGACCTTACTGACGGTTATTTTCAAATGCATGACCAGGTAACAAGGAAACTGGATCCTTGGTGGGAGCCACATCCCCACCTGGCCCATCATGTTCCATGACAGAGACCACGGACACATTCAAGTGCGTGGGGTTAGCCACAGGTGCTAGAAAAGGTGTGAGGCTTTTGAACAAACCACTTGACGGGACAAGGTGGGGAAGAGACGCTCCAGCTGTCTTCGAAGTTGTATGTGGTTCACATCAAAGCCAGGCCCATGTGCTGCTGGTTTCAGATGTCGGGGGCAGACCAGGCACTGAGTACGCAGGAAGGCGGGTCTCTAATTCACAGAATGAACGCTTTTCCATTGTAAGATTCAGCTGTGCACAGACCAAGGCTGCTTGGCGTCGGAAGATTGAGGTTTGATACCTGTGACTGTCCCTTCTCATCTCAGATTCCAAACTTTTAATTTACCAGACAAAATCCATGCATGTTGCTTCCTAGTCATATTTTGTACTTTATCTAACCCTGGCAGATAGGATTTGGAATAAGAACATTAAAGAGTTTTTGTTGGCAGCTGTCACTGATGACTATAAAAAGGAACCCACAGTTTTTGAAGTACATATTCAAAGCTCTTCTTTTTAATTCTTGTAAGCTTTCAGATACCCTTCCAGATAAGGTGAATAAATACACCCGGTTTGGCTGAAGTACATACTATTGCCTCAAAGGTGCCTCGTGGGGAAATATTTTAACTGATGTAGGTTTTTATTTTTAGTCACTGCGAATAGTGTTTCACATTAAATCCTTGGAAAATACTACTAAACATTCCATTTGTTTTTTGGGTTTTTTTTTTTTTTTTTACCAACTTGTATTTATAGTCTCTCCTGCATGTTGTAAAACATGAACTCACGGGGAAAAGATTTTCAATAAGCGCCTATGCAAATGTGGTAATAAGGGAGGCACAGTTTTCTCATTATGTGCCTCCTTTACACATCTTGGCATTTAGGTTTGAATCATAAATGAACTGTTGTATAGTGTTTTGAAGTATTATTTGGCAAAAACCATAGGGGGAATGTGTACCATTGAATATAGACTAATACACCATTTATTATACATTTTTTTAAGGAATCCATATCAAACATTACAGCTGCTACATTGGACAAGAATCTGATCACACCACGTGGACAAATAAGAAATGAAACCCACATTATTTAAATTTGTTTAGACACAGCGGACCCACCCTGATGCCACCTGTCTTCTAGACCGCGTTCTGTTTGTTCATTTCCCTCATTAAGAACTCTCCCTTCTGTCTGTTTTACAAAAGTCTACAGTTCATGCTAAAGCCAGCACGTGCATTTTCCATTTCACCCAGCCATTTTGTTTTTGAAATAGCTGCCCCATCAGCATCTTCTCATCTCTTTCAGGTGAAGCCTGTTTCGGCCCTCCACTCCTGCACATGACACCAGACCCTCCCGCGTCATTCTTCATGGGATTTGTTTCTGTTATGGTCCTGCATGCCTGGGAGATACCTTTTAATATTAATAAGTCCATCT
This sequence comes from Anoura caudifer, assembly GCA_004027475.1. Classification (NCBI taxonomy): domain Eukaryota; kingdom Metazoa; phylum Chordata; class Mammalia; order Chiroptera; family Phyllostomidae; genus Anoura; species Anoura caudifer. The sequence goes on along the minus strand of PVKU01000344.1, from coordinate 71,135 downwards.
CTCTTTTGGTCAACCAGGATTCAAAACTGGATTCTGTCTTGCCTTTTTCTTAAATTCCAAGAGCGCTGAAAATTTCTTTAACTCCATTCCAGCTGTTTTTACCCTCATGAAAACCTTCTTTAACTCTTCTCTTCTAACTAGCCTCGCTGTCTGGGCACCTTGTCTGAAATAGACTTCAAAGGCCATCAGGGTCATCTCCCTAAAAGGTTGAATAACCCCTATGGTCTCTGATGTCTCCAACTAGATGTAAATTGAGTGCCTGCCATGTTCTGTCTCTCTCTATCATGGGCCCAATCCCCCCCTCCCAGACTTGCCTTTGGATTCTTCTGCAGAGGCAGGCGGGCCAGTGGTGGAGAGGCTGGGTTGTACATGCAGGGACAGGTGGATTTGATGGAGATGCACAGAGTGGGGAGCCGCGGTAGTGGGCATTGTTTTAGTGGGAGGGAAGATCGTGATGAGAACATGCCAAACTTCTGGGCAAAAAATCAAGATTCTCATTGAGGCCAGAGAGCAGCCAGCAGAACAAAGTGTCACAGACAAGCCAGGACAGAGAGGGTTCCTGGGTGTCAGCTGTGGGACCAGGACCAGAGGAGTCACTGTGACCTCAGAAGGCAAAGAAAGTAATGGGACAAATGAGCTGTGAGAAAAGAAGGTTGAGGTCAGAGAGGGGTGTCTGAATTTCAGAAGGGGGGCACATTTTGGAGTTGCAGAAACCGGTGGAGAGCTGGATGCATGCACTTCTGAGGGGATCTCACCTTCCCAGGATGGGAGGCTCAGGTATGTGCATGTGAAGCCAAAGGCCCGGTTGGTGACATAGGGAGAGTAGCAGTGCCATTTGTTTTGTCTGTGGTGGGTGGAGAAGGTCGCTGTGAGGACAGCAGGCATCCACCATGGGCTGAGGTGTCCCTCAGTGCTATGTGAGCAAAGCTGCATAAACAGGATGCCATGGAGAACTGCTTCCTCGAAGAAAATGTGTTTTTCTCCAGGGTCATTTTAATAAACAGTTAGATGAGTGTCTGAAATGGACTCAGGAAGAGATCTTCCTTTTGAAATTCTGTTCACATCATTGCTACTATTTTCAAGTTCCACTTTTGCAAATACTTGGTATCAATACATTTGACTTTTTGAAAAACAGTGATTTATCCCTGAGAAGGCAATCCCTTTATCTGCCCAAGCTGGGTTTCTCCTGGGGTATGGTATTTACTAGACTTCCCACAATGCAACATTTCAGTTTCTCTTAGGGACACTTTTGTGCACTTGAAACATGGAGCTGGCTCCCACCCACCTCACACAGCAAACGCCTACTGAATCCTCTTTGTCCGGGGCCATCTCCTCAGATCAGAGGTGCATTGGTGTTCTCAGTGCCAGGGCCTTGTGAGCCATTAGCCATTGCTTTCGGGTGTCCCGGGATCACATTACAGAAGACAAGTTGCTCTAGTCTAAGTGACATTCAGAACTGCTGATGAGTGTGTGGTCTCTGGGTAGACTTCCTGAGACAGGGACATGGATGTCTCAGATGTCACTCCCAGGGGAACAGTCTGACTCACATATCCCTTGAGGAAGCAAAGGAATTATCTCACTGCAGACTGTTCATCTGCCATGCAGTGATTCCCCCACGCCTACCCTCAAATTCTCTTTCCCTCGAAAGGCATATGGCCTTTATTGGACTTTGGAAAGCTTTTCCACAGCCACCATTAACATACCAAATGCATATCAGAATTATATGGCCCTGCATGTCATCTGGAACCAAAACGAGGTGTTAGGGAACAAAGGAAGCATCAGAGTGTCTAGTTCAATCACATGGAGACACACAACAGTGGACGGTAGCACTGATTAATCATGGAGCAGGTGTTACTCCAGAACTATGCTTAATCAGGGTCCAGAACATTCCCCTGGTCTCCCTGCAGCCACCAACAGGCACACGGATGCTGGGGACCTCTCTGCCCTTTGTTCAAGGCTCTGTGTGTGCAGGTTGGACGATCAAATTCATGTAGGCTGAACCATTTACTAAGTGTGATCTTGAACAACTTACGTAGTCTTTCTGAGCCTTGAGCTCCTCACGGGCGAAGGTGTGAGGCTGCTGTGAGGATTTGCCGAGCTCTGCTCTGAAGCATTTGACACTGAGGAGCCTTACTTTATACCCAGGAAGTGAGTGGACCTGACAGGGTCGAACAATAAAAAACAGTAAATTCAGATCCGTTTTAATTTACGCTGTGTATGCTGAGAGCTGGTGTTGAGACTTCTTTTTCTACACTTAAAAACAATCGCATGTAACATCTATAAGGTTGAATGGATGCCTGAGTTTTCTAACTTTATCATTCAAGGAGTATTTGTACTCAAAGCTGTTTCATGGTAATTCTTGCAGCGCCGTTCCAACGATAGGCTGTGAGCAGGGAGCGGAGGTCGCCTGAGTGTGGAGTTAGCGGTCTGGACCGGGAGGAATGAGGTCGGACCCATGATTGGTCAGTGGGTCCCCATCGCGCTTTCTAGATGAAGAACTCTGTACGCCCTAATGCTCCTAAGTCAATAACATGTCTTTGGTAACGTTTGTTTAATGGAATTGAGTTTCTGTTTGAGGGACTTTTTCATCGTTCCCAGTGATACTGTAGAACGACACCTAAAATACATCCTTCCCTTTCACAAGTGTGTTCTTGGGCTTCCCGACCTTACATTAATTATCGTGCTGTTGGTCAGGGAGAGGCAAGTACTGGCCCTAGTCCTGGGGACAGGAATTCAAACCCCAGCTTCCTTTCTTCCACTTTCTGTTGAGGGATGTCAGGGAGGTGACCCCATCATCCTCTGGTGTCTATGCAGGGAAATGTTTGTACGTACACTTACACATCTTTCCCTTTGCACGGTGACCATGAGGTTCCTGCACCGTATAAGAAGGGCACAATAGAGTCAGTCAAGCTGAACCTGCCCTCCCAGTGAGAGGCAGGGGAGTACGGGGCACTGGTGAGGCAGGAGGCGGGAAAGCGGGACTCGCACACCCTGGAAGAAGACCAACCAGAAAAGCTCAGTGTCCCAGTCAGTCCTGGACTCCATACCCAAGCGTGTTGGCTCTGGAAATGTCAGCATGGCCTGCTTCTCACAAACAAAACTGCAGGATGAGAGTCCTGGGATTGACTGTGAGGGGTCCACAGGAAGGAGAAGCGTGAGGCATGGACAGTAGGTGGTTGCATCTTTTTAGACAGAAGAATTGCAAATATTGTCTCCACAAATATTGTCTCTTCTCCTGTCCTGCCTGGAAGCAGTGACACCAGGAGGTCTGTGTCATGGGCCTAACAAGTGAAGGGACGGGAGCTGTCCCACCCCAGATTTTCCCTCTAGGGAGCTTCACTGATGTTGAAGGACAGAGTTCTGGGTTTGCCACCCCGGCCAGTTTTCAGCCACAGACACAGCAGCTCATCACCCAGCAGCAGCTGGGATGTTTATTCCCGGAACCCCTGGATGGTGGCTCCACCTCCCCCTTCCTCCCACGGGCCAATCCGAAACCTCCCTGAGGCAGCGTGTTAACTCCAGGCTCCCAGTTTTATCAAAATCTCAGAAAGTGGGAAGAAACATTAAACTTAAACTCCTCACCCGTAAATCACTGAAATTTTATGACCCAAAGTGCTCACTACTGCTTAAAAGTAACCATAGGTTATCAGTTATGCAATAGTTGAAATGTATAAAGTAATTCATTAATATTTTATTAGTGTAATATTAATGATAATTTATTAATACATTGATAAAATTATAGTCCATAAATTAGCATATTAGTTAATTCAACTTATTATAAAGTAACAATGCTAATATATTACTAAATAATGTATTAAATATATAGTAACATTGTAAATAAATGTGGCTTCCCAAATCTAGCTTTTTAAATAAACTTTTTCTTTCAAATCTTTTACAAAAAGTTGTGAAGATAATACAGAGCATTTGTAAATAATTCACACCAAGTTTTCCTTGCCGGTGCATCTTACATTAGAATGGTACATTCCTCACTCTTCCTAAACCAACACTGATGTGCTATGATTCACTGACGTCCATACTTGACATCCCCAGTTTCCACCAAACACCCCCTTCTGGTCCCAGGGCCCCACAGCCCGCCACCTCTCCCTTGGCTCTTCTAGGCCCTGAGAGCTTCCTAGGTGAGACTTTCCTCATCATTGGCGACCTTGACAGATTTGAAGCACAGTGGTTGGGTCTTTCGTAGACTGTGCCTCAGCTGCGATTCGTCCAATACTCTTCTTGTGGTTGCACCTGGAAGATGTGTGTGGGGAGGAAGATCACAGAGGGAAAGTGCCCTTCCAAGCACATCCCACCCGGGGAACATCCCACCTGCAGACTTACTGCTATTGGTGTGGACCTGGATTTTTCTGGCTGAGAGGGAGTTAGCCCAGTGTCCCTGCTGTGAAGCTCCTCCCCTGGTCCTCCTTGCCCAGCTGTGGTCCCCAGGAGGCGATTGCTGCGGGCAGCACAGCGTGGGGAATGGCATCCACCTGGGGTGGAGTCCCTTTAAGTTACTTAGAGTGCTTCTGCACAGGGGCACCTCTCTTCCCTCCTATTCATTTTTCAGTCATTTATTTATATCAGTGTGGATTTGTGGAGAGTTATTTTGTGCTTCAGGCCCCTGGACTCCATTCCCCTGTCCTCTCTACAATACTAACCCGGATGCCATTCCAACTGTCTTCTCCAAAGCAGTGTCTCTTACCTCCTAGCTACACAGCGTGCATTTGCTGGTCAAGGTCGCTGCAGTAGGCACGTCAGCCCCCCCAGATGGACACATTTAAACATCGTTGTGTCCTGGCAGGGATCACAGCACAGGAAGGAGGGCAGCACTTAACTCACACAGAGCGGTTAGCTTTGTGTCTTGAGGGGCTGGACCTGCTCTCCTGGTCAGAGACTTGGGCTCACCGGTATCCCTGGCCACCCCTGGTTCCTCGTCCTCCTTCCTGGACCTCATCAAAGGTCCACAAACCCATTGTTACTCCAGATGTCCTACATCTCAGGGCTTAGCATCAAGTTATTTGTGAAGTTTTTATCTGAGACACGTCACACAATCTTCACCATTTTCCTTCCAGAGTCAACCTCATACATAACCAAAATGCAATGATCAGAAAGAAGACATTATTGGCAACATGAAATTATGAATTAAATGTTGAGATTCCACTGGATTTTCCACCATCACGCTCCTGTCCCAGAATTCCACCCAGGGCCCTGCATTCCATGATGCCATCTCGTCTCCAGGAACTCCCACCTGTGGAAGCTTCTCAGTCGTTCCTTGTCTGTCATGACCATGGCGATTTGGAAGGTCACAGATACTCTGTGCAGTGTCTGTCAGTTTGGGTCTAACTTGTGTTTTCTTGTGGTCTGGCTGACACACATTTTGGGGGCAGAACACTGCAGCGTGATGAGCCCTTTTTAGTTTGACTCACAAGTGACGGGACCTCGTGGTGTCGTGACTGGTGGTGTCAGAAGAGTCTCCATTGTAAAGTCACTCATTTTTCTTTGAAGTTGATGAATATCTACAGGGAGATATACTTTATTACTGTGCATGTATCCTATTTGTCTTCAATGTTTTTCCTTAGTGTTTAAAAAATATTTTATTTATTTATTTTTAGGGAGAGAGGAAAGGAGGGAGAAAGAGAGGCAGAGAAACATCGATTGGTTGCCTCTCATTTGTTCCCTGACCAGGAATCGAACTGGTGACCTTTCGCTTTGCAGGGTGACAGAGAGAAAGAGAGAGAGAGAGAGAGAGAATAATTTTTCCCAGGAATTTCTCCAAATGATGCTACATTTAAGCTTATGTTTTAGATCAATGTGCAGGCAAATTATGCAACTAATTTCTCATAGTTACATTTCACCTTATGTTAATTAAATATGTAATACTTAAACGAGCACTGAGTAATTTATAGCAGCTAAATTGTGTATGGCTTATGTGGCATACAGGTTTTGGAACAAACAATCTATTTACCAATGTTAACAGTGAGCAGAGGATACTTTAAAAATAAAATCTCAGCACATAACCCAGTGACTCTTGGAAGCTGATTAGAATCTCACGTCATCCAGCGTGTCAGGCCCAGTGACATGGAAGCCTGTGGTACCCGAAAAGGCGGGCTCCTGCATTTTGCATTCCCGCTCACCCCCACCCCCACCCCCACCCCTGCAGGTCAGGTAATCAAATGGGTGGCGGGAGTTACCCTTTCCTGGAGCTTAGAGAGACTGAGAACAAGGGAATCACAAAGGTGTTTGAATGTTGCCGAGATGCTGCATTCGCCACCATCCATGTTGTGAGAGAGTCATTCAGCGCTTTTCTCTTTAACATTATACAAAGTAGTGCGTGATAATTTGGTTATTTCATTCCAGCCCTAACCACAATTGTAGAAATGTACTAATAGGGGCCACGATCTCCATTCATGTAGATGGACAATTTTATAAAACTTAGATTTTAGTAGCTGCCAAACTATACTTTTTCCTGACAGGTTTGTAGTTATTATGGGCAGCCTAAGAAATATTATAACTCAAAATTATGTAGTAGATGGAATCCTTAAAAGCTTAGTAGAAGTACTAAGAGGTGGAGGAGGGGGAGTATAGGGAGGTAAATGGTGGTGGGCGGAGCCCTGACTTGGGTGATGAACACACGGTACAGTGTGCAGACAGTGTGCTCCTGGAGGTTGTGGAATCGCGCACCTGAAATCGCTTTAATTTACAAAATCAATGCACAAAATTGGCTACACTGGTTAACCAGTGCCATCCCAATGAATTCAATGGCAAGGGAAAACACTTATTTTTTATTTATTTCTTATTATTGTTCAATACAGTTGTCTCCATTCCCCCCCCACCCCCTACTCATCCCCACCTCCCACCCTCAACCCAAACCCCCCTTTGGCTTTGCCCATGTGTGAAAAGGGAGAACATTTAAAAATAAATAAAAGCTTAGTAGAACTAAATGTATATATTTAGCTAATCTTCCAGATAATTTCCTTCTGCTCTTCGATTTACAGATACTGAAATCGAAACGTTGAGAGTTTACCTGGCCTGTCCCTGGAGTTACTGATGCAGCTCTGATCATGTAGCAGGTGCCCCGTGTCCAAGCACCTGTACAACAGACTGGAGCTGACCCCTTCCTGGGGGCTGGGGGTGTCTCTTTACCTCTCCCTCTACAAGGCAGACCAAAGTAGATTCAGAGTAATTTAGATATAATTGTGAAATGAAAAGAAAAGGAACAAAACCATTAAAAGCAGAGTGGAGATGTGCTGTGCCCACCACCCACTGGGACAGTCTCTGTGGTGTATATACTCTTTCTAGTTTCCAGGTCCCCTCCCCGGCACCCGCAGCCCCCACCACCCAGGGTCTCTCCTCTCTGCTTCAGGCTCTGCAACCCCACCTCCTCCCCTCCCTCCCTGCAACCCCAGGGGTGAGAGCCGCTTTCTGTCATTACTAGTCTCTGATTAATTCTCCTTTTGGCTCTCGGGGACCTTCCAAAAGACAGGTAGCCAATTCTGTGCATTAAAATCCACTCTTTCAAACCCACAACACTGCGAAGGAAAAAAAGGAAATGCCTCTACATCAAAATGTAGACGGGAGATAAGTTCAAGAGAGAGCAGTCGAATCAGTGGTTGGAGGAGAGAGGTGTGGCAGGAACTGGCCCAGCCCGCTCCTCGCTGACCTCTCCGACCACCAGGGCGTCCCACACCCGTGGGCGCCCAGAGGCTGGTGTACACCAAAGGAGCTCCATAGGAATCCACGCGGCAGCTGGGAAACCTGAACAAAGTCAAAGTCACTGCAGATGGTGGAAGACACACCAGCAGAGACAACGCGGTGTTTCCCCCAAATTGCTCTACGGATGATGAACATTCTACTGCTTCCATCATCCAGCCGCTACTCAAAAATGTTCAAGGTGAAGGCCACCCTCCCTCGTCTGGCTTCCCAGACCCTCTACCTGTCCCCTCTGTTCCTCGGTGTGTCTTCTCACATCTTGACAGCACACTTGGGCCAGGCTGAGTAGCCCAGTGCTTCTGGACTTGCTGGGGTCATGGCCACTGTGGTCAGTCCAGCCAGCTGGCCCTCGGCAGTCTCCTTGTTTTTGCCCCAGAGTCTGACTCCCTTTTCCCCCACAAAGAGTTTCCGGTGACCTCAGCCCAGCACCTCTTCCTTTTGTTTTCCCTGATGCCTGTCTGTGCCTAGAATCTAACAGTTTCACAAGAAAGTACTTATCTCCGACTCTGATCTTTTGGCACCTATCAGGATCTGTTTTGTCTTTTCTTCTCAATTAGAAAAGACTGGTAATTTACATGTCACAGTAGGGCAGGTGTTGGGGGGCCTCTGCCCTGTTAGGTCTATACTCCATCTGATGGGGGGGGGAGGAAGGGGTGGGGGGAGGGGACGCCTAACTGGCCAAGGCTTTGTTTCTATTGCATGTGCTGTGCACTTCATGACTGGCTGTGTTATTCTTGTTTACATTTAGTTTGGTCATGTCTCTTCGCTGAGAGTGCTTTTGGGATTCTCATCATGTATATCAGCTTTTGCCTTAATAGTATTTATCAACTCTATTAAGAAGAGTTATCAAAACCTTCTAAATAAACATAGAAATTGAGTTTCCTTCTTAATGCCTCATTAACAGCTTCTGATTTAAAACACAAGAAAAATACTTGCATGTATATGTAAATGTAAATGAAATATCCTTTAGCGAGTCCAACTTCCAGGGTTTTTTGGTGACAGCAAATTCATCAAAGAAGACAAGGGCCCCAGGAAAATGCCACTACGCCATCCCCTCCCTGCAGGGGAGAAGAAGAGAAGTGTTTCCTTCTAACTTAATTGAAATGAAATGTCTTATTAAACTTTCATAGCTCTGTAATATGTTTAGATAAGAAATACTTGCTATGTTCATGAATCACTCTTGTACATAGGAAAATTAAATAAGATGAAATTCAGTGATAATAGTACTTAATAGAAGTGAGCAGCTTATGGAGTACTTCTGGAAGTTTTTATTTTGAATCAACTTTTTTTAGAACAGTATTGGATGTACACCTTACCACAAGGCTGGTGGTGGGGGTGCCTCAGTCCTGTCTAGCCCTGTATCTAGCTTATGGGGGGAACCAAATGGAGCAGAGTAAGGGTACATTTATACAGCCAAAGCTTTGTTTTACAGAGAACTGCAGAGATAGTGCAGAGATTTTGTCCTGGCTGGTGTGGCTCAGTGCACTGAGTGTTGGCCTGCGAACCAAAGGGTAGCCGGTTCAACTCACAGTCAGGGCACATGCCTGGGTTGTGAGCCAGGTCCTAGGTCAGGGGCATGTTTCTCTCTCGCCTTCCTCCCTTCCTTCCCCTCTGTCTAACAAATAAATAAAATCTTTAAAAAAGATAGTACAGAGATTTTGTATACCGCCTCTTCATTGTCCCCCACTAACTTCTCACATCAGCACTTAATAAACCCACACCCATATACTACTATTCATTATCACTCCCCATTTCCCTTCCTTTTCTCCAGTGCTCCTTTCTTCTCCAGCGCCCATCCTAGTCATCACATCACCTTCAGTTGTCATGCCTCCTTGGGCAGTCCTTACCGGTCACCGTTTCTCAGACTCACCTTGTCTTCTGGTGGCAGACAGTGTTGAAGAGGGGGGTTTGTAGAATATCCCTAGATTAGGGTTTGTCTGATGTTTTCGTTGTGATGAGTCTGGGGTCGGGGACTCTGGGGGGAAAGCCAAAGGGATAAAGCGCTTTCTTCATGGTGTGAGACTTCCCAGTGCATCGGAGGCAGCATGGCAGTCAGTCAGCGCCTCCTCGCCTGGCGGAGGTGTGTTTGGTCCTCCTCTTCTGCTTCTTCCTTCCCGACTGCACTCCTCAGAACAAGTCCTGCTCGCAGCTGGCGCCTGAGGGGGTGCAGGGGACCGACCCACCTCCTGGAGGGCGAAGTGTCTACATGCTTTATCCTGTATTCTTCTGAATAGAAAATTTGTTTTTCTCCCAATTTATTTATTGACATCTTGAGGATGGACTCAAGAATATTTATTTTATACTCTGTATTAAAGTCCACAGTTCCTTTCTTTCTCTAATTGTTCTAGCTCGAGACAGTGGGGGTTGGATGGGGGTCAGTGTCGGCTGCTGTGCTGTTTGATTTACCCCCTTCACATGGCTTTGCTGTGACTGTGGCTGTTTTGTGGTTTGGGGACACCTCCTCGCCCGTCCGCACTAAAATTCTCCGGACTCACCCTGTGCATGTCCTGCCCCCCTGGAATCAGCAGTCTCTGGTCCCTGGTACTGAGGAAGGAGACCAGCATCTGGGAGCCAGGTGTGCTCAAGACACTTGCTGTTCGTGATGGTCATCCATCGCCAGCACACTGATCTGGCGGATTCCCTGTGTGGAGATGGAAACGCCGAAGGCAGCTGTGGTGGAAAACAGTTTATCGAATGCCATGTGTGAAGCATTCCGACTTCACTTCTGTTGCTGTCAGCAATGTTCTGTGACCTCCTGTCTTTGGGAGGGGGGTCCATGCGGTGAACGGGAAGCAGCTGCATGGTGCCCACCCCTGCATCCAGGCCTCCTTTCCTGGGTGGCGCTCAAGGCCTCACTGGCTGATACTGAAGCAGGACAATCACTTTTCAGATTTATTGTAGATGAGAGAACTTCAGTTAGAGGAATGCTCCCTTCCAGCAGAGGGGCTTGGGATGGAGGCAGAACTGGCTTGCCTGGCCCACACCTGTGTTGTGCCCCAAACCATGGCCCCCAACACCCAGCTCAGAGGAAGAATTTAGGTCCCAGAACCTCCATCACAGGCACATCTCCCAATCTCTCCACCCACCCATCCCTCTCCTGAAGTTCTCACTGCCCTCCTGAACCTCTCTGGCTGCCCTGCACAGTGCTGGGTGCCCGTGTGGGAGAATGACTGACATTAGCCTCCTACGCAGCTACAAAGCCATGGGCCTTTGAAAAACGCACGCGCGCGCGCACACACACACAATTTTGAAAATCATAGAGTTGTAATTCAATTAACTTTAAGGTATGAGAAAGACAATAATCTCATTTGCCCAATGGCATGCTTTTTTTTTATGAAGAGTTAAAAATAAATATATTCAGCCTATGGATGAAAAATGCATTGTTTCTTCAATCTGTGGTGTGCCCTTTCTTGTCAAAGGAAGTATCTTGTGCCTAAACATTTGTGGCTTTTCCCCCACATGCATCCTGCCCCAGTTTCCTCCACAAAAATCCCAAACTTCATTTATTCAACAAGTAAAAAGACATCGAAAACAAAATATAGCAAAAGGCTGTTTAGAATTTCCCATGTAAAACACTAAAGGAAAATGACCCGCATGCCAAATAAAACTACCACATACACAGATTTTTAGGGACATCAATTTGACAAAGCCTAGGAGGGAAAAATGCATGTGGTGATTCTGAGAACAATGAGGATGGCCGTGAAAAGCTTGGACCCTGGACGCAGAGGTTCCACCTTGAACCTCAGCCCACACTGCCAGCCCAGAAGGGCAGGGGCCCCGTGGGAGGCTGGGGTTCACTCAGGATTCACTGTGGGGGCCTGTGTTCACTCTCCACTGTGTTCAGGGTGAGCAAATGCAATAGAAAAATGAATGTGTCCACCTGATACCTTCACTTGGGAGGCAAGGTTGTAAGTAACTGGTACCACAGAGAATTTAGTTGGAAAGCCAGGCAGTACAGAACTGAACCACTTAAGTGGAAAGTCAGAAGTTGCCCACGCAAGAATTGTCCTCTTTTCTTCCTCCCCAGGCCCCAGCCAGGCAGAGATCAAGTTTTAAAAAGAAAGCCTAAAGTAGAGAAACATGGGGGAAAAAAGATGTACGATTTTGATTATCTCAGCATTGTAATTAGCTGTGCAGTTTTCAAGAGTTGGTTATAACCCTAAATGTATTTGGATGTATTGCTTTTCTTTAAGGAAGTCAAATTAAAGTCCAGACTACTTATGGGATAAAGCATTAACGATATTCATTTCTTTTTATTTACACACAAGGTGCAAAGTATGTAGTTGGAACCAAATTACTGAATTAGAAATAAGCAATGAACAGGCTGTGTATTAATCTGTTTCCTCTTTCTAAAGCCATGCAAAATACTCAAGGTCTTTCTGTAAACTTCTCAAAGCTACTGATTAAAATGGAAAACATCCTCCCAATTGAAAGAGACTAAATCTGATAGACTATCATCTGAGTTCTATCAGAGCCATGGTGTTTTCAGCTTGAATGTGCTACACCCCCTCGCCGTTTGAGTTGGGGGCCTTGACCCAGTTCCCACATTTGGTAGTTATTTTATCCAGCAGCATTCTCTTGTTACCAGCATTTGAGACTCTTGGGACCCCTAAGGCAGAAACCCTGAGGAAATCCCAAAGAGATGTCCAGTCAGGTGTCAGTGAGCATGGACTCACACACAAGGGAGGCAGTGCAGAGGGTAGGAGGGTCCTGCGAACTGGCTGGGGGGACGGGGCGGGGGGTGGGGGGGCGGCTCCACCCTGCTGCTTTTAAAAGCTGGGGCAGAGTGCGCTGGGGAAAAGGAGAGCTTATTGGAAAAGGCACGCTTTCAGAAGTTGTCATTTCAGGATTGGGCGACTTCCTTTTCCAGCTGCATCGTTTGGTGACTGTGTTTGCTCATCACCGCCACCCCAGGAAGGTCTTGAAGTGGAGACCTTGATAGGCGGTGCACGTGGGTCAGCGGCCCCCATATCTGCAAGGAGGCAGGAGTGAGGAGGGAGATGATGTCAGCGGTGTCCAGGGTTTTGAGTGGGGAGTGGAGGGGTGGTGATGTTCATTCAGTAGTCTTATCTGGCTTTCCTCCTGGCCACCTGGTATTTCTCTATTCCCAGACCCAAGTCCCTGTACTGTCTCATGAACATGCTACATTATTGTTCTGATGTTTTTAATCTGAAAAAAAAAATGCATAGCTACCTAGAAAGCAAAACAGAAGATTGTATTGCTAAAATGTGTTATTTTAGAAAAAAATATGAAATGCAAATTATACCTTCTTGTATCAACTAGGGTAATGGTGGTAGGTACACCAGTAACCGAGCTATAAAAACAATGTAGAAAACTGTACAAGAAACATTTAAAATTTTTTTAAAAAGTGATTTTCTTAGGTAAGAGTTCTTGTTATTTTAAGGGACTGAATATGACCAGGAGGGACTGAATATGACCGAAGTGCGCCTCAGTTTGAGTAAATCATGTCCCTGTGAATTCTTTCTCTGCCCCTTTGAGCTGTAAATCTTTCTAAAGGCCTCTTGCCAGTTGTACAGCCCAGGACTGCCTTTCCGAAGGACTTGGGAGCCACCCTTTGAAATGAAACCCTCCAGGGAGGTGGGGCCACTTTCTCCGGGGACTCCCTGAGGACCCAGCAATTCCACTTCTGCATCTGCATCCAAAGGACAGGAAAGCAGGACACAGATGCGATGCATGCACTCCCGTGTGTATTGCAGCATCAGTCACATCAGCCACGACAGGGAAGCCACGTACGTGTCCACTGGCAGGTGAGTGGGTAAAGAAGGTGTGGTGCAAAAGCACGGTGGGGTGTTATCAGCCAAAAACGTGGATGAAAATGTGCTGTTTGCGTGGACGGACCTGGAGAGCCTCGGGTCAAGTGAGGGGAGCCAGAGAAGGACGGATACTGTGAGTTGTCACTTCCCTGTGGGGTCTTAAAGGCCCGACTCACACCCTCAGAGCAGGTCGCTGGTTTCCAGGGCCTGGTGCATGGGGTGGATGAGGAGGTGTGGGTCCTAGTGGACAAGGTCTAGGGCTCTGATGTGCCCCGCAGCACCTACAGTTCATAGTACTGCATCCTGGACGGTGGTGAAGAGAGCAGATCTGAAATATCCTCACTACGAGAGAAGAAACGGTCATTAGGTGCCATGATGGAGGTGCCAGGGAATGCTGGGGTGGAAAGCATTTCACAATAGATAAGTGTATCAAATTAACATGGTGTACGTCTTAAACATACACAAGGATGTATGTCAAGTACATGTCCATAAAGATGGAAACATGTTTAAAGCACAGATATGCACAGTACATAAACAGTGATACTATATGTATGTGGTATTATAATTCCATGGAGGGGGGATTAGGAAAACAGGTCTCAAAAGACTCCTTAATGCCATGACAAGCAGTTAAAGAAAAAGACTGAGAAACCACTGACCTGGGTCATCCTGAAATACGGAGCTCTGCCTCCAGTCTGTTGGAGACCCTCTCTCACCTATTATGTGTTCTGTAGAAAAATGGAAATAAAGACACTGATCTGATCCTGGGGCCCATGGAGAGCCCACTGCTCTACAGAGCACAGGGAATTTTCTCCTCTCTACGCCAGGGGAAGCAAACATTTACGATCATAGCGACGTTTAAAGGTTGCGGCAGAGCTGTCTGGTCTAATTTTCAGATGCTTCATTAAATTATAAGATCATACCTCCTCTAATAGTTTCAGAAACAGTGCTTCATACGTGAGCACTTAAAATTATTTTTGTAACTATTCCGAGCCATGGATTTAAGAAGCCTTGATGCCAGTGTTTTGCCGTAGGGAGAAATATCTCATATTGTAAACTCAACTTGCCAAACAATTTCCTTTTCATTTTAAAATTCGACTTCAAAGCCCATAAATACATGTCTCTTTCAATTGAACATATGTATGCGATGGCTTTCTTTCAAATGGAAAGACTAAAATACTCAGTAAAGAAAAATCGGTTACAAAACCATGTCACAAAACTGGTTTTCCTTTTGAAATTGTCAACCACTCTGTAACTTCCTTTTTCTTTTATTTCCCTGTTTTCATTGGGGGGCGGGGAGGCGAGGATAGCAAAGCATGGATAAGACAAGGGCATTCATCAAGTTCCTACCCCATGCCCTGCACACAGTTGTACCATCGGCTTTCACAATCAATTCAATTCTTGTTCATTTTAGTGCAGGGGCTGGAAAGCAAACAAACAAAACGAAAGATGACCCTAACATGAATAGCAGTATACTCAGCTGAAGTCCTTTCAGGGGCCACCAGCCCTTCTGGCAGGAAGCCCAGCCTGGCCTTCGAGCTGGGGACAGCAGACTGTGGCCCTGCGGAGCTGAGTCCGCACCTGAACCCATGCCCGCTTTACGCTCCAGTATTTGAATATTTGTCATCTCCGAAGATGCTGAAACTTAGAGGACTTAATAAGGGCTTTATGAGTGCAAATTAGGAAGATAAACTAATTTTTTTCAGAGCAGTAAGAGCTATGATTTATGAAACATTATAGTGGCCTAAGAATAATTTCCTCAAGTGCCAGAAGGACTTCGAGATTTTTTTAAAGATGTTATTAGTATTGCTTAACTGTATCTGGTAACATAAGCTAATATTCAAGGCATGATTTCTTGAACTTTTTCTTTTTTTCTGTTTCACACCTTTTGTTGTGCAATGTATTTGATACCATTTTTGGAAAACATCATCTTCTCTTCCTTGGGTCACATGCTAATGGAGCACAAGCACTCGCCGAGTTTCGCCTGGCCCTGAAAGAATTTTCTAGTCTTAGTATTTAATAGACTTCTTTAGATCTTATACGAGAATTTTATTTTCCAAAACTGTATCTTAGGACCGAAGGTTTCTCTGTTGGAGGATATCGTGAATAAATGATTTGCCAGGTATCACTCTGTGCCTTCCATACGTGCAGATGACTCAGCTTTGTCCACGCATCTTTCTGAGAAGGATTGTGTTGTTTTCTACATATCAGACAACATGATTTCATGGTCTGGATGGCGATCATTTCAGCCCTGATAATGAGAGAAGGATGTTTCAAAATCATGTGTGAATAAGCTCAGCACACAGAGAGTTCAACCAGAAATGGGGCTCAGAACTCTCCTTTTTAAGTAATTTGAGAAGAAACCCTCCTATTGTCATGGCAAGTGCATGTGTACCTGTGCATACACACACACACACGACCACACACACACATCAATGCTCAGCTGTTCGTCACATGGTTGGCTGTAGACATAGGATTAGGGCCACTGTCCCATCCACTAAATTTACACTGTTAGGTGCTCATTTATTATTATCATTAGTAAGTCAGCATTATGGTTTGTAAAAATCACTCTCAAGTTTACGTATAAAGGAAAATCAATATGTATTTTCCCACAAAGATGAGTGAAAATAGAAAAGTAGTTAAATTCTATTTAACCTGAAAATGTTAGCATTGAAATGGATGTTAGACACCATCTAGTGCAAGTCCTCACTGACCCACAGACGTGAAAAATGAGACACACTGTCTCAAAATGATTGGGGTTTTCTTTTGGCTTCTTCCATAGTTGTAGATTAAATTTTGTAATCCTTTCCCCATAACTTTATTTTCAGAACATCATTGCAAACATCTTCTTAAAGAGTAAAAAGAATTAGCTATGTGGATGTAGCTCATAAGTAGCTCATGCTTTATGGGGACAGAGATTCAATCTCAGCATGGTTTGCACACATTTTATTCTTTTTAGAGATGATGTAGCATCTTTTTAAAAAGTCCCCATCCCCCACCCCTCCCCTTTGGCAACATCAGTTTGTTCTCTGTATCTGGGGGTGTGTTTCTATTTTGTTTATTTGTTTGTTTTGATTTTTTTTAGATTTCATATACATGAGATCATATGATATTTGTTTTTGACTGACTAATCATACTTAGCAGGATCTGTGTATATGGGTCCATCCATGTTGTTGCAAATGGTAAGATTTTATTTATTCTTTTATATGGCTGAGTAATATTCCATCGTGTGGATGCACCACATCATCTTTACCCACCTGTCTGTTGGTGGGCACTTGGGCTGCCTCCACATCCTGGCTATTGTAAATGATGCTGCAGTGAACATGGAGGTGCACATACCTTTTGAATTAATGTTTTTATTTTCTTTCGATAAATGCCTGGAAGTAGAATTGCTGGACCACAGGGTGGCTCCAGTTTTAATTTTTTGAGGAGCCCCCTTACTGTCTTCCAGAGCTTAGTTTTTGCCTTGGTCACAGAGGATGTTACTTCCTAACCTAAAAATTCTTCCCTTTTATTCAATCATTTCCCCCTACATTTTGAGTTCAAGGCCTTGAGCACTAAAAATTTCCTACAATAAGTTGAGTATTCATCTCTAAATTGAACGTGGAAGACTCTCACCTAGTGGTAGGATTGACTGGCTAACATATTTGAGCCTGAAATACACCAATTTGACATACAACTTTGTTACAAAAAGAATACTAGAAAAACAGTGATGCAGTTGCCGGCGCCATGGAAACTTGCCTTCACCACAGACTTCAGTCCCGAATATAGATGATTAACGCCTACCGGTTCAGAATGTTTAGCTAGGCCTGTTACCTAGGCAACAGTGTACTGGATATGAGATATCTGCATTCTCACACATTTTTCCTCCAAGTTTTACCTTTTACCTAGCTTTAGAGTATGCATTGAAAAGTTGCATATATAATTTTCAGGAAAAGTAGGATGACTGTGACAAGCTTGAAATCTGTCAGTTTGAAATAAAACCCTCATGTACAGACTAGACCCTCCTAGCCCCAGAAATCTCGCCTTCTGAGTTTCTCTTTGAATTGTAGATTGTGCTGGTTAATAGTTCATCCCAAACATAGTTGTCAAATTAGAAGCCAAATCATGGAGACTTCAGAAGTGGAAGAAGAATGATTGAGATTTTTTTTGTGTGTGTATGTGTGTAAGTGACTGCTATCACATTGAGTGGCAGCTGTCAGATTCAGGACTGACACAGGTAACCCAGAAAAGCATTGGCATAGATAGAATCTATCTCTGAGAGTTTGTGCAAACTTCCCCTTTCAGGGTTCTCATCTTCCATTTAACCACCTTTCTGGTTGAGAGTCCGATGACGCCCTTGCCACAAGGCCTGTGAGCTTCTCCCTCCTCTGTGCCACTCGTGCTTGAGGCCAGCTGTCCAGGCTTCCACGGCATCACTGCCCAGGCTCCCAGGGTTGTGAAACAGCTGTGGGCGAAGACTGTGGCCTTGAGTTTGCTTTGACCATTTGCTAAACAGTAAAGACTTCAGCGGAGCTCTACATTCCTTGTGAGAAAGAAGTACGCATTTCTCCAGGGTAACAGTGCATTCGCGGGTGAGTCCCCAGTGCTGCGGTTGAACATTATTCAACGTTTGTCGAATGGATCAATGGCAAAATCGTCTGAGAGTAAGTGATTCTGGGGCCAGACGAGCCACACTGAGTTCTCCATGTCACTCCTTGGCAGCTCCTCAGCCATCAAGCCAAGTGGACTCTGGTAACGAATCCTCAGAGTCCCCGGGACATATGTGGAGAGGAGCTCTGTAAACAAAAATACTAGTGCCTTGTGACAAAGGGCGGATTCATTTTCAAACCTGACAATCACGGAGAAGCCATCATGATGTGAGTGAGACACTCAAAAGATGTTACTATGACAACTTCTTAGTGTCTCTAAGTGAAGTGCCTCGGGAGGAACTTCTGCTATTACCAAGAACACAGACCATCTTTGCTTCACGTGTATGTCTGATGTGCTTCTCTCCCTGGACACTGCAAGGTACAAGTGGCCCTGTTTCTCATTGCCCTGTGGCCTCTTGAAGCTCAGGCTGTATTTGGGAAGGATCAGGAATACCACCGACTAGAAAGTTTGAGACTTCACTCTCCCCACATGTTAATTCCCTTCCAGTTCTTCATTTTCTCAGCAGCTTATACCTTCATCTCTCCTTTGCTGTCTCACTCACTCAAACCTGGAGACCTTTTTGCCATCCATGTATAACATATTGAAGATTCTGATAAACGTTTTCTTAATCAGGCAGCTAATCATTGCCCAAGATTCCCAAACTGTCCTCAGCTCTCCAATTATGCAACCTGAGTGACCGAAGAAGTCATCTTTAGTCCTTAGAAATGTAGGACTACAAGTGAAGTCCTATCAATTTAAACTTGGCCTTCGCTGGGCTCTGGAGCTCCTGCTGCCCCCTCGGCCTCCTGCAGCTGATTCAAACAGCAGGCTCTCATTTTTCTCATTTGCATGAGAGAGAGCCCGCTCTTAGATTAGCACAGGGCAGGACAAGATAAAAAATAGATTCATTATTTGACCAGCTGACGAGTCTGCCAGGAGAGCTTGTGAATGTAAATCACAAAATGGTAAGAACTGAAAGGGTTTGAAGTAGTTATCAACTCTCTGCTTTTGTCTCTAGGCGCAACCATGACTAAATTATTTCCTATAGATTATTGCCCGTGGTATTCTTGCAGATCTCACTTGAAGGAGATAAAGCCTGGCTTAGAAATTCATTCCTGCGGCTGATAACATTCAGAGGTTGAGTGCTTTTCTGTGAGGGAGATGAGCTCTTTGGGGAGCTGTTGGTACCCAGGCTCTGACACGCGAGGAGGACCCCTGATAGGTTTTGGGACTCTGAGGCGCTGCATTAATTGAGTTCACTCCCCCCAAAATCTCAAAGCAGTTTTTAATAGTTTATTATCATTGTATTTTTTCCTGTTACCATTTATCCCCTTTCTACCATCATCTACATTCACCCACATGCTCTCACCTGAAATCACCACCTCACCGTCTGAGTCCACAAATCCTTTCTCTTTCTGGCTCAACCCCTCCACCCCCCAGAACTGTCCACCTGCTCTCCATCTATGAGTCTGTCTCTGTTTTGCTTGTTAGTTCAGTTTGTTCATTAGATTCTACGTAGGAGTGAAATCGTAAGGCATTTGTCTTTCTCTGGCTTATTTCACTTAGGATAATACTCTCCAGGTCCATCCATGCTGTTGCAAAGGGTAACATTTTCTTCTTTTTAATACTGAGTAGCATCCCACTGTGTAAATATCTCGTGGCTGTTTTACCCACTCACCTACTGATGGACACTTGGGCTGCTTCCATATCTTGGCGACTGCACATAGCGCCGCAGAGGACATAGGGTGCTCATGGTCTTTCAGATCAGTGTTTGGGGTTCCTTTGGATAGACTCCCAGAAGTGGAATCACTTTTTGAGCACTGACTGTGTGAGCAGACCTAAATTCAGATAGATGTTTACTTTTTACTGTTTTATCACACCGCAGCTTTCAGCGCAGGAAAGTGTCTTGCATTAAGACGATGCAAGATACTGTAGCACAGAAACAATGTCAATATGGTTTAATTGGGTTTCAGGAGATTTAATATTTGACTGTGGATTAGGAGGGGAGAAATCTAAGGTACGCAGTCCGTCTGGGCTGCCGAGTAGGGAGCCGGTGCCCTTCCTCAGCCACATTCACAACATTTGTCTTGCTGGCATTGCATTTCTGTCTGTTGTTCCTGTTGTGAGTTCATCGGATGCCTCATCAAACCCAGACATGCGCTATGAGGACAGAGCAGACTGGAAGAAGTGGAGGAACTTTGGGGATATGAGCACAGCCCACGCAAGGCCCTGTGAGAGGCCTGGATGACTTGTGACCGGGAGCCACCTGTTTGGTATAGTTTGCAAATGTGAGATGTTTTTGTATTCCTCCTCTTTAGGAGAGTTGCTGAATATTCCAAATGTGTGGTGTGTGTGTGTGTGTAAAACACCGCTCAACTATTGCCTTCAAATACCACATTTATTCAATGATAGAATATTATGACTATTTGTGCTCAGTATTGAAACATACAGGAAGCACAATTCCAGACATATGTGTACGTGTGTGTGTGCGCGCGTGTGTGCAGGTTCTGACGCCGCTTTTAGCACGAGTTAGTACCTACACTGTTGTCATCCTCTACAGGTGGGGTGAAAGCGATAGTAACTCTCAGGTTAATTGTGGACCCCGATTAAACATGGATGTCCATATAGGGAAATAAATAATTCAATCATTGAAGCCAACGATTTACCTAAATTTTCTCATGTAATACTCAGAAGGCCTCTCTTTGGTGGGGATGACGCCCCTGTACAGTTGAGAACCCTGAAATTTTACGGTTAGGGAGTCAGTGAGAGGTTATTATGCAGTGAACTGTGTGTTTAGTGATAGGATTGCTCTGTTGTAAGGTTATGGAATGGAAAGACCCTACCTTGCCTTTGTAGATGTTGGTGACTCCCCCGTTTACGCTGCTGGTGAGCAATGCTCCAGAGCAGCATGTTTCCCAGGACCCCTGGGCCCAGGCCGGGGCTGCGCAACATCCCGCCCCAGCGTCGTGCCCTCGCTGGAGTCTGTCCTGGAACAGATGGGCACGCCTCTGGGGGAAGGCTTCCAGAACAGTCTGCTGCACGTCAGCTGAGTAGTTCAGAATAACACAGGCTAAAGTACTTGATTTCTCGTAATGAGTCTGAGTTTGAGGAATCTGCAGGCAGCGGAATGGGACTTTTGCAGCCGAGTTTGACCTTTCAAATGCCTTGCTCCGAACCTCAGTCAGTGCTGGGCTGCACAGATAAGCGAAGGGCCAGCCCAGACCCCATGCTGTTTGTTGGGGATTCGAAGAGGAGGCTCCAGGAGAAAAGTGTTTTGAAACTGAAAGGTCTTTTGATTGGGGGGGGCAGGGAGTAAGTTAGTGGGGAGCATGCAGCATTGTCCACTGCTGTGAGAACTGACATGAATTTTGACCTTGATGGTGGAGAAGAGCTTCAGGGAGAAAATAAGATTTGGCTGCCATGATTGAGTTGTTTCAGGCCCCAAGGGTTCTTCCCCCCAGGACAGTGAGTCCCCTCTGCGGAGGGAAACCTGGTCAGGTCAGAGGTGGGGACAGAGTTGTAACGCAAGTGACAAGGGGGAAGGTCCAGGTGTCTGCCTGGTTCTGCGCGGCCATGAGCCCAGGCAGCCCTCTGGTAACTAGACCCAGAAGGTAATGTGGGAACAGAAGTAGGGTCATGACTGTAGATCCTGCAAACCAAACAGATAATCCATCATTCTTACAAGAAAACTTACCAGATCGTGGATGTTTTGTTCCATTTAAACATTGTAGCTTAGAGCATTTCTGTTACATATTATGGAAATTAAATAAGTGCATCCTCATATGGGCTTTTCCCCTAGATCTGATTTTTTTAATATTTTCCCAATTTTTGTATTGTGATAAAATGCTAGTAAGTTAAATCTGCCATCTCAGTCAGTTTTAAATGCAAGGTCCAGTGGCATTGATGGTATTTACACTGTTGCACGACCATCGCCACACCCACCTCCAGAACTCTCTTCATTTCATCAATCCAGGGCTCTGTCTCCATCAACCACAAGTGCCCCTCGCCCACCCATCCCCTTGCACCCGCTGTTCTGCTCTCTGCCTCCAGGAACTGGGCCGTCCCAGGGACCTCATGTTAGTGGGATCACCCACTGTTTGTCCTTGCGTGACTGGCTATTTCCCTCAGCAGAGCACCCTCAGGTTTATCCGTGTTGTAGCGTGTGTCACACTGTCCAGCCTCTGGCAGCTGCGCACCACTCCACAGGGTACCTGTCTCACATTCGCTTGTCTGTCATCTGCCCATGGACACCCAGGCTGCTTCTGCACGCATGTCCCGGAGCAGAGGAGGTGCTTTCTCGCTGCTCAGAACAGTGCCCAACTCAGAATCTATGCATCGCTTATTTCTGGAATTTTCCACTTCATAATGTTGGACCATGGTTGACTGCGGGTAACTGCAGTCACAGAAAGTAAAGCCACAGACAGGGAGCCACTGCATGGGTATCAGAGAGGCCAGTATTGATTGATTGGGCAGGGGTGAGGGCTTCATCGGAGCTGGTCACTGAGCACACTCAGTCAGTCCCAGTTTGATCTTCTCTCCAAGTCCCTCGTTCTTCTCCCACCAGAAATGAATTTTCTGCAGAGAGAGGATTTGGGATTGAAGGTAGGGCCTCAGCCATGAGATGCCATCTGTTTTTAGAATTCAAGCGAGACCCTGAAGGGTGTGACCCGCACACTGGTCTGTACACCTTTGCAGTACTGTGTTGACCAGAGTGGATGGCAGATCAGAAGCATGGTTCTCCAGATGAGAAGTCAAAACGGAAGGAGAGAAATTTCAGGTCATCTCTGGTGACCACCAAATAGCTTTGTGGAGGGACTAGGACTTTAAGGGAAGGAATGAAGGAAGCGCAGAGTCTAAGTCTTTTCCAGTGATAACTGAACAGAAAGAATGAGGTAAGTTGAAACTGGGACATTGGCAGGAGAGCTACCCCTGTACCCCTCACACACCCCCAGGGCCTGGACCTGGGCACTGTGCCCCTCCCATCGGAAGCACCCTCAGTCCCCAGGAAGCACTCAAGACTCTTCTGTGCGTTTCCTTACGGGAACAATTACAGGCTGTCGAAGGGTTGTGCTTGAACATGCACTCTGTTACATTCTTCCTGTGCTAAGTCATCTCTGAGGGTTTATCTACTCAAGGGAACACAAATTTCTCCGTGAAAATACCCATTTTGTTCTCCCACAAAAAAAGTAACACAGCTTGTCAACACACTGATTTTGATGGGACAAAACCACTAGAAATGTCACCTCTGCCTCTCAGGTCACGTACCAGTGAGTTAAGGTCAAAAATGTTTTGAATGCTGGCCCCCTCCCTCTAAATGAACTCCATTGCATCCCCTCAGGGTCTGGCAGGATTCCGTGTGGTGACTTGCGAAAACATCGGCAGGTCCGTAGCAAATGTCTACAAGGTATTTCCAAAAACCTTCGGTCCCTCCCGCAATAAATACTTCCTGATGTGACATGCATGTTCCTCTGATCTGCTGGTCATTCCTTTGTGTGAGGCCTCGGAGCATTCTCCAGGGTCCTGCATTGCTGACATTTGTAAAGAGTACACCTGACCGTCCTTGGTGCTGCCTGCCACATCCAACCTGGGTCACTTCTTGAGCACAGAGTGCAGGTGTGCTCAGTGACAGCAAGGTTGTGCTGTGGATGCGCCAGGCTCAGACCCTGAATGTCCCACAGCAAGTACTAAGTGACTCTCTGTCAGTCCCTGCTCAGGGCACCAGAGAAAAATGGTGGAAAAATTGGCAAAGTAGTTATCTCAAGGTTGTTAACCTTTTCCTGATATTATTCCCAGATGAAAAAAAATTGCCCATCCTTTACGTTAGAAATTAATGGCCATTCCCTGTCTAAGGGGCTGTGAGAAAGTTGCCTTTACCCATTAGCTCCATCGCTGTGCTGGGACTAGATTCATTTCCAGGTTCTGCTCCAGAAATGTGTGTGGAAGGCTCGTTCTCTTCCTCTGAATCCCATCTCCCCCCGTCCAGTTCCGAGAACCTCACCTCCAGGCCATCATGGGCTTGTCCTCCTTGTTCCTGTGACTGTCCACACCTGTCTGACCACCACCAGGCCACAGGCCACACAGCTGCATCGTAATACAGCTGTTGTGTGGCACAACTGAGCATTTTTCCTTGAATCATCTTTTTCCCACTAACTTTGGTAATAGATCTGACACAGAAAGCACTTTAAATATGTTGGTTCGCTCAAATGTAATTAACTGATCTCTAGAGTGCAAACCATTTTTTTTTTAAAGAAAGATATGTGCATGTGGAGAGTGTCTCTGTAACTATACAGCAATGATTTTTGTTTGAATCATCTAAGAAGCACTTCATTGAAGTTTTAGAATTAGCTGGTGCACCTTATATTTTTGTTGTGTGTGCAGCCTTTCATATTTTGATGTTGTTTTTGATTTTATTTTCTTGAGGAGGGAGACTGTCCCCCCACCCCAGATCTTGTGTATGACAATAAAATGTCCATGGCAGCAGAAGTTGCCGGTCATTGTGTACTCCCTGAGTGTGGCTCTGTCTGCACCGTGCTCCCCCACTCTTCTGCCCTCTTTGGGTGCCGAGTCCTGGGCAGCCTCCTCATCCTCACACACACCCCACACTCACACACCCACCTCACTTCCCGCCTTCAGTCAGTTGAGAGTATTTTATGCACCCTGTAACCATAGTTTGCTCCTCCTTCAAAATCCAGTTTTTAGAGAGCAGAAGTTTTTGTTCATTTCTTTACTCGCATTTGTTTTGTTCTCTCCAATGCATCTGAAAGGCAAAGTTTGGAAAAGAAATGATACCTGATTTTATAAAGAATGGGATGGTTAAAAAAATGAGAAAAAAAAAGTCTGTGTTCCTCACTCTGTGAGTCTATGACAAAGAAGTTTTACTCAGGAATAAAGAAAAATGTCCTTTCAAAGATTAGGCAAAAGTGCTTTTCTCTGTTGAGAGGAGCAGACGAGGCTGGAAGGCCGTGGGCCAGGACAGCCCACTGGGCAGGAATGTCTGTGGACTCAGGCAGGGGCTCGGCCAGGTTACATGGAATTGTGGAAGGAGCGACCAGTGCTAGGTTCACATATACTTTGTTCTGATTGGTCACTGGGAACAAGCAGCTGATCTAACCATTAGTGGGACCTAGAATGAGAATTTAGAGGGTCTACCTCCAGCCCGGTCATAGGCAATCAAACAGACTGGCTGAGCCCTGCCTAGGTTACATGAGGAGGGTGGCTCTTGGCCATAAGCCATTTCTAGACACAAAAGGGATGGGGACACTTTTAAACTTGCCCCTGTCTCCTGGCTCCCCAGAGCTCTGGTAAAGCTTAACATTATCAACAGAGTCCATGGGACTCAGGGAGCAATAACAAGAGTTAGCATTCACATCATCACAGTAGGGGTGCGAGACAGAGAGGCAAAGAGACAGAGACATAGAAATAGACAGATAGGCAGAGACACAGAGAGAGACACAGATAGAGATGTTGAAAAAGTACCCAAAGAAATGATTGAAACATTCCCAAGTTTGATGAAAAACACAAGCCGACAGATTTAAGAAACTGGGGGAACTCCAAGGAGGATCAACCCTCAAAAACCACATAAAAAATATCCCAATTGGGCATGTGAATATAAAAGATAAAGAGACGATCTTGAAATCGCCAGAGAGAGACACTGTATTCCCTGGAAGGGCAGCAGGTCATGACAACGATTTGTTACCTGACCCGATGGGGGAGTCACTTCATGTCGCTCACACACTAAAGGAGAAAAGCTGTCACCAGCCAAGTCTCTATCAGCCAAAATTTGTTCAGGAGTGAACAGGACATGAGTAAATTCTCTGGCAGAGGGAACCAAGAGGACTTGTGAGCAACTCTCCCTGTAGAGATGAAAATTGTCATAGAAGAAGGCTCGACATTTCAGAAAGAAAGAACATCCGATTGGATAGAAGTGGGATAAATATAGTAGGTTGCCATGCTTCTCATGTTTCTTAAATCATGTTTTATGGTTGAAACAAATGTAAGACCACTGACTGTGTCACTGTGGGTACGGAAGAAATATGACAATCATATCGAGAATGTTGTTGGTGCAAAGGAATCAATATGAGACCAAGAGTTCTACTCGGCACTTAAAGTGGCAAAACCCCAACCCCAGGAGGCCATGCTGAGGTGTATTGCATAAATTGTGATCCCTAGAGCAGGATCCTAAAATATCACACAAAATGGTTTACTCAAAACAGGTCTTATTTCCATGGAAGGAGGGCTCCAAGGGCTCTGGCATTCGGGACACACTTTCAAAAGGACTTGTCTCTTGGTGGCCCCCCATTCCAGGGAACTCCAGCCTGGACTCAGCAAGGCCTCTCTTGAGCTTCGGGCCATGAGGTCCTCCCTCAGTTGTTGGTTATCATTCCAGCCTGCTTTGTGGAGAGCATGTTAGTATTTATCCAGATAGCTTTAGGAGGCTGTACATCCAACCAATCTTTTACCTAGGACCCCCCCTAATGAAATAATACTTAAATTTTTAAAAATATAACTGTCTTCAATATGTAAAAGCGTTTAAAAGTCAAAAGCAGTGGTCATTACAATGTGTTCCCAATCACAAGGAGGTGTAAGCCACACCAATGTCCAGTGGTGATCATGGTAAAGACAATTATGCTAAAACCACGGGAAATAATAGTCTGAGACCCTAAGGCAGTACCTGTGCCTATTAGGTAGCAGTCTAAACATTATTCTGCAACACTACTCAGTGGAAAAGCCTGTAAAATGCTAAGCCTTCTGATAATGTTGCAAAGTACCTGCAAACAGGCACATAAGGAAAGACTGGAAGGCATTGCGTGGGGCATGGTGATCAAATTAGAGTATCGGGCAGTCTTTCTCAGGTTTTGGAATTCCGTATATTACGTTTATGATGCCGAAGTTAATATATTGGGCAATATCAATTTTCAAAACGTACTTCACACCTGTACATCCAGAGAGTATTCTTTCTTTACTGGAGCACTTCCTCTCTGTGGTTGGAGGGGGTCATTTCATGTCTTCAGCAGTTAAGCGGATTCTTTAGGGAAAGGTCAGTTTTTCTCTCTTGCCCTTTTATCCTCCCCTTTCTCTCCGGAGTGATCGCCAAGGCTACCGAGCGGTCCTCAAAGCGGGGCTGCTCTCCGGGAGAACACCGCCCACAGCAGCCCGTGGTTTTCCAGTGACAATAGCTGCACAGCGGCTGCCCCCACTTTGAGTTGAAGCAGTGTGTCTTTCCCTTGCATGGATGAAGCAGCATGCTTATCCCATGCTGTGGTCACGGCAGGGGTGTTGGGACTCTAGTTCCAGCCCCACGCTGCCACTGCCCAGCCTGGTTTGCCTCATGTGTGAGTGCTGGGCATCGTTTGGGCTCAGTTCCCAGGACTGGAAATGGCCGATTTCGCTGCACCCTAATGTT
This sequence comes from Anoura caudifer, assembly GCA_004027475.1. Taxonomy (NCBI): domain Eukaryota; kingdom Metazoa; phylum Chordata; class Mammalia; order Chiroptera; family Phyllostomidae; genus Anoura; species Anoura caudifer. Next base: position 43,622 of record PVKU01000344.1, on the reverse strand, counting down.
TCAATAAGTTTTGTCTTTCCATTTTTGGGAGCAAATTTATAAAAGTACTTGGCTACACTTGGGATTAAAAAAAGAAAACTCTGTCTTTCAAAGGAGATGCTAGTGCACATTTACAGGGCATCCCTTTTTCATTACTACTTCATTCAGAATCCACAGACCCCCAGGGCTGTCCACATTTCCTCGAACGAGCGCCCCATTGTCTGGAGTGAGCCCTGCACAGGGTGGTGTGGGCGTGCCCTGGTCCCACATGGGAAGCTGCCACCGCCATCCAGGCAGCAATTTAAAAAAAAAGAAAGAAAGCAGCATTCTGTGAAAAGGAGTGGCCCCATCGTTCCACTAGACATTAATATAGTGTGCACTTTTGATGGGTTAAGAGATCTTTTTCTTAAATCATCAATGGAATAAGGTGAAATAGAGTCTAAAGAAAAAGAGTCACATGATTTCTGTAAGGATAATCAAAACTAAGTTGTGGGTGAAGATACTATTGAATTGTAATGCCTATTATTCATTACAATATTATGCACTTATTCAATATTCACTTATCGAATAAGTGAATAATGTTCATTTATTGAACACTTATTCAATATTTTACAATGCTATTCATCTGACACACAGCATTTTTCAGATAGTCTGATGGAATCTCCTTGTAGAGATGTTTACTAGCTTCAAATTCGAGAAGTTTTCCAGCTGACAGGTGCATGGTCTGGGTGTGCCTGACAATTAGAGGGATCTATTTCCATACACAAAGAGGAAATGTGATTGAAAGGGAAAGTAACATTCATGCAAAGCCCCTGAAATTATAAGAATAAAACTAAATTTGAACCAGGACTTGCCCGCCTGTTAGCAGGGTCACCCAGAGAAAGTCCATGCATGTGGAACACACTTTTTCCATGGCACCGTGGTGATAATAACGGCTCCCTTTACTGCACAAGCTTACCATGATGATCAGGATGTGTTAAGAAATAAGTTCAACACATAAAGTCAATAGCTTGTGCGATACATTCTAAAGTGTATGTTACATCCATTAATGAAGAAAATCCTTTTGAACTTGGCACACAAGGCCCTTTGTGACTAGGTTGAGGCTGGTTTAAAGCTGATTCTCACCCAACTGGACTGCCTCCTGAATGTGAGCTGGTTCACATTGTGCCTGTTGGGAAGTTCAGATCACAGCTTCCATCATGGCTTAGAGCGGGGGTGGGGGACAGGCAGGCCATGGTGGCTCACAGTTCTCTCCCTGGGTTCTCTGCCACCCTTCCTGCTCCCTCATGGATGCAGTGTCCATTCAGGATCGTAGAAGGACAAGGGGGTAAAGGAGCAGAGAGACATGGAGGCATGCCAGCTGGGCTTCTCCCTCTGCTTGCAACAGGACACCAATTGTAGTCCACCCAGGAGAGCTCCCTCCGTGTCACATGGTCCAGACGGGGACACATGGCCACCCTAGAGGCAGGGAAGGCTGAGCAGGCAAGCATGCTCCTCTCACGTGGGTTCAGTGACACACAGAGGCGGCGAGGGTGTGAAAGATGCCAGAAACCGACACGGGTCAGCATCAGAGCCCAGTGATGGCTTCTTGCTTAGTGGGTGATTTTTTTGTTTGTTTCTGAATTATGAACAAATCACTTAAGGATTTTTGGCCTCTGTCATAAGATGCTACTTTTTGCTGCCCTTTCTAAAAATGTTTTCTCAGTACCTAACTATGACTAAGCAAATGTTATCAATATTGCCTGTAAATAAATATTTCCTCAAAGTAGAAACCTCAAATCTGGAAGCAAGGGAGCCTTTGCTAATGCACCCATGAGTAAAGCCAAGGATGTCTGGGTACCATGTCACTTAGAGAGAAGCATCTATGTCCTAGAGAGACTCACGGTGTCCTTTAATTCTTTTTAAATCACTCAAAAGTGTTCAACATGACATAATAGTTCATACCAGCTTCCTTTTGTTCTATCCATCTATCATAAAAAATCCCCATTCATCATGTTCTTGGATTTTGAGTACATTTGACAATACTTGGTGGTGAGGTTCTGGAAATATTCACATCCATCAACAGAAGCATCTTTTTTTTCCTCCCCCCTAAAAAAAAAAAAAAAAAAAAAAAGCCTGTCCATCTGAATGGTGAATTGGCCTGAGACCAATGATCTCACAGCTGGGCCTGTCGCCTGCCCTGACCTGGTATTGACAGGACCCGGTGGGTCACAATCCAGCTGGTGGACAAGCAGGTGGTGTCAGTTCTGTGTGGAATCCCTGTGCGGGGTTGCACTTGATGGTCAGCAAGAAACTAAGTGATTTAGGAAGAGGAGGATTGGAAACGCCCGGCACCTGTGAGCCTGCACAGTGGAGGTGAATGTCCGTGAGCACTGTGTAGCTGCTAGCTTTGACCTTGGAGTCAGACAGCTCTGTGACGGAGAGAGGGAAGGGATTCTTTGGGTTCTCAATCAGCTGACTTCTTACCTTCCTTTGCTAATACAATCTTCTGATCAGCTACATTTTTGGCAGTCAGTGAATGTCACTCATGAAACAGCATGAGGCCATTCACAATGTGTGGAATGGCACACTCAGATGCCAGCTTTGACCTGACACAATGAACCCAGGACCCCTCTGAAGCGCAGTAATTCTCATAGCTGGTGGGTCCTTATCAATACCAGGGTGACGGAATGATGTCCCAACACGCAGGAGATCCGCAGCGGCTTCAGTGTGGCACTGAGACCGGAGCTGAAAGTGGTCAGATGTCGAAACCTCCTGTGACTTGTGAGCTTCAAAGAACGAGAGTCACCAGACACCATGAATTAGTCAACAGGCTTTCCTGGCTGAGGAAGTAACAAGGGTGTGAATGTATCACTCGCTCACTATGCGTAAGCAGGCCCATCTGTGAAGGCCGTGTTCCAGAATGCTGCCTCGCTGCCCCTGCTCGTCAGGTTGAACGGAACACGCCAGAGGTGCACGCTGCGGCATCTCATCTCCTCTTGAGAGTCAGGTTCAAAGAAGCTTTCTTAACATCATACTGAGTTACAGGGCTTTGCTTTCCTGTGGCCTGGGTAACTTTGGAGCTATACATTTAATGGTTCCTACACCTTTAGAATATTTTCATGACTATTTTATCTAATTTCAGTAATTATTACTGTGGCCCACAATACCCTGGACCATTCCCCTACCCTTTCTCCGCTCTCTCTACTTTGTAAAGCTCGCCTTCCCCTTTCCTTCCTACCTCTCTATCAGTCCCCTCCTCACTGTTACCCTCTTACGTACAAGACTCTATATTCTAATTACTTAGGTGTGTATCAGTGTCTATTTTCATTCTCTAGACTATGAGTTTCGTGACATCAGCTTTTTAAAAAAATCTGAGAGTCTAGAATGGATCCGTTACAAATCAAGCCTTCCATAAATATTTTTGCACGAATACATTAATGATGCTTTGTACTCATTTCCCACCAGCAGAAGGCTATGATTTGGAAATATTTAGAGCCGTCACAACACACCCACTAGGGTGTGAGCCCCTGAGACATGAACCGACCCTTATCTGTCCTTGTCTCCCAGGCTCCCAGCCTGAGGTCTGGCACATATTAGTTAAATTATAGCTATTTGCTTACTAAATAAATCTTACTAAAAGAATTCAATTTACCTGCCTTTTATAAATAGTAATTCATCCATCCTTGGCATAATGAATAGTGAATAATTCTTAGCAGCAATAACAAATCTTTTTTGGAAAAGAGATTATTTAAAATGTTTAAATATTTCACCTTTGGCCATGACTCCAGATGCCATGCAATTTCATGCTCTGGCGACAGCCCTTCATTTCTAATCGTTATTGTGTTTGGGAAGAAACTGTGTGGCCTTCAGGAATTCCCATGCACCGCCGTAGTGGGAGGTATCTGAACCGTGTGATCTGTAACCGCTTGTATGCCCACAACTTCCTGCCCCCGGTGGCAACTTCTGGCACCCGGAGGCGTAGATCCGCCATCCTAGTCACTGGGCAAGATTCCGAAGGGATCTGACTAGGGACAGTGGGGGGCCGCAGACCCTGTACTGGGGAGAAAAGAATGAGGTGGCCCTGAGTTTTGGTAAAGATTCCTGTTCTTGCAAAGGGAAGAAGAACAAAGCACACCATTTGAAGGGTGTTTTGATGTGGGCGATAGACTAGTTTCCTTTGTGCGATTTCAGGAGAATGGTGTCCTCAGTCTGGAGGGCACCTGGAGTCTCTGAGGTGGGAGGTGTGTGTGCTGGGCAGGGGTGAAGCAGCAGCTGTTTTACTGTTGGGGTAACAGATGAGAGAGGAGGGATGCACCTTGGACAGGGCTCAGTGGAGCCGCATGGCTGAGAGGAGAGGGGAGAAATATCCCTGGCACCATATCCCAGAAAAGACGGGAATTGCTGTGGGTTTTCCCTGAACAGATGTGCAACAGTGCCCCAGGGGCAAAGGAAAGAAGGTCCAATGAGTCTTCTGGAGTCATTAGAACTTACTGAGGCACCGTTGATGATTAACTATATTTTTTTCAGGGTTTTATTTTACCAGTGCTTATTATACAGATGGACAATGTTATAAAACTATATGGTTATAGTAGGAAAAATACCAGCTTCTTTGCTTATAGGCAAACTAAGCTGAAACAGGGGGTCTTATTAAAATAACTTAAAATTTTAATATTCTAAGAACTAGAAATATAAATTCCTGTTGTGTCATTCTGAAAAGTCTATCAGGCGTGGTTCCCAATTTTAATTTTGTCCGCAACAGGGTGATCTTGGACAAGTTTTTTTCCCCTCATTGGCCAAATAGAGGTGACAGCAATAGCTAAGCAGGTGTGAATGGAACCCCTGAGACAGGACACAGCAAGGATTTGGACCCTCACCTATCACAGAAAGTCCTCAATAGATGTCCCCACCCTCATGGTCATTAGGAGGGATTAGAACCCGCTCCACTCTCTGGAGTTCTGTCTTTGTGCTGTTAGGTCCGTTTTGAAAAAAAAAAAAAAGCCGTGAAATTATCATCCACCACCAGGGGATGAAGTACCCAAACCTCTGTTTGAACGCAAGTGATTTGCAACGTGCCTTTTCGTCAGCCTGAGACACATAGCCTCTCTCACATGTTGACGTCCTGGAAGGCAGGTGCTGACTGTCGGTGGAACTTCCCTGTTCTAGGTGGGCAGATGGCACCCGGAAGGCCAGGGTCATTGCCAGGTGACTCCTGGGGGCAGAGCCAGGAAATCGGTCACAGCTGTTTCAGGAGGACCTGAATCCTGATTGTCCTCAAAGAGCGTCCCACGCACACGGTTGGTCCAGCTCCAGGAGACAGAGCATCGGCACTTGCAGAGTGAATCCAGGGCTTCGGGAACCTATCCAGGAGACATGCAGAGGACACTCTTCTACAAATGTCAGCCCCCCAAGCTCCTCATGTCTCCAGGAATCACACTGAATCTGAAAGCACAGAAAATCCTGATTGTAAAGATGACTTAGGAATCCACATTTACTTTGCTTATATTGTCTTAGATTGCATATTCTCAGAACAAATATGTAGTAAAAACTCTGTATGTGAATATTTATAAAAGACCACTTTTAAAATATAGGACAGAATTCTGAATAATAAATGATCGTTATAATTTATTTTATTGGTGATATATTTAAAAATGCACCTTATCATCAAAATACAATATTGCAACATTGCTTAGTTCTTGACAAACTCTGATTATCTCTAATTTGGAAAATTACAAGTCTGTTTTTTTTCAGACTGTGTTCTTTTAAATTACAGCAGGAAAAAAAGCATACTTAGAAATATAAATACTAATTTCTAAGTATTTGTATAATTAATTCATTTGACATTTTTTTTGGCCTTAGCTTTGGCTAATAATGTAGGAGTTTAACAGTTGCTCAGTATAGTTAGGTTTGGTTTATCAGTAATGAATCAGTGATTTCCCCAGAAGTAATTTCAGCAGAGAGTGTTCGTCAGGGAGCTGGCTGACTTCCATCCTCTGCTTCTTCCCTCTCTCCTTTGCTGTGTCCTCTGTGACCTTGGAAAGTGGTCTTCAAGATGGCATCAACATGCACACTGCTTCCTGGCTGGTGGACCTCACCAGTGACTGGAGGTTCTGGGTGGAAATCGAGGTTGGGGGGCCCACCCAGCCCCTTCCCAGCTGTGTGCAGGCCAGGCACAGCTGTTGCTGTGGATACAGTTCTCTCTGAGCAGACCTCTCTGGGGGCAGGTAGACCGCTACCTACCCCCACTCTGGCCCTAAAGGAAGTAGAGTGTCACCTCCTCTACTCAGCTGCACTTCCTAGGCCCTTTGCTGGTTTTCCTCAAACCTGTCCACACATTTGCAGAATTAATAAATTAATCATCTTGAAAACGCCACCAACCAAGATGTCTTCAGTGGGTGATGGACAAACTGTGGTCCCTCTACACAGTGGGACAGAATCAGCACCAAGAACAGATGAGCTCTGGAGCTGTGAAGAGGCATGGGGGAACCTGACATGCATGCAACCGAGTGGAAGAGCCAGTCTGAAAAGGCCACACGCTGTCTGAGTCCAACCCTGTGACATCCTGGAGAAGGCAAGACTGTGGGGACAGTGACAGATCAGGGGTTGCCAGGGGGGTGGGGGGAGGGATGCACAGGGGAGCCCAGAGGGTTTAGGGCAGTGAACCTGCTCTGTGAGATGTTACAATGATGGACACATGTCACTGTGCATTTGTCCAAACCCACCAAATGTGCAACACCCAGAGTGACCCTGATGTTACCTGTGGACTCCGGTGATGATGACGTGTCAGTGCAGGTTCATCAGCTGTGACAAATACCTCATCTGCTGGGGGTGTTGATGGTGGTGGAGGTTGTGGGTGTGTGGGAAGCCTCTGTTCCTTCACCTCAAGTTTTCTCTGAACCTACATCTAACCTAAAATAATTGTCACAAGTTGAAAAATCCCCTTGAATGAACCCATTGGAGCTTCTCTCTGCTCTCTTTAGGACTCTGGCTTGGAGAATCTGCCTCTGTAGTACCCGTGTCTTCCTTTTAGAGTCACTTTTGTGGGGGTAATAGAGGACGCAGCTCAGCATCCAGCTTCACTTAGGCCAGTTTTGTCTTGATGTGGTGTGATGTTATCACTAGAACTGTTGCAATTAGCATTTGAAGTTCAATTTGAACAGTGACAACAATGCTCAGAGGCAGGACCTTAGGTCTATAATGGAGAAAAACAGACTAAGACATTTTTTTAATTAACATTTCCCTCCATAGAAATATGTTCTTGTGCACAGGAATTATTGAAGCAATTCTATCAAAAGTTCTTTGAAAAGCAAGGCAAAGGAGTCCACACACCTGACTCGGGGGGCCTGCTGGAAGGAGGGAGCTTGCAGACCTCGAGGTTGCTGGTGTGCAGGGCACATGGGTTCCCTTTGTCCTGGGTGGCCTCCTGGTGTCCCCTCACCTGGTCATGTCCCCACACTGGCCCCCTGACCAAGGAGCAGCGGGTTCATGGGAGAAATGCTGCGTCCCCCTTGGGGTGGGGTCATTCTTCCTGGACCTGGCTGTCGTCACACTTTCCCACAAGTGGCAGAAAGTTCTGTCACTGTTCAGGATGAACACCAGAAAGGCGATGTGAAGTGGACATCATGCTTTTAATTGCAAATCATGGAAGTGATTTTGAAATGATTTCCAACTTTTGAATTAGCCCAGAATTACTTTGCAAAAGACATGAAGTGTAAGAAGTCAATATTACTTCATTCTGTTTTATTACTTAAAGGTAATAATTTAACAGTTTTTATCTCACCCTATAATTAATCCGGCAGGGTTTATGAATTTTACAACCCAATATATAAAGAATTCATTCACTTTAAAATAAAAATATTTTCCATTTCAGAAGAAAATACATAATATGAAAAATGAGCAAAGAAGTAAAACATTGCATTTAGCTTTCATTCAACTTCTTCATTGAAGGCATTTTGTTTTGTAAATGAAATGTGTATGACACTTCATTAAAAAAAAAAAAGAATGGTTAAAATACAGCCTATAGAAATGGGTGGAAAACAGGAGAATCCCACCCTTTCCCTCCACCCATCCAAAGTACACCATGAGTTAGAGGCCTGTTTTCACCGTGGAACGTTTTTACATGATTTTAAGAATACATTCATACACTGGTTTTTGTATTTAACATTAAATAGAAGTAGGGAAAATATCATGTCCATCACCTTCAGTTTTTGATGCTATTTCTTTTCAATCACAGGTGATATGCAATATTATATTGGTTTTGGATGTGGAATGTAAGGATTAGACACTCATATAACTTACAAAGGGAGCACCCCGATGAGGCCCATCTGACACCACACGGAGTCGTCACGATGTCACCGACTGTACTCTCTCCGCTCTACTTACGTCTTCCTCACTGTTCTCTACCCGCCAGTGTGCACTTCTTAATCCTTGGTTTTACATGTGTTGACTTTTAATCCATATTTATCCTGTTAATCATTCATTTCTTCACAGCTTAGTGTAAACATGTTTCTAAGTATTTCAACATTCTTTTTTTTTAAATCAAGATGCTCATAACATAGTTGAGAGCCACACTAACCAGAATTTAGATAATCTCCAAACCATGTTCATTAAAAGAGATATAGATTCCTATGGTAGCAACATTTAGGAGTTGGATTTTTATTACACATAACAAAATGTGAAATTCACTTGTCATTCCGATCACGTTTTGGACCAAGACACAAGTAAGCTCTTATTTTGACACCGTGGCACGTCCGTTGAGCCCACACTGCAGAAAGGTGAACTGTCATCCCTGTGGCCGCTGGGCAGCAGGGGGTGATGGGCTGCTCAGTGGGAGTCCAGCCTGTGGGAGTCGGAGAAGACAGGAACACAGTGCCCGCCCCCCCCAGTCTCAGAGCTCGCTCGGACGGGTATTTTTACTTTGTTTTACAATCTCCTTTTTTAATTACAAACTACAGTTTTCTGCCACAGATAATACTGAACTTACAGAAGAGAAACCTAAATGAAACTATAGATATGTAGATAAAAGTTAATGAGCATCGCCTACATCCTATGCTCATTATTTTCTAATTGAAGTTGCTATTTAAACCTGGGTGATAATTGCGAATATAATTCTGCCAAAGAAAACGTTCCCAAACACAGTTTCCACCTGCTCTTGGCAAACCGTCAGGAAGGTAGGCGACAGAAGAGTCGTTACCAATCTCCTTAATCTTTGTTTCTATTGTCACTATACCCAGGGATACTGGCAATAGAAATACTTTCTAGTAGGGATAGAAAATCCTAGGGTACATTTTTTGTGCCTCTGTTTCATATGCTGTAAAGGATGCTTTCTGGAATTCTCAGAAATCAATTTGCATGTTTGATTTTTTTTTTTTTTTTTTTGTGGCCTGTAGTACAATATCCAAGCTTAAACCTCAAGTGAGAGACCTTTCTAATCTGGCTGCTCCATCCACTTCCGTCTGCCCCACACAGAGGTCACAGAGCGTGGCTGTGGGGTGACTCACGCGTGCCTGTCTCCAACTCTTGGCATCTGTGCTCCTGCGGATGAAACTCAAGCTCTTCTTCTTACAAATGCTACCCACAGGCAGAAACAGGTGCGTTTTTGTGCGTGTAGGCAGACACACACATTTTCTTAGGTTGTTAGGAGCTCCCACCATCCCCTACTTTGCCCAACAGGCTGCCCTGTTGCCTCCTCTGGTGCATTGGGTGCTCTTCCACTGGGTCCCCTGCAGAGGTGGCTCCGGGTGCCACTGTGCAATGCCTCCGTGGCTCCTGTGGGCCTCCGTGGCCCGATGAGACATCGCAGTTGCAGGGAGTGGAGGGTCTGGAGAGTAAGTGCTCTTACATGTCAGGCTGGAGGAACATGCACGACCCTGGTGCAGGGCGGAGGTTTCCTGTCACTCACCGGGACCCAGAGCGTGGTTGGACTCACTCTCAGCTCACCTGGCCTTTCTGTCGCAAACATCGGGTGTCTCCTGTGCCAGGCATTAATGGGTCATCGAGCCCATGTTCCTAGAGTTGGAACTAATCACTTCAGTTCCTTATAGAGCTTTTCGGTTGCTACTTCGCCAAAGAGAACTGGTTTTGTTTTCACCCTCAGTGTGTCGTTTCCATCCTCCATGTAGCCGTTCTTTCCAGAGCTGAAAGCTGGCCCTGTGTCTTGTATTTATATTTACGCACCCATCACCCTGTTTTATGGCCACAGCCCAGCATGTGCGATTTATTGCTACCCATGCACTGGGGGCTCTACAGCTGTTTTCCCCACATGACAGCAACACGAGGAGGCCCAGGGAGCCTGGCTGCCCCGCCCGAGGTCACATCGGCCCTGAGGGTGCGGGGCTGGAAACCGGGGTGGGAACCAGGGGCAGAAATGCGGGTTTTAACCCAGGGTCTGTTCCAGGCCGCTGCCTGCATGGAAGGAGGGAAAATGGGAAGAAACAGGGGGCTTTGTGGCAAGAGCGAGCAGGTGGGTGGAGGGCACATGGGGTCATTCGCATTGGAGCGGTTCTCCTTGCCAGCAGTTCCCCAACGTCCTTCTCCAGACCTTTGCATGGACAAACTCTTGGTGACAGAAGGTGCTGTGTGACCCAGGGCAGAAACTGGACACTGGAGGAGCAACTGATGAGAAGCGAGAGAAGCTTGGGGTTGAGGTGAAAGTGAAGTGTCCCTGCTGGCTTCTTGCCTCGGACCCCCACACCTCAGTCACGTGAGATGTGGCCTACAGAGGATAGCAGGCGAGGGGAGTATGCAGCTCCCTGTGTGACCGTTGCAACTTTTCTATACATTTAAAAGTATCACAAAGTTAAATGCTCGTTTTAGACTTTTTGGATGACTCCCAAGAGTCTCAAGTTGGGAAGCTCAGTCCTTATTTTCCATATGAGAACTTAAAGCCAAGCAAAATCTACAATGTGTAGTGATTGCTTTTAAAATAGAATCACAGACTCATTGCACGTTAACACAAATCATTCATTTTTCCTTAAAACACCACCATATTTTCTAAAACAACAACAGCCACAGAACTAGTAGAAAAACGGACTGGTTTAGCTTTTTCCAAATCTCCAACTCCTAGATCAAGGCCTTAGCAGCTGCCGGGTCCCCAAATCCGCTCCTGTAGTCCGTTTGTCATGATATCAGAGACAGCATCCACACATTCAAAGGCATCGATCCATCCTGTACTTTGAATTGGCCTTCTATCCACACAGAATTCTGTGGCCGTGGGCCCTGGTCATTAGAAAAATGTTGGTTCAGTGAGTGACCCACTTTCCATCCACTGCCACATGTCACTCCTCTGTGGCCATGGAGCCACAGGCCTGTCATTGCCTCACTCATCAGAAAGTCTCTGAGTCTGGGAAGCTCTCAAGTTCACCAGGCAAACACACGTTAACAAATGGTAGCTTCTTGCCCTGGCTGGTGTGGCTCAGTGGATTGAGCACTGGCCTGCGAATCAAAGGGTCACTGGTTCAATTCCCAGTCAGGGCACATGCCTGGTTTGCAGGCCAGGTGTCCAGCAGGGGGTGTATGAGAGGCAACCACACATTGATGTTTCTCTCCCTCTCTGTCTCCCTCCCTTCCCCTCTCTGTAAAAATAAATAACTAAAATCTTTAAACAAAAACAGATGGTAGCTTCTCTCCTCAGATCCTTTCACTGACCGCCAGTATTGTCAGTTGTTCTCCTTGAAAGAACAGGTTCATTTCCAAGAAAACATCTGCCAAACCCCCAGACCCCAGTCACCCCGGTCAGTCACCCAGGTTTGTCTGTTCTTCCTGTGAACAAGCACGGGACCCCTCATGAAGGGGATTGCAGAGTCTGTCCCACGGGTGCTGTCCCTGGAGACATCTGCAGGTGCCCTCAGCATGCAGCCCCAGGGCACAGGCACACACCCGGTTTTGTCCGTCCGTCACACCCTAGACTGACAAGATGGGCCACAAGGACCCCCACCAAGCGGCGAGGGGTCCAGCATGCTCTCCTCTCTGCTTCCACATCTGGATGCGTGCGAAGGCCCCAGACGCCTGACCCATGGCTGCTTTCGCAACATCAGCGTCAGTGCCCATGTGGAGAAGAGGGGACGGTGTCTTAATGTCGCCACAGAAACAATGTCTACCTTCTGTGCCACTGAAAGTGTCCTGGGGCCTCTCGGAGAGCTGCTGCTCCAGCGTTCACCATTTCACCTGACTTAAGAAGGTCAAAGGTTTTGTGTGGGCTGCCGGACAGATGTCAGGCTTGTGAGTTCAACCAGAAAGTGTGTTTTCTTCATGGGTGGGCACAACACACAAAAGCAACACATGGTAACTAAGCAACACTCTTGGCTGGCTCTCTTCCAGCAGCCCCTGTGTCTCGTTAAAGATAGCATTATTCTTAATAAGGGTGTGTCCGGATTTGCCAGAGGTCTGGGGTGAAAATGAACAGAAACGTACCGGGCAAGGCCTGGATGTTGGGGTGTCAGACTGTCGGCGGTGTTTCTAGGAAGCGGAGGAGTTCGTAGGTGACTAGAACGGATGCTTTTGTTTGTTTGTTTTAATTCTCCTTCTCCATTCGTGTCTGGAACTTTAATCTGATGAAATGTACCTTGGATAATTTTATAAATTAAAGGGCTTCTTGAAAACCTCAGAGAAATGCACATCAACTGGGACATGCCCCGGGTCATTGTCATTGGCTCATCATGTCCTCTCCAGAGTCTCTGAATCTGTGTGTTGAAGGTTTTGAATGAAGTAGGACACCCATCATTCTAGAAAAAATGTTGTTCTTAGGTATGAAAACCAGTAAAATATATTTATACAGAATGGAAGAGAAATGCAAATGTTGGTTAGCTTTTGGAAAGCTGTACCGGGGCAAAAGGCTCTGCTCCTATATTGAATTCAGTTTATGATACTCCTGCACTGTTAGTTGGCCAAGGCATCTGCGTGTGCACACGCCAAGAATTAAGACCTCAGGCTGTGAGGGAAGCAACAAGATCAGGTGCAGTTCAGGGTGGAGAATTTGCATTAAAATTTTCCATCTAAACAGGTTGCCAAAGGTTTACCTTGAAACTAGATTTAGAAAGAAAAATCATTGTTTAGAAATAATTTAAATGCTAATGTTTTGAAAAGACTCTCAGTATACTTTCACTCAGCCAGCCATTTAGTATTTTCATCCCTAATGATGGTGAGCAATTTTCAAAGTCTGCTAAAAACAGGATATTGCCATTAAAAAATAGCCCATTTTTACCTATCAAATATTTAGAAAATGGAAATGTGATCAAAGAGAAACTGCGAGAAGGAAGGAGTCCCTTGTAGGAGAAATGGCGGGGTTCTCGCTGTCTGAGATGGCAGGGCTGTGCCTGCCGACGTTTAAACAGAAACCAGGGAACCGAAGCAAGTTCAGACATCAGCGTGGAATATAATCACAATCTCCCAGAAATGGAAACACCCATCAGGTTCTGAGAGAACTTGCAGTGAATCGACATACTTGACCCCATTATGAAGTGTAATTTAGTACAAAAACCTTTCAAAATACTGCCGTTTAAAAAAACTGCCCCCCAAGTAATCAAAAGTGCTTCCTTCACACAGACTGTAAATGAGTCGTTACAATGCTGTACCCTTCAACTTGATTCTTAGCATTACCCAAATGCAGGAACCCTAAACGCTGAACGCTAATTCCAGATCAATGTCCCTCTCTCCCCCTCTGACTATAACCAACCAAGAGTGACCCATTTAATGTTATTTGTATGGTGCTCTGTAAAAAAAAAAAAAAAAATGCATTGGTTTCTTCACTGACACAAAACTCAAAGTAGGGAGAGCACTGTCTCACACTACATAAAACAGCAAAAATGACAGTGGTTCACCCTCTCGTATTAGAAACTTGCTGGAAAAGAAGGCATCCTTGGGGCGTCCATGGGCTTCCTCATCCAAGACAAGTAGGAAGGAGGCATTTTCCTCCAGCTGCCATGCAGCTGTGGTTGGAGCCAGGCTCTCGGCCATGCACCCCCTCTTCTGTAGCCCCCCCCCCACTCTGCTCAGAATCTGACAGGTGCAAAGAGATGATATTTACACTTCCGTACAGTCCTAAGGACTTCCTCTTCTATTTCTACTTTAGAAGCAAATCATTGCTAGGGCTCTGTTGATCCAAACAAATAACTTCAAAAAAATCTACTTTAAAATAGTACTTGAACACTATTTTTTTCAAGGCTTATCCCATTTCAATAAAAGCAAACGTCACCTTGTCGTGGCTGCTGAGTGTTGCTGTGGGGAGCTGGGTCAGGCCCTGAACACCATGCTTGGTGGCCGCTGTCCCCTCTGCAGGTCACTCAACCTTCATAAGCCTTCACTTTGTCACTTGCAAACAAGGTTGTATGCATGTTAGCTGTCTTTATGAGGCTGTCACAGCAAATCAGCATTTTATAATTTTAATAACATTAAATTAAGCTTTAATATGAGTATTGCTTCGTTTTTCCATGAGGTGTTTCTAAGACAAAGTAGAAACATTCATGTTATGACATTAGAGGTTAATACATAGATATTACATATCTATGTAATAATATATGTAGTCATATACATACATATATATACATATATAAACAAGTAGCTGTTATTATAGAGAATTACGTATCAAGTGAGAAAGTCCCCAGATAAATTATATGCTCAAACTTTTCGCTTAAACCATTTTTTAGATTTTAAAAAATGCTATAGAAAATAAATGCTCACATTTGTCTAATGAAACACTTTCAAAGGCCCTTTATATGAGCTTTAATGAGAAAATTATTTTAGCCAACTGCAGGCTAAACCTGACAAATTCAAAGCCTTGCAGGGGAAGCTTGTACTCTCCAGTCCACCTCCCGGCTGAGACTTCACCCCCACCACCTCGGCAGTGCGAAGCTTCACACAGTTGCTCCGTTTTTGTCTCTGGCTCAAGACCAGGGACCCATCAAACCCCAGTGGACTGGGCTTATTCTAGGTTCTCAGGCTGGTTCTTCCTTCAGTCGCCCTGCATCCTCCACGTATTCATTCTCGAACCTGCTGTTGAGAGATGGTGGTAACTCCCTGAGCTCACACTTCAGCAGCCAAATCTTGCCCACACTTATTTCTGCAGGTGGACTCTACTCAGTTCACCTGAAAACATCCTGGTCTGGGGCTCCCCTCAAACCTAGCACCGGGGAGGGGCACCCCAGTCCCTACACTAGCCCGTGGGCTGAATACCAGCCCAGAGTGCTGCTGAGCATTTAAAATGCAGCTCAGGAAACTGTAGCACGGAATTTTAATTTAATTGCATTTTAATCAGTTTGAAATTTTAAAAGCTGGTACTTGATTCCTTCCTTGTCAATTTTTAATTGTGTTTGGAAAAACTTAGGTGTGTGATCTACCTTACCAATTGCAAAGTTTATGGAATCTGAGTATTTCTGTGAAAATTTAGATGTGCCATGGGCACATAGGCCAAAGGGGAACATAACACACACACGCCAGTCACTCTTTAGCATATCAATTGTAACATGAAATGGCAATATTCAGTATATGGTGCGTTAAATGTTATCAACATTAATGTCATTGCTTTTCAGATTTTTTTCTTGTGGCTTTAAGAAAATTATATTTACATTGGCGGCCCACACCACCTCACTATGGAGCTTGTTTAGGCTGTTCCCACCATCTGTGACCTGTTTCAGGCAAAGCCTAGAAATGTATCTCCAAAATTGCTGTCAGGCGTGTCTACCTTCCCATGCTCCCACCTGCCCCACGGTGGCCCAGTCTGAGCTTTTAAGTGTAGTTATATGCAAGCTCAACAACCATAAATAATTTTCTTGTGTATCTTTATTTTTTCCACTAAGATAAGTAGAGTTTAATGAAGTAGTGATGTATCAGCAATGCAAGTGCTGAAATTGGTTTACGTTCCCACTTACTGTAACGTTAGATTTTATTTTCAGGTTCTTGGAGGCTGTAGAGAAATTGTGCCCCATCTACTAAATAGTTACATACTGGAAGCCATTTTTTTGGTAGAATGTATGCATTCAAAAGGCTTGTATTATATATCAAATTGTGAAAAAATATGATAGGATTAAATATGCAATATACGAAGCTAAATATATTCCAAAAGGAGAAAGTAATCCTTGTCTAGTTTGTTGTGAAGAAATACCAGCCTACCCTAAGTTCTTTTAATCAATTTCAAAATAATGAAGAAGAATTTTAGAGTTAAAGACATTGCCAAAATAAGGACAGCATGCAGAACACGGGAACCTGAGTTTTGTCCAGGTTGATGCTCAGTTTTCTCGCAGCCAGGTCGCGGTGTTGGACGGGACAGGCTGAGCCGCCAGTGTGTGTTGGAGAGAACTGCGGTTCCCGGTGACGTGTTCTGCACTGATGCACTTTTCTCGTGGTTTGTGTCTTTGCTTAATAAAGGCATGAAGAGGAGCCACTGGCTGTTGATGCCATTGGCATCAGCTTCAGATTCACTTTTACTGACAGCTGGCCGTTCGCTGGGAAAGCTCGGTCTTTTTATCATCAAAACCCGGAGCCTGGCACTCGTGCCCTTCTTCTCGACCTCAGACAAGAATTTTTTTTTTAAAGAAATGCTGCATTAAAATCTACTGTGAGTGACAGAGAATAAAATGTATGTCCAGAGATGCCTAAGGCCGCAGGTCTAGGTGTGCATGTTTAACCTCTCAGTTCGTGCTGTGTATTTGGGAGGGGTGATAGCAGCCTTGCACAGGAAGCATTTTGGAGGAGAGTCAGCTCAAGTCGTGCTCCTGACCCCACCCTGACGTTCAGTGATAAACCCCCCCATTCCTGCTTTTGAAGAAATGCTGGAAATGGGCCCCCAAGCCTTGTGATTCCCAAGAACGGTACTGCCAAGAATTCCAGAATTTCCCATTTAAGTGTGTTTAACACCCAGCATGAAATTTGACCTTCTGTTCAAAGGTCTGTTTGCCCTTGTTGTCTCCCCAGTCCTGCATGTTTCTTTGTGATCTGTTTGAAGCGATTGTCTGTGGACATTTGATTCGGAAGTGTTTCAAAGCAGGGTCTGTGCACCTGCAGCATCGTGCGGGTGTGCCCTTCTCTGTGCCGACGTCCTGCTGAGAGAGGCGGGAAGGGTAAGCTGAGTCACCTCACAGGTTCTTGTCGTGCTGACACTGTGACACTCAGAAGTGGGGTGGCATGCTGGCTGTCTTGTAAAGAATTTCATTATGAAAATGTTAGAACATAAAGACAATAGAGAGGCACCTGTGGGAAGGAACCTGTCCCTCACTTAGTTTCAGCAACTGTCAGTAGGCAGTGACATCACCGCATCCACCTTACTTCTTAGGTGAGCAGAATTTTAATGCAGAACAGAGCGTGTGACAGGAAGGGAGCGCTGCCTCTGTCAGTGCAATTCTACAGGGACTTTCTTCTCTCTGATTATGCTGAATTTAGGAATGTGACTTAAAATCATTTGTCCCGTAAATGGTCCAGGAGCCAATTTATGAATGCTAAAGAACACCTGTTCTGTAATCAGCACACTGTGTTCCTTCGCCCATGGTGTGATCACAAGTCCAGATAACAACGGCCGGAGGCTGCCATGTAGGCGGACGGGAGCCTCCAGGGTGGCTGGCAGTTCTCTAAGTTAATCAAAAGCTACTCTATTCATGTTAAATGTATAGATCATTGTACGATTCCTCATTCATGATTTTATTTAATCTTTTCCTAAAAATAGTCATAATTTTCTAACATCACCTTTTTTTACAAATTTATTACCAATCTACTGCTTTTATTTTTTAGAACACAGTGTTTATATATATATATATATATATATATATATAAAATGTGGTTGCCTCATATTTAATTCCATTTTGTGAGCCAATGTATATTCATATTTTGTAATTGAGTAGATCAGTTTACTTATTAATTTTGAGTCACCTGTCAGTCACATTGCAGATTATTAGACATCTTCATCGTCTTCTTAACACTCGTGAAACTTCAGGCTCCACTCCTTGAAAATGAAGCTGAATTTTAATCATCACACATCCCTGAGCACTCAGCAAGCTCAGAGTCCAGGAAGCACTGGGATGACACGCAAACTGTGCAATGTCACCTGAAAGTCAGATCTGTGTTATGTCCTCGGGGGAAGCTGTCTGAGCCTTAAGAGAAATGGAACCAGCCAGGAACATATAAATGCAAGATTTAAATTGTTATAAAGTTGGTCATGGTAAAGGGGTAATTAGCCATGTTAGCGCTTTAAGTATAGGCTTTCCTGGGACCCGATAGTGTGTGAATCCATGTGCGCCACAAGTGAGCTTGTTCAGCGGAAACTGGGAATGAAGTGAATCAGTATGGTGACCACCTGATGACCGATGTCATCCCACAGCCAGTGGCGTCAGGTTCCAGGTCTGCAATCTCAACGGCATCATCTGGATGTAAATGGAAAATATGGCTAAGAAGGAAAGTAAAATATGCTTGTTGAAAAGAGCGTGTTCGGTTTGAGAGGTGATGGAGAGAATAATCCAGAAATGATGGAGAGCCATTCTGATGGGGCGGGGGTGGCGGCTGCCAAGGGGAGCCAGGGCAGGTGGAGAAAGAGCCAGTTTCAGTGCCCCCTGGGGGCGGCCCTCTTCAATGGTTGAGGAGTTATAGTCATCTACCTAGTGATCCCATTTCTTTCTTTGGATTTTCTTCTTCTTTTCTGTTATTTTTTTAAATTAAAATTATTGGGGCAACACTGGTTGATGAGATGACGTAGGTTTCGAGTATGCATTTCTGTGGTCCATGTCTGCATATTGCACTGTGTGCCCACTGCCCAGAATCCAGTCTCCTTCCTTCACCATTTAATTACCCCCTTTACCCTCTCGCACCCCCCCCACCCCCTTCCCTCTGGTCACCACCTTACTGCTGTCTGGGCCTGAGCTTTGCTCGTTTTTCTTCTCTATTCACTTGTTGCTTCTAGTTTTATATCCCACATATGAGTGAAATTGTATGATTCTTGACCTTTTTGTCCAACTTATTTCGCATAGCATGATATTGCCCAGGTCCATCCACGTTGTCGCAAATAGCAGTATCTCACCTTTCCTCAAGGGTGAGTGGCATCATTGGACAGATGCCCCATGTCTTCTTTATCCAATCCTCTATCGAAGGGCTCTACGGTCATCCCCCTGTCGCGGCCACAATGAATTGTGGACACAGGGTGCATATGTGTTTGTGAATAAATATCTTCATAACTTTGGGTAGCTACTCTGAAGAGGGGTTCCTCAGTCACATGTAATTTATTTAGGATACTGTTGAATAGCATTTTGGAGAGACTAACCCAGATATACACAGATAGAGAGAGGTTGGATATAGATATAATGTTAAATTAAACTGTGACTTTTAATAGTAGTGTTTATAGAGGAAATAATTTTTTAAATAGGGCCAGTATTACCATATACAATGGTACAAAGTGGATTTCTGACAGCATCTTGGTAATATTTTGAACTTTCTTTAACTTTTAGACCTATCTAGGATTTATGTTACTTAAAAATTGGCTTTTAGTCTCATTTGTCACTAGAAGAAAATACCCAGAAGCTGCTCTGAAATGAATTCCGGTTCTCCATTTCTGAGTTTTAATTCATTACAGATGTTAATGTTTTAAATTAAATCATTTTCCAATTAGGAAGGTAAAACTTATTGATGTTATTTTTAACAGAGATTTAGGATCCAGAGAAAACCATGGCTATTTTGTGAAAGGTCATTTTCTTTCAAAGTTATTTTTTCCTGTCTCCACGGATACAAGATATATACACATCCCTATCTATTTATTCATTTATTTAGTTTTATTTTTAACCATGCCCAAGGATATTTTTTATCATTGATTTTAGAGAGAGAGGAAGGGAGATAGAGAGAAAAACATCGATGTGAGAGAGAAACATCACCTGGTTGCCTCCCCCGTACACAGCCTGACTGGGGATCCAACCCACCGCCTAGGTGTGCACCCATCTGGGAATCAATCCTTCAACACTCCGGCGCACCGGAAGATGTTCCAACCCACTAAGCCACCTGGCCAGAACTCCCTGTTTATTTTTTAAAAATTGGTTTCACACTGTACCTAAAGATTTTGTCTTACTATTTTTGCTTAAAATTATATCAAGATCATTTTCTTATTACAGATTTATAAGATTATTTTCACCAACTAGTTAAAGTTTCATTTTGTGCGAATTGGTATTTAAATAATCCTCTATTGCCATGCACCAGGTTAATTTGTGATTTCCAAATTATATTTGATGCTTTGTGGAATAGAATGTCTGATTTGATTAGTATAGATCTTTAAAAATGTCAAAGGTTAGAGCACTTCAGAGTTCTTAGCTTTGTGGCTAAAGTGTTTTCTGCAGAGTATGTCCAAATGCATACTCTTCCCAGCAGTGAATGAAAGCAGACTGAATATTATCTTAGACAAAGCTTTGCGAATTGGGACAAAAATGTTTTTCAAGTTTCCTTTCACCTGCATTTTTACAAAGTTTTCTGTGTGATTGTTTTGTTTTTGTTTTTTTGTTTTGTTTTGTTTTGTTTGTTTTTTGTTTTTTGTTTTTGCACATTGAGGTGTAAAGTGCAACGTTACTTTCACATTGAGGTGAGTCATGGGCACCCAGAAGTTCCGGGAGCTCAGTCTGCGTGGCAGTTTCAGTGTTGGTGCCAGTGTTTGTCCACAGCGCGCCCCTCTCCACAGGCATCTCCAACATTAGCTGAAGGACATTCCATCTCGCACGTAGATCAATATGTGTGTCCACTCTGCTGCCCTTCAATAAATGTGGACAGATGATTCCTTTCGTCTTGGCATAGAACTTCTTTGAGCAAGAACACAGCACACAAGCCTACTCCTTCCAGTCTTTCTCATTCTGCTTTTTAATAAAATATAAAGGAGAGGTTATAATCTTTATTTCCTTTAATTCCCTCCATGTTTGCTGATCCACAGCATCAATAGAAAGTAAACCAGACAAGGATTCAACTTAAAACTTGAGGGGAAATAAAAAAAATGAGAAGACACAGCTATGCCATAATATTTGATTTTTTGTTGACTACCCTCTGCAAGCTTTGTGAGGACACAGACTTTTTATTTATTTGCCTGACCTTGCTACTCATTGTTTTAGGAAGGACATGGATCAAATAGTATTATGGACCCCTAATGCCAACAGGACCCAGAGAAAACCACAGCTATTTTGGCCGTGTTTGACCTGCACTGTGCACCCCGTGGGAGCTGGTGCCACCACAGAGGGAGTGGCCCACCCAGGGGGCACAGGTCTCTTGGGAAACCTGTGCGCAAACCTCTTCCATTTTGCACTCCGGGGAGTTGACATCAGTGAGACAGTTTGCATAGCTGGGCAGGCAGAAAATTCATGGAGGGTGGCAGTGTTCCTCCATCAGTAAACATCCTGACCATCTCCAGCACCTTGTTACGGAGGCAGTTCAGCAACACAAGTGATGGACGTTATGTGTTGATGTCAGTTAAGGAACATGAAGCTGGATTTCAGGTTAGCGCAGAAGAGGACAGCGTATCAACTCCTGTTCCACAGTCAAGAGAGAGCTGGCCAGAAGGAGAGACCTGCCCTGGAAGCACAGACCTGGCACTCGGATCTGTGAGCTAAAGAGGCACATGTTCAAAGAACATTTATTTGCTTGGGTGATTTGTTAATACCATGTGCTTACAATTGATCAATAACACATTTGCAGTTCTGGGCACCAGAAAACTTTGAACGTGTTATGAATGCTTCATATTATGACTTTCTGATCACAGTTTAAAAGACCGAAACACATAAAAACATACCCTTGTTATTCCCACACACACCAGTTAGGCGGTTTCCATGGTACGTGTCTGGTGGTAAGGCCTAGAAGGATGATAGTACCAGAACAGTACTCATGCAGTATGGATTATTTCAGGACTCTGGACTTTCAAATATTTTCTCCTCTTTCTATTTTGGCACCTAGTTTAACTTTGCAGAAAACCCACTAGATTGAATGAGAGTAACTAATACAATGGCGGAGGAGGTACTACTTAATACCTTCGACATATTTATAAAGTGTACGCAGGAACAAAGTCACAACTGTAGACTTCCCCTCCATAATTGCTTTTCACCGGACAAGTCGAGGGCACAATGCGAAGTGTGTGCAGTTGTCTCTAGCAGTGAGAAGTATCATTTTATGAGCCCCAAGTGCCACCGAAGGACCCTCTGTAGCAGCAGAACTACGATAACAACAGTAGTCAGCACTGGCACTTTGCTGAGCACCTGTGTGAATGTTGGTGCTTGGTCTTCACAGCAGCCCTTTGGGAAGGGGCTGACGTTAGTGCCGCTCTACTCGTGTGCAAGCTGCAGCTCAGAGAGATCTATCTGTTCACCTGACCAAGGTGTCAGGCTCTGGACCCCGGGGATTGGGTCCAGGCCCCGCCTCCTACAGTAATACTCCCTGTAGCATGTTCTAGTGGAAAGCCGTTTCCCACAAATCGTTACGGTTTACTAGGGTTGCCAGATCAAATTTAGGCAAACAATGAGTGGCAAATACTTATCTTAAAAATTTGTCACTTGTCTGATAATTAAATTCAATTTCTTATTTGCTACTTGATTTTCAAGATAAATTAGGCAATTAGTATAACTCCCCTATTAATAAAGATAAAGAAGTTAAAGATGGCTAATTGCATGTGAAATCTGGAAACCTACTCATTTCTTCATGACCCCTAAATATCAATCAAGGCAAAAGTGTTATTTCAAGACTTCTGATATTAAAGAAGGAAAAAAACATGTATAGGTATACTTCTCGGTATTCGTGGACTGACACGAATACCCTAATTGCATTTTTACAAACTGTCCTTTTTGTGTGAACAACTGCCATATTTTCCAGATCATGTTCTTCTTACAACGCGTTATTCAGATCTCTCTTTTAAAGGATGAGGGAAAGAGAAAATGGTCATTTTTCCCTGGCATTGCGTTTGTTTTGGTGTGCTCGTGCATTTGTTTTATGCACACTCTCCTAGCAAAACAAAATGATGGCAGCATTGTGATCAGCGATCACTTTAAGGGATGGGTAGTGGTTGGAACCTAGCTGCCTTCGTACTGTTTCTCGGTGGGAAATGAAAAACGGTACTGGCTACTGGTTTTACTTCTCACCGAACACTTCTCATTTGGCCTCTGAATATAAAAGAATTCAACTTCCTAAGGACCTTTTCTCCATCAGCCGTCTCTCTGCCCGTCATCGTCTGTCTCTGTGTGGGCTGACTCAGGACCGATGTGGCTGTGAACAGGGGCGTGCAGTGTTGGAGGCGGGGTCATCGGCCCTGATGCCAGTCCCACTTCGCCTACTGAGAGTTTATTGCAGAAGTATAGATTACAAACTGAAGTCCACCCAAAGAAATTTTATATGAATCTACAATAGTGTGGAAGTATTATAAAGAGTGTGTTTATTTCTGACCTAATTTGGTTGAAACACAATAGACTATCCTGACATCATAAAGGTGTGCTATAAGTAAATCACCAATATTACTAATGTGAAACTAACGATTTGACAGGCATGTGGTTTCTATGCATTATTTTAAAAATATATTAATTCTGGTCCCGGCCAGGGAGTTCAATTGGTTAGAGTGTTGTCTCAATATGTCCAGATTGTGGGTTTGATCCTCAATCAGCAAACATATAAGAATCAACCAATGAATAATAGATAAGTAGAACAGCAAATTGATGTGCCTCTCTCTTCTCTCCCTTTCTTCCTCTCTCTGTCTCTAAAGTCAATAAGTAAAATAATTGTGCATTACTTAGACCTGCGCTCAGGTGCTCATGGAAGAAGCCTGGTTGTAGTTTGCTTTTGCCCCCTGATATGTAATAAAATATACTGCATGCTCGGGACTCTGCAAGGCTCAGCGTGTGTAGTTGCGTGCATTCTCACTGAAGGGCAGAGATACATGTATTGCGTGCTGAGAATAACATGACTTGTATCTGGGAATCCTGTAAGGTTATCGCTAGAAGGGCGATGATAATAATAATAATAACACTTCATTGTCAATTTTTATGTTCTTATAAGAATATTGTTTTTGAGTTTCAGCCAAGGCATGAAAATTTATTCCCCTTTATTCCTTCAACATTTTAAAAATTGAGCTTCACAACAATTTCCTGGTATTAGCATTTGATTCTCCTTTCTTTGTTGACTACCCATAGAATTTAAACAATGTAGAAAAAGATACTTTGTGTTTTCTGTTTCTGCACAAATCCCACAAATGTGGCATTTTCCACCCAGTATATACTGACGCATTCATAACTTTTCCTCTTTACCAAGGAAAAAAGATGTGCAGGAAGCTAAGACATCTGCCCCCACTGGTTCACGGGGTAGCTTCTCTGAAGCTCCACTCCTCAGTCGGTTCTGCACATTTTCCAGGTGTGAGGACAGTGGTCCCATGTCCTGAGAGGACATTTCTGAACCAACCCATCCACATGGTTTATTCTTCTCCCTCCTATAGGCCCAAAGTGAAACATGCCTGGTCCTTGGGAGATGCTCATGGACTGGTTCAAAAATGACTGAAAAAAATGAGTTAATAGATTAATGCCCCACCATGGAGGTCTGCCGTTGCTCTTCTCGTTGCTCGGCAGCTGGCCTGGTCTCTCCCTGATCTGGAGCCCGCGAGCTGTGCAGCTCAAGAATCTCTTTGGATTTCTGGATCTTTAAGTGCGTTAGTAACATGGCCTGGGACTTAGATGCTCAGTGCTGTTAATGTCATCCATAGCTTTAAACTGAGGTATTTTTATAATTTTTTTCTTCACTCCTTTTTTTTTTTGTTTTGTTTTGTACAAAAGAGATAATGTTCAGGCTTGTGAGGTTTTTTTTTTTTCCTGCTATTTTTTCCTCTTTTCAAATCTTGTAATGGTAACATCTAGATTCATTTTGGCTCCTTTGATTCTGAGTTAGTTTTTTTCTTTACACAATTTATTGAATTCTAGTGATTTTTTCCCCCCACTGAACTATAAAAATCTTCTACAAAATGTCAAAGATGTTATCAGGAAAAACTAAGGGGGGATTAATTTTTATCACTTTTTGACATTTCCCAAGCACAGCTAGTTTTTGTGTTTGTTTGTTTTGCTAATGAACTACTGATTACTAATGAGCTATTTCACAATCTCCAGGAAAGTGATGCCTGTCCAACCTTTTGGTGTCTCTGGGCCACCCTGGGAGAAAAGAAGTTGTCTTGGGCCACACAGTAAACACACAAACACTAACAAAAACTGATGAGCAAAACAACTTTTAAGTAAATGGGCAATTTTGTGTTGGGCCGAATTCACAGCCATCCTGGGCCCCATGCGGCCCACCAGCTGGGGGTCCGGACCCGTCGAATGAGCCCTGCCAGAGCATTCCCAGCCCTGCTTTGCTCAGAAAGGGTGCACTGCATCCCGAGATCACTTATGTGGCAAAGCAAAAATAAATTAAGGTGCATGCAAGCTAACTTACCATCTGTCACCCTAATACCCAAAATGGCACTGTAATGCACACAGCCCATGTGGATGGACACGTAAGCCAGAATCTGCCCAGGCGCAGGTACTGGATGCTAGCAGGGCGTGCCTATGGCTTGTAAATGCCCTCAGCCTCCCTCTCTGCTCCCCACCCCCAACCCCCTGTCTGCTTATAGGGCACCTCTTTCTTCTTTCAGGCTGTTCCCCAGAATAGAGTTTAAAGGTGTATCTTAGGGAAGAGGAAGGCATGCCTGGGGGCAGGTAAAAAAACCCTCCCCCCAGGACGACACACCCCCCACCTTTAAGGGACGTAGCAAAGGCCCAGGAGGTCCCACCATCTGAGCGAGGCTGGCTCAAATCCAGGTGTTCTGTTTTCATTTCCTAGATAAAAGCAAGAGTCCCACATGGTTACTCTATGAGAGAGCAGTGGGAAAAGGCAGCACTGGCAGGGACCCTGTCTCGCACAGAGGAGCTGGGCAGGCTCTCCCAGTGGAAATAATGTTGGGCAGGAGCAGGACCCCAAAACAGTGACCGGAGACGTGGATTCACATGGCACCCCAACCCCACCCAAGCTGAGGCTTCAGGGAGATTAGAGTCAGCGAAGCCTGGGGAGGTGCCCCACCGAGGCCCTGGAAGGGCCTGACCAGCCTTGTACCTGACAGGGAAGGAGGCATCCCCAGAGGAGGGAAGCAAGTGCCAGCAGGTCCAAGAGACAAAAGCAGAGGCCAGGACATGCAGAGGATGATGGGAAACAGAAGCTAGACTGTAGTGTGTGAAGACACTATTTAGCTCCTGTGTGGAGTTTAAAAGGACAGCTATACAGAATAGCATCAAACAGGGAGTAGTCCTAAGAGAAATGGGAGGGAAATGGGTGACAAGGGTCACTGCAAGCACCCTCACCCTTCAACACCCTCTCCCTGTCCTTCAACCCTTGGTCTCTCAACCCTAGTCTGCCCCTGACCCCGACAATCAGAAACTCAGAAACATCTCTCTGAAATGTCACAGGGGAGGACAATGTTTTCCTGCCCCTCTAGGTTCTTGGCTGGGCTAATAATTACGTTGACACCAGACAGATTAAGAGGAGGAAAACAAGTTTTGTACAAGTGGAAGGTCATCGAAACATGAGACTCCAGGAAGAGAGCAGAGCAGGAAGCTTTTGCACCTAATTTTAGACAAGGACACAGCCGTCGGAGGCTCACTGGGACAGAGGGGTCCGAGCAGGAAATCAATGAGGCCGCAGCAAGGTGACCCACCTCCCTGTCCCTGGTGGTGCCAGGGTGCCTTGCGTCCTCCTGGTGCAGGGAGCAGCCATTCACAGGGACATTTAGTGCCTGCTTCCGGGAGGACAAAAGGTGTCAGAGGCTCCTCCTTGCACGGGCCAACTCTGCAGTAGCTTTGGTTCAAGATAGTGTGTCACAGGGCTGTGTGTGGAGGTGGTACTGTCTGCTCCCTTCGGTGTTAATGTGACCAGGTTACTCGCCTCACAGAGGTCTCCGTAGCCCCTTGTTGGCCGTGAGAGGGTGCCCACATGCCGTCCAGGACAGGGCCGGGCTGGTGGACATGGGCCCTGAGATCTCCCCCGGCTTCGTGCCTCTCACCCTCGGCAGCCCACGCTGCTCCCCACTAGGTCAGCTTCGACATTCCCCAACATGGGTTACGGGGTGTCCATGTCTCCGACTGACCTGTTGCCGTCCTCCGTCTGTGGCAGAATTCTGCGCTCAGAACCCCAGGGATGAGGCTGTGATGTTGACGTGTTTCTCAGGGGAAGAAACGGATGGGCGTTCTTGCAACTCCACAGACTCGGTGGGACCTCGTCCGCCTCAAACATGGATCTGGTCGATTTTTACAGAGATGACATTTTCAGCATTTTCATTAGAATGTAAATATTAGGACTTAAGTCTCTCCTGGTTAGTGGATAAGCTCAAACTTAATCAATAAGCTGCTTTTTTTTTTTAAAGAAAACATTTGGTTTTTGAACAAGCAAGAACAGACTGGAAGGACACCAGTGTGACGTTACACATTTAGGGGAGAACGAGGGAAACTACTCTCTGTGGAGGCTACTTGCCATGGAGGGGGAGGGAACGGAGCTGCCAGATGCAGGAGAGAGACTGAGGTTTTTTGGTTTTTTGTTTTTTAAAGAAATAGATAAACAAACTCCCCTATCAGTATGACGGGCAGAGCTGCCTAAGCAATGCGGTTCAAAAGGCGGTTAACATGAAGAGACTCCCGAAGAAAATACACAAAATCATCTATTTTATTGTGAAGTCAGGAAATTCATTCAGAAAATGTTTCTTTTATCAATACATTGAATAAATTAGTAAAATGAGACTAATTTATATCCTCCAAACAGTGAGAACCTGGCTGAACATGTCATGCATACATTAGTGTCTCTTCGGAAAGGGGTCTGTTTTATGGAAGTGTCTGACGGATGCAGAGAACTCTCAGGCTCTCCTCAGCCAATCCAAAATCGCTTCCTGTTAAACACACGTGTTTTGCAGATAGTTGTTTTTGGCAACTGGATTAAGTGTGGGCCTTTGATTACAGTACTTTAAAAAATGCAGCTTTGCAGGCATGAATTACTTTTTGTGTACACATTTGTGACTTGGAGATGTTTGTTTAGGTTTCCTGTCATCTTGGGTGTCCACATAACTAACTACTCTTCCAAAAAATAGTCTTTTGAAATGAGGATACTTGTCTCCACTCTCTCCAGTAAATGAAATAAAATTTAAAAATTACTTTGAAACTGCATGTCTCTCTACACATCGTGAAATATTTCCAAGTGTCCACACCAGGACCGCCTCACAGGACTGCAGACCCCCAGCAGGCTGGTAATAGTCATGAGTGGCTAGAACACTAATTACTTTGCCGTGAGAGAATTAATAGCATGTATTGACCCAGGAGAAAAGCATTAGCCAAGGAGACTCTAATTAGTATTTACCTCGGGTCATAATCATTTACACGTGGCTGCAGCCACCAGTCCGTTCAGTCCGGATGTCCACGACGCATCTTGTTCGCCGCCCCATCGCTCTTGTCTAATGCAGAGACAGTCCCTTTAGGATGACTTCAGACAAAGCACCGGACCTTAGTTTTGTAGGAAAGATGTGGATGTGATAGATCTTTCAGTGGGAGGGTCCTCATAATTGCATTCAGATCTTCTCTTAGGGAGGAGTGTTTCTATGTTAAGGTTGCGTAGAAGCTGAAATTCCAAGCGGGATTTCAAGAGCAACCTCACACCTGGGGCTCACATCTCTCTGCTCCTCCTCCTCATCATCCCACCCCTGTCACAGCCCCGAGATACAGGCTAGAAACTGACTTTGAATAGCCAGCAAGCATGAATAAATATGGCCTTTTCATTCTGGGCATTAAAATTTGTGGCAGACTCTTCTGCATGGCGTGGGCCCAGCTCCCACTAGGAGATGCACAGGACTCATGCCCACAGATAGGTTCTCCCATGGGAAATCACTTTGCAATATACCTAAGCTGCTTTGAATCTTGCTTTTTGCTAAAACTCCCTCACCCTGGATTGGGATAGCCAAGTGCTTATTGTAACTTCCTAAAACCCGTGCTAAACCTTGCAAGGAGCAGTGTAACTGGCTCAGCCACTTTTCCCCTTTTCATTTGTTAATATCCTTCTTCAGTGATGTGACTAGGGGATTGCTCCGTTGTCATCCATAAAACGTAACCACCTATAGCGAACCTGTGCATAGTGAGTGAGGACCATCTTGTAATGTGGGTAGAAATAAAATAAAGGCCTGTTATGGTGGAGGCCACGGGTTTTTACTCCCCTTGAGAGAAAAGCCACGTTGTCATTTTTCCTCCACCGGACTCGGTGGTCTATGTGAATGTTTTATTTTCATCCATAATGACGTGGACACTGCTAGCCAGTGTCCACATCAAAAATTCTAAAAATATTCCTGTATTTTAATATTTAATGTGGAGGCATAGAATAACCTCAGTGAGTATTGTCTGTTTGCCAAAAAATGCAATATATGTTGGGCCTGTTATTAATTATTGAAGGTAGATCGTGACACGCTTTTCATCTTAGACAGCTGCAGTGGACAATAAGTGTGTCTGTCACTGTCCAGTTAAAGACAGGCACTCCGGCACTCAGAGTGCCTCCTACTAGTTTACACGGTCCCCAGGAGCTGGAATGAGGACGTTAAGGTAGGACAATAAATGGGGGGTGGGGGGTGACTATGGTTGGAACTAAAGCCAAAATTCTAAGCATGCAGAAATACGTGCTTACGTGTCAATATGTGGTGTGAAAAGCTCTTGAATCCAGGCTGTGGCCTCAGTGCTGGCTCTGTCACAGTGGGAGGAGCTGGGTGGCAGGACTGTTGTCGATGGCACTTATGATACGGAAACTTTTTGATCTAGTAATACCCACATCTCATTTATTTGAGTCTTTTGTACTCCTGGTAGAGGTTTATCATTTTCTTCACAGAAGTCTTTTCCTTCTCAAGTTGATCCCTAGAGCTTTGTTTTAATCCTAATTGCTACTTTTTAATCCTTATTGCTATTGCATGAGTTTTTTTTGCAATATATTTCCTAAATGCTTTTGGCTAATATATGCTAAAATAGAATTTATTTTCTTACTAGCAAGTTTGCAGAACTCATTTCTAGTAATTGTTCAATGATTCTTTTGTCTTATGGAATCAATGAATATTTTTTGTTTTAAATACTTTTTGTTTTAAATACTTAATTTTCAAATAAATAAATACAAATTTATTTATTTAAAATAAATACTTCATTTTCTTAATGAAATAATACTTATTTCATTATCATTTATGCATTTATGTATAAGTATTGAATAAGTATTTCAATACTTATTTCTTAATACTTAATGAAATAATTACTTGAATGAAATAAATACTTATTTCATTTTCTTATCTAATTGCACTAGAACGCACTTTCAGAAAAAAGAAGTTAAATAATGCTAATAGAAGTAGGCACCTTATTTTGGGGTCTTTCCTAGGAATGCTTTCTGTTTCATTAAGTTTAACACTGACTTTTGTTTTGTAAAAGTCACAGGCAGCATATGTTCTTATATTTCTGCATCTGTTGATTCTAATCAAGAATGGATATTAAATTTTACTAAATGCCTTTGATTACTACTTCCTATATAATTTAATTTTTTTCTCCTCCATATTAACACATTGAATTAAACTATTTCCAAATACGGACATATAGTTTCCATATTGGAATAAATGCACCATATGCATGATGTATTATTTCAAGTGTTATCGAGAGTCTGTGTATTCATATTAGATGATTTGCCAATTGGTCACCTAATTTATAAGAAAAACTGGTGTCTACAAATGTTTTGATAATTTTTTTTAAGATACGATGTCATTCACCATTTTATGATACAGTTCATAAAATGGTGAATGAAAAGGTTCTGATGGGGGTGAGGTCATTCCAGGTTCTCAGTGGGAACACAGTGTGTGATCACGGTGTGTTTGCAATCGCTTCTCTAAAGGAGGATTATGAGGATGAAAGTTATTTATTTTTAAATTGAGTGGACTTTTCTTCATAATTGTATTTTTTTATATTTGGCTTCTGTCTCATAAGTTATCAATATATATTTTCAAATTGGTTGTCCATTATACTAAAAAAAAATGTGCTTTCCCCCCAAATTGTTCCTAAGACCTAAGTGTTTGGTTTTGTTTTTGTTTTTGTTTTTATTTTATTTTAATTGTTGTTCTTATACAGTTTTCTGTTTTCTACTCCCATCCCGTCCCACCGCCCCAGCCCTCCCCAGCTCCCTCCCATTTCCACCCGCCCCCTAGCTTTTGTCCATGTGTCTTGTTTTTTTTAATAGAATAAGAACCTTACAAAGCTGTCTTATGGTATTTTTTTGTCCATTTTGTGGGCATCCATTACTACTCTTTTCATAAAATGTAATATTAAAAGCTTTCAATTTATTGAATAACCCTGGAATTTCGGTGCTTGGAGTAGCTTAAATAGAACAGCGGTTGCTGAAACAGGCTCTGAGTAACCAACCCCCTACCCCTGGACAAGGCTTCGCTCCCAGAACAGTGGTGGTTTAGGAAAGACCGGTGACTCTCCCAGGAGACAGGTGTGGGGAAGAATCAACCCACAGTTCTCCACCAGCTGGGCCCTGGGGGAGGGATTGACCACTTCAAGGCTTATTCTGAACTCGCCTGGAGATCTGCATCTGTGGGGAGATCATGGAGGTATATAAATAGCTGGCTTTCACTGTGGCCTTGGCCTTATACAAAAGGTGTGGACGTATAGAAGTCATTGTCACATTAGGAAACCTAAGCCCCACTTCCTGTATTTAAAATGATCCACCAAATTACATGATTCTGTTACTGCCTTCTAAGTGTCACCGGTCTGTCCCTACACTCTAGGGCTGGGTCAGTCATTCAAATGCTGATAGAAATGCTCAGTCTTTCTTTTCCACCTAAAACATTATTTTTTATCTTATTGTTTTTAAATAATAATTATTTTACGTAATTTAACGTAAAATAATTATTATTTAACATATACTATAGAAGTATATGTTTATAGTTCGTAAAGAAACAAATATAATTGTGGAATTTTTACTCCGATTTGTTAAACATTCTGCAATTTTTTTTAATCTGATAATAATGATGGTCATACCAAGTTAGAGACCGGTTTTTCATTTGACACCTAAGAACTCCAAATACTATGTAACCCTAGGTAAGAAGCAGCTTTGGATCCCGGTGCCTCCGAAAGAAACTTGTCTTCCACAGAACCCTAAAATGAACTGCCATTCGTAGTTTATTGTTTTTTCCTGGCACATAGGAAAGTGCTCATTGTGAACAACTTCTGTTTCTACGCGTTGTAAATTCCAGATGAGATTCAGTGCTGATTCAGCTGCCCATTTTGCCCTGTTCCCGATGTTTGGTTCAACCCATGAGTGTGTAAACGGGACTCACACCCACATCCTGTACACGGTCTCACCCACCCATGCCCTATTTTCTTGTTTGTGTGCCTGACAGTATCTTCAGGGGGTAGCTGAGGCACAGAGAAGATGGTAACTTACCAAAATTCATGAAGCGATCTTGGCCAAGGGGAGTTCTGGGTGTTACTGAAAATGCCACCCACTCCTGGGCTATTAACTGGTCTCAATTTTAAGACTTTGGCTACCTTGTTTTGGGGAAGACCGACCTTGGCAGAGATGGCTCTCATAGGCCAGGGCAGGAAAGAAAGGATATAAAATCTCCACAGTCATCTCTCCAAGTACTCAAAGCACCCTATTTTCCAGAATAAAGCTGAGCTTGAAAAGCATAGAGCTTTAAAAAAAAAAAAAAAAAGATTTCTCAGATCCAGGGCACTGCCTATTAGTCTAGGAACTAGATCTATGAGATGGAGCTGTCATCTGGAAATTTTGTACCACTAGTGATTTTGTTACACCGGATTGAGACATGCAACCTTCAGAAGTTTCCTGTGTCATTTTTTTAAAAAGTGATGAGGCAGGGATAGTGCATTGCTGAAGATATCATTAAAAAATTGAGTATTTGAGGGTAAAAATTGAGGCACAGAGAGACACGCAGAGTATTGAGTAAGAACCGACTCAGGATGCACACCTGAGACTGTAGGCCCCACAGTCCACGCGTGAACCTCCATGCTGCATTTCCTTAAAAAACAAGCCCCACTTCTCACCTAGTTCTTTTTTTTTTTTAATCTGCCAGGAACATTTTTATAAGCCTCTAATCTCTGATTTTAAAAACGCAACTGAAAGCACTTTATGCATAACTATGTTCCAAAAGGGCTTAGAAATATTAAAATTGCCAGAAATATATGCATTCTTAAAACTGTTAAAGAAGGAATGCTTAATTAATTTAAAG
Organism: Anoura caudifer; assembly: GCA_004027475.1. Lineage (NCBI taxonomy): Eukaryota > Metazoa > Chordata > Mammalia > Chiroptera > Phyllostomidae > Anoura > Anoura caudifer. The sequence continues at coordinate 10,441 of PVKU01000344.1, read as the reverse complement.
AGAGGAAGAAGCACAAATCCGTGATTATACAGAAGATGAAGAAAAATGGTAATATTTAATTTGCTAAAAGAGAAAGCTATTCAACCCTTGAGTGGATGGTTAAAAATAGTTATCATTTAACACTGTATGGTGAAATAATAAGCTGTGACAGAAAGGGCACCGTAGGACTAGTATAATAAAATTAAAATACATGGCAGAATGATATTAGCCTCTTTCCATAAAACTTCTCATGCTTAAAAACGTGGTACCATAATTTATAACTCAAGGTCAAACTTTTAGTCATTTGCCTTTAAGTTACAAATGTAGTGTGTATGGCTCACACATAGTATAGAGAACATGGTATTAAAAAGTTCTAAGGGATGGTCCATTTTAAAATGATGACACAGGCAGATTTCCTAGGTGGCTGGGCCCCAATGGCTTCGTCACTTGGAAATGATATGCCTCTTCCAGATGGAATGCCTGCAGCCTGCACTAGGGGTGGGAGGTGGGGAGGGACAAGCTCTGCAGACCCTTTCCAGACTGCCTCCTCCAGCCCTAACTGTTCCTTTTGCTTGACCTTGGCATCCTATCTAACCATTCTTCACAAGCGTGTTATGGAAGGTGCTAACGTCAGCTCCTCTCTTGAGTTCCTGGAGGACACAATTGCTGTCGTGTGCCCCCTGCCCCTGAGCATGCCTGGAACCCTACTCCTGGAGACGGGGCAAAGCTAAGCCAGCTCTGGAGTTTCCCCCAGGTCACAGCTCCCGAGCATCCCAAGACACCCACTGGTCTCACCAAACCTCAGTGAGGTTTTCTCTAAAGGGAAGGTGAGCCTCCTTCCCACTTGGTCTATAGATGGAAGTAAATGGAGTTCTATGTCCAATTGACGCATTCACTCCTAGACATTTATTTTGCACTCTAACTGGGCACTTCCCATTTGGCAGCTCTGGGTTAAGGCATTTCCACGTGTCATCTCCTTTAGTCCTCGAAGTTTTGTGATTTTCAGAGGGAATAGAGACCTAGGGAGCTGAGCAATTTGTGCAAGATTGTACACTCAGGCTGAAAACCGGAGCGAGAGTTGTAGATGCAAGTCCATCTGTCTAGTTGTACGTTTCATCCCCAAGGATCGGCGAAGCCAAACATAGAGCACAACGTGTGATTTCCAGTGAAGGTTAATTTCAGGCATCATGTGGTTACAGTAGCAACACAGCAGAGATAAAGCAACATTTGCATAAGAAACACAATGGCCTACAGGTTGCTCGTGTCGATTGTCCTTGCTCAGAAAGCATTGTGTAGAAAAGTAAGAGAGCCTCTAAGCGTGCCTAAGATTCATGGAACCATACATCCTCCTTGTACCTGAAAGGTAGCATTCTCTCCAGGCAGTGTTTACGAAGCAGCCCTTCCCCTGCTCCCTGTGCTTTTATTTCCAGCCTCAGGGCTGGGCTGGTGCACAGAGTCATAGTGGACCTGGTGCGGGTGGGTCTGCAGCTGGCGGGCAGCTAGGAAGCGCCATCTGCACATGCACATGGCGAGAAAAACTAGCGCCACAGAAGCTGGGGTGGTGCAGGCCCGGGAATGAACTCTCACTTTATTTAAGTAGGTGTGATTTATTTAAACAAAAAACAACAACAACAGCAAAAACACCTTAGGTTTAAGTATGTACTAAGGATATATATTATAAGCTCTGTAAATAACTTACAGCGTCTAAGACTGTTCAACTATCTTACTCTTAATGTCTTTGCCCAAAGTAATTGCAAAGTCCGAGATAAACGATGCGGTGTGATTTCTTTGTTGATAAAAGCACATACAATCAATTCCGCACAGAGCTCACCGCCAAGGGAGAAGCCCGTCTAGAAGATAAAAAGAGCAATGATGGATCGTTTCACCCAGGTTGAATTTAAACGTGGGATTTTCTATAATGAGCAAATCTGCATCGAATCATTTTAATGTCATTACTTCAAATTAAGTGGAAAACGGTCAATTTGTGCTTGTTGCGTGCTGTGCCCTACTTATTTTATTGCTCGCGTTCGGGCTCCAGGCTGAAGAACGATGGTTACGTGTCCCAATCACTCCGTTCTCTTTGGATGTACCGAATGAGAGGTCTTTGGTAATTAAGCTGTGACAAAGAACCTATTCACAGGAGTGAAAATTAAAATAATAACTACTGGGAAAAAAATGAGCCTGTGGAAATTAACTGCCACCCACTGTGGTTCGGGCGGCCCTGCCGGAGCAGCCTCTGTCCCCTGCTCTGGGACAGGACAGGGCTAGATTGGCAGGGCCCTAGGGTCCTGCAGCTGTCAATCCAGTGGTGGGTCCAGTGCTTTCGGATGAAAGTCCCGTCTGGTTGAATGAAGGCTGCCAAGAGTTGAGCTCCTGCCTCTGTAGTTGGAGGGAAGGGACTTGCACAGGCTGACTGGCTTTATTGGCCTGGAGGGGACAGAGGAAGAGGGTAGGGCAAGAGTACCATGGTGCCAGCCACCTGGGGGTGAGGAGATCCCCTGGAGACCCAGCCTGGCCAGGTTATTAGGGAGACAGTGGAGACGAGGATGAGGATGGGGATGAGGGTTTGTCTAGCACACAGAGGCAATGTTTCCACATGCTTATTGTTTTTTGGCTTTCACACACGCAAGAAGATGATTCATAAAATTGATGTGAAGGGTTAAGATGCACTGAGGAGGCAGATGGTGCCCTGCAGAACCAAAGACTGTTGAGGACAGTTGTGTGCAAGCTTGGCCAGGCCCCCTCACCTCCAGCCTCCACCATGCCACAGCCCGATTCTAATTATGATTCTGATTCTACTCATCTCGTTCTGTCTCCGCTCCCCTGCAGAGGGAACACATTTATTTCATAGTCCTACTTTCAACTCCCATTTCCCTGTTGATATTTCTCATCATCTCATTCACTGGGTTGAATTACCCCAGACTACATGTTTACCAAGATTGAATATCCCTCCCCTCCTTCCTCTGAAACCCAGAGCCTGCGTAGTGTCTGGTGCATAGTGAGAGCTTTTACTCATTCATCCGACGCATATTAGGGGTTGACTGTAACATCTCAGCTATGTAGGTGCTGAGAACACAAAGCCATATCAATTTGAGTCTGTGGCTCAAAGAACTAATGAAGGAGACATAAATATACGCGCACACACACACACACACACACACACACACACACACACACACACTCTCTTAACCAGGACACAGGATGACAGAGTCAATGGTAGGGAAAGGGCGGAGCCCTGTGTGAAGGAGGCCATGAGAACGACCGGCTTGGTCCCTGGGCGCTGAGGACCGAAGTGCCAGAGCTGTCAGCAGCTCTGCATGGTGAGCAAGGAGGGGTGGGCTGGGTTCATAGAGCAGATGTGGAAGGCATGCCAGGCAGGTGGAACATGGCCTGACTGCTTCGTCCTTTCAGAAAATGTTTACTCTGTATCTCTCCGATATCAGGCTCAATGCTACGTCATTGTGCAGAGTGTTTTTCTCCCAAGAGTTTGCAATCTCATCCTCATCGGACATGGATGCACAAAAAGTCTCATTCAGTTGCTGGGAGCTGGTGTCTGGCAGTGGCTTAAACACTCATGGGCTGTCGTTAGAAGTGAGCTCCAGGTGTAGGAAGTTCCTGCCACTGGTTGAGGGACTCAGCTGCTCCAGGCCAAGGGACCTGCAGCTTTCTGCCTTTCCCTCATGGTCCAGTGAGGGCTGCTGCCTCTCCCATCGTCCTTGATGTGTCCTTGGCCAGAAAGAATTGCCGAAAGAAAAGGCCGAAGTGTCAGGCTGTGTCTGTCTGCCATGAAATTCCCCTTAGAGCATTTCCATAACCTCATCCGAACAACACGCCATTTGATGATGTCTTGCTGGCTCACCCACACCACATGGGAGTCCGTTTAGTTTGTAAGCTGGGTGCCATGTCCCCAAAGTATAATTGTGTTCTGTTATCAAGAACAGAACATTGGCCCTGACTGGTGTGGCTCAGTGAGTCCTGCAAGCCAAAAGGTTGCCAGTTCAATTCCTGTGGAGAGCACAAGCCCGGGTGGAGGGTTTGATGCCCGGTTGGGGCTGTGCAAGAGGCAACCGATCCATGTTCCTCTCCCACATTGATTTTCTCTCCCTCTCTTTTCCCCTCCCCAATCCCCTCTCTCTAAAAGTAAATAAATAAAATCTTAAAAAATAATTAAAAAAAAGAATGGAGCACCATAAAAAAAGTCTCCAAACTTTTGAGACTGGATATTGGGTAGACAACTAGCAATTTCTGGCAAGTGCTTAAATCATTAAGTGCATTTTCTGGTGTCAGATGAGAGAGGACATGCTGCTGGCTTGTCAAAAGCAAGGCACTGGTCTTTGGTAGCCTTTCTCATTCGGTCCCCTCGATTTTGCTTCTTTTTCAGTCTTGGCTTTTGTTTCAATAGCTGGGAAGGGAGAGTATGTAACTTAAGCCTCTATTGTGTAAGAAGGCCAGGTATATATACCTTATGCAAAACGGTATGTCATGTAAATGTTGGAATGTGGGGGCCCCTTCAGAGCTGGGACAAGTGGCAGGCTGATGCCCGGAAAGGAGAGGGCGCATGTGTATTTGTGCACCTGTGTCTGGTTTCAAGCTCTCACGTGCTCCTCCTCCCAGCCTCTTTCCTACGCTGCACAACCCAGAACCATCCTTTTGCTTACCCTCTACCCCTCTGATTACCCCCATGCCCGCCAATCCCAGTGTCAGTGCTGATGGCCATCTCCTGAGTGTCAAACACATGTGACACAACTGTCAGTGAGTTCTCTGGGCCCCAGCCTCGCCCCCACCTGCTCACCCAGGTGAAACCTCTCCTGCCCCTCCCTCCCTGCCCCCTACCCCCTACACACTTAACCATCCATAGTCCACACTTCCTGCTAATCCCGGAGTATTGTTGTGTGTGAGGCAAGTGTCCTGTTAGCTGAAGAAGTAAAACATGTGCACTCACTTTTGGGTTGGGATAAAGAGGTGACTTTGAAACGGTCCCCTGATGACACATGCTGGAGACCTTCGGGACCATGGACTCTCCTACATGCACTGTGTCCTGTGTGTAGGCACCTGGGCCCCTCTGGGCCCTGGGGCTGCAGGGATCCCATTGCCCTTTGGGGTCTTTTCTGCTATGCAAACTTTAGGGGGATACCCCACAACACTTAAGTAATACTTCTAACGTCTTGTGATGTGTGCATTAAACACATAGGGTATGTTGTAAAAAATGTGGTTGTAAACCAAAAAGATGCCTGTAAACCAATACATTTAATATGATTTAAGAATAAGCCTTCCAGATCCCCATGTGGATATGGAATCCACCCCCAGCCAGTGCAATTTTTCATTTATTGCAAACTCATTGATTCTTTTTTTCCCTATTATATGTTCTTTTCCCTGTTGGCCTTTGACACCATTATTTTGTTCTCTTCTATTTAAAATTGATGTATAGGTAGCCTTCCAAAAACTGGCAGGGCCGTTGTGAGCACAGCTTTCCACAAGCACCTGCATGTTACTGGCTTGAATTTGTGTCCAGTCGCTAAAAATATGCTTGCCATTAGCTGTGATTCGAGCACAATCAGTGCCTCATCAGCTCAGCCACCAACATTGGGGAAGGACGATGTGTGAAGGAAACTCTGAGCTGTGTGGGGGGCGGCGTGGCCACCAGGGCAGCCAGTGCGTCCGGGAAACGGCAACAACGTGGCGGCATATCCTACCCAATTTTCCACCCAGTACAATGAAGCCTTTTAACAGAGAAGACGAATCTTTGAGTTCCTGGCACTGTCACACACATTTACAGTTTTATCTTTCCAAACTTCCCTAGATTTGCTCAAAAAGGGTCTGTGTTGAAAAGGAAGTGTTTACCGAGACCTAAAATTAGAAATGATCATTAGAATAGCATTAACATGCACAGAAGGGACTATTCTACCATTTTGGTGAATCCATCCATGCGTTATAAATCGTGTGCGGTTTTTTTAAAAGAAACTTGGTTTTCCAGTCTAAATTTTTCAGGGTTGACATTTTTGAAGGTGTATGCAATTCTCCCAAGTAGTCATTCCATTGCTCAGAATACTGGGCCGAGTGGGCCCAGATATGAACCATATAGCACCCATGTGGCCAAGGAACAGGTGGCTACTGTCTGGAATCTCAGCTACCTTCCTCCACCAGCACGCATATATGGTTGACGTGAAAAAATTAACTTCCTTCCTTCCTTCCTCCCTCTCTCCTTTCCTTCCTTCCTTCCTACCTTCCTTCTATTCTTCCTTCCTTCCTTCCTTCTATTTTTTCTTCATTCCTTTCTTCCTCCTCCTGCCTGCCTGCCAATCAACCCTGTGGTTTCTCCTTCTTTTCTAAAAAAAATACTTATTTTTAAATTAGAACCATTTTTAGAGCAGTTTCTGCTTCAGAGCGAAGTTGAATGTGGAGGCGCAGTGAGTTCCTGAACACCTCCTCCCTCCGTATATATGCACAGCCTCCCCATTTCCCCATCCTCCAGGAGCGTGGCCTGTTTGTTATGATCCATGAACCATCTTTACAGTTTCATGCAGAGGAGTCTCACTGCCCTAACAATCATCTGGGTGTCAACTCCAGCCCCCAGTAAGCCCTAGTCTTCTTACTGCCTCTGTGGTTTTGCGTTTTCCGGGATGCCGTGGTGTTGGTTGAAGTCACACAGTGTGTAGCCTTTTCAGAATGTCTATTTCACTTAGTGACATGCACTAAAGGTGTCTCTATATTGCCCTGGCTGGTGTGGCTCAGTGGATTGAGCGCGGGCCTGTGAACCAAAGGATCGCAGTTTGATTCCCAGTCAGGGCACATGCCTGGGTTTCGGGCAAGTTCCCAGCAGGGGACACATGAGAGGCAACCACACATTGATATTTCTCTCTCTCTCTCCTTCCCTTCCCCTCTAAAAATAAATAAATACAATCTTTAAAAAAAAAAAAGGTGTCTCTATGTCATTCCATGGCAACATTGTGATAGATTTTATCCTTTTTCATTTTCTAGAGACAAAAGTATTTTCTTGTTTACTTGTACAGCTCTTTGATGACAAGGGCGGGTGCAATCTTCATGTTTACTAGCCATTTGTAATTCCACTGTAATCGATGTTCTATGCTGCCCTTCCCCCTAAAGCACTCACATATCATGATGTTTAAAAAGACTGGCAATTTTCTTATTGAATTTCCTTGAAAAATTGCAATTCTTTCCGTTCAAGATTTTTAAATCTAACATCTGGAGACGTGTATCTGATTTGGTAGACTTACATTAGCAAAGGCCTATACCATTCTCAGAGCATTCTGAGAATTCTTGCTGATGCAAGAATGTTACCTGGTTAGCTAAGTTAATGTATCACCATTTCCGGTAGACAGAAGGGGCAAGTGGATCTGTCTTATCTGTTTAAAACACTGCTTTGCCTGCAGTCCCATTGACAACTTCCATCCTGTCTAGCCAACTGGTGGGAGAGACGACATCTCTGTTTCTTACATTCTATCTCCATTTTTAAAAATCACCCCCAAGTCCAAGTCCCACTGCTGTCTGGATGGAAGAAATCCCAGCATCCTTTGTAGGAGTCAAGCATTCAGCTCATCCTCCTCCATGCAAAAATCTTCTAAACCCATGCTCAGCAGTCTCTCGGGGGCCACTCTGTGCCACCCACTGAGCTGAGTGCCAGCCATATGGTGGTGACACGGGGGTCATCGGACAGGTGCATCCTGGCTGCGTGTGGAGGCCTTCACAGGTGGGGTGCTTTGGCCCAACAGTATAAGGTGCTGGAAAGAGGAATCACAAGGGGCCTGACTGAGTAAGATGGGCAGGGAGCACCTCCTTGAGGCCCAGACATTGAAAGATAAGAAGGGAAGATAAAAATAAGCACAATGAAGTATATTCATCTCACACCTAAAGGCTGTGTCCTTTGACCTCTCTGTATCCATTCTGCCCTCCCCCTGGGGGCACCTCCTGCTCCTCCTGGGGACACCGCTCTACTCTCCATTAGCATGAGATCTGCATTCTTTGATTCACCATAGGGGACCCCGGGTGCAGCACGGAGACTGTAGTGACGATCATGGGTAGAGTGCTCTCTACCTCTGGGAGCTCACCAGCACCTTTCTCTCCCCCCACTTTTCCCTCCCCCATCCTCCCCCAGGTGTCTTACCTTTGCTCTTCTCTCTCCTAAGCTCCACAGGCCCTTCTTCTGCCTCTGTAACTTGTTTCCTGAGCCCACACAGCCCAGTTGGCTCACTTCTCCCACCTCCGTGACATTCTACATAAACTTTCTCTTACAATTTAAAATACTAATAATGGATTATACACCCAGAATTGCTGAAAGGGGAGACCAGTGATCTCACCATGCACACGAGCGTGCAGCCTGGTGACAGGGAGGTGGTCATCCTCACGCTGTCGGCAGATAAACAGACCTCACATGGTGCCCTTCCGCGTATGTCCATTCTATCTGCCAGTCATCCCTCAGCCAACCTGGAAAAAAGGAAATTAGGCTGCAGTGAGAGTGAGCGGGTTCTGGGGCATTCATTCCAGAGGAGGAGCGGCTGGGGGTACCATGAGATGGTAGAGGGCCTGGCAGCTGCATCTGGGGGCTGGCTGTGCTCTCAGCCCCTGTGGTCCCTGACAGCGTTCAGGAGAAAGGCCACCCACCACATGGATCTTCCTCTCTCAGAGACGACCACTGCGGCGTGGCGCTCTCGGGCAACCTGCTGGCGATGAGTTCGGACACGGGGCCTCAGCCAGGGGCATTTGCACAGGGACAATGGTGGTAGGGGACTGAGCGTGCCTTGGGTGCATCTAGCAGATGGAACTGTCAGAACGCGGTGACAGGTAGGCTGATTTTACCAATTGCTTTGCTTCATAGCAATGTTCACGTAAAGGAATAAGCCACTCTGTGCCATGCGTGTCCTCCCCTCACACACAACAGATAATGGAAGAAAACATCATATAATGCTCAGATCTCCCATGGTAAGAAACATGTGCAATACAAAAGGCACAGAAAAAGAGGAAAGACGTGTTGGGACAAGCTGTGCTCTAGAATTCTGGGAAAACATCAGGAGGCTTTGCCCAGATACTTAGAAGCCTATTAGTCATTGAAAGCCATTGAAAATGGGATTTGATACCTTTCCTCAGGGTTCCGGGAGTTTCTTTTTACACTAAAAGATAAAATAAGAAGGTCAGAAAGAGGCATCCTGGAAGCCTTCCAACGGGAGTAGTGTTCAGTCTTGGCTCCAGACCCGCCAGGTTGGCTGGCGTCTCAGGTTGTTAGGGAGGGTGTGGAGGTGAGTGCGCTGGTGACTTTCCTGGAGGAAGGGGTGCAGGCAGGCTGAGGCCGGAGACTGTGATGCTTGCAGGCTGGGGGGGCCCGAGTGCAAGGCTCTTTTTTTACAGACACAGCAGCACCAGCCGTTCAAATCGTCCCCGATTCACTCTGGTTCCCCACGATCTGCGGCTGCCCGTGAATAGGCTGCCTGCAGATCACAGGTGGGGTTCACGCAGGCCACCGTCTGGGCCAGTTCGCACATTGTGGACACTTTCCAGTGAGTTGTCGTGACCTCTGCATTGTGGCTGAACAGTCAACTGACTCAAACATGAGAACTAACAACAGTTGTCAGAACGACAACTGTTTTCTTAGAGATCTTGATTTCAATAATGCTTCTATTAATTTTAGTGAGAAAATTAGATACGTTCTATTGTTAATGTTTGCCTTGCTATTTAGATAACAGGCTTTATTCAAACTTTATCAAATAATAAAGGGCCTGCTTTTATGGTGGAGACAGAGCTGATCCTTCCTGAGAAGAAACAGACCACCCCATTGGAGTTTCTTTACTTTTTTTTTCTTTTTTAATCCTCACCAAAGGATATGGTTATTGATTTGAGAGAGAGAGAGAGAGAGAGAGAGAGAGAGAGAGAGAGAGGAAACATCACTGTGAAACAGAAACATTGATCGGTTGCCTCCTGTACACACTCTGACCAGGGACTGAACCCACAACCCTGGCATATGCCCTGACTGAGGATCGAACCCCTAACCTTTCGGTGTACAAGATGATGACCAACCAACTGAGCCACCCAGCCAAGGCAAGTGTTTCTTATTAAGAATCACTGGTAAAGACACTTGGGGCAAAAATATCTATTTTAAGGTTGCACATTGCTAATTCAACCCGACTTTTCGTATGCCGACAGCTAGTCCTAAAAAGAGTAGTGTCACTTCTTCCGTCTTTCCTCCCAGAAGGAGGCACAGACAAATTCAAGCAGGAATTCTGCATCTTTGTCCTCCCACTGAATATGAGATTGATATGAGTAAGGCAGCACTGCTCTCGTGGGCCAATGGTCAAATTCACAGGGACAGATATGCGGGAGGAAATGACTGAAGTCATTATCCAAATAGATGTGTGTGCAGAGGTTCCCCAGGAACTCATGCCCTGAGGACACCCTATGAGAAAGTGGTCTGGCTGAGGACTTCAAAGGGCAGGAGGGCCATTCACAGGGATAC